>JARQOD010000001.1:733190503-733281324 GCA_033576555.1 Oophaga sylvatica
GAATGACGGATAGTCTGGGTACTGCTGCATCCCCTTGTAATATCTGTCATTCTCAGGATGGGTGGGGGACCTTAAAGGTAGGATCCCTGCCAAAAATAAAGGGATGGGAAATACTTTATTACTGAATGTTCTCTTTAATCAGTAAAAATTGAGAATTTAGAATGCGCTTTTACTCTACAGGAACCTGCGTCAGATTTTCCAGTCTCTGCCGCCTTTTATAGATATCCTGCTCCTCCTCTTATTCTTCATGGTTATTTTTGCCATCCTGGGTATGTTCTTCCAATGAAAATGTATATGTTCACTTCTAGTGAGTAATAAAAGGGCATTCTCAAGTTTGAAAGTTACCTATATGATAGGGAATAACGTCCCAATCGTTGGGGGTATGGCTGTTGGGACCCCCATTGATCCTTCAAACCATTACTCTTAAGATCCCTATGTGAACTTACTTTTATTGGGAGTGCTGGAGATTGCCAAGCGCTGAACTCCGCCGATCTTCGGCACTCCCATTAGAATGAATAGGGTGGCTGTGCAAATGATTAACCTTCGCTCCATTCATACGCGGCTCTTCAGAGGCCCGGTTCGAAGGATCAGTGGGGACCCAGCAGACACTTCCCCCTAGCAATTGGAAACTTATCCCCTATCCTATGGATAAGGAATAGCTTTCCAACTTGAGAATGCACCTTTAAGGCTATGTGCACACGTTCAGGAATATTTGCGTTTTTTCGCGGGGAAAAATGCGTCAAAAATGCATGTATTAAGCATCCTATCATTTAGAATGAATTCCGCAATTTTTGTGCACATGGTGCGTTTTTTTCGCAGAAAAAAACGCATCGCGGAAAATCTAGCAACATGTCCATTAATTTTGCGGAATTCTAGCGTTTTTCCCGCTATATTATTGACCTAGAAAGTTCAGGAAAAAATCGCGGTAAAAACGCGTCAAATCCGCGCAAAAAAAAACGCACCAAAAAAGTCCGGTTTTGCTCAGGAATATTCTGCAAACATTCTGCAAACGTGTGCACTTAGCCTTAGGGATTAGCCATGGCTCAGAAAGCTAGCTATAGATACGACTAGCATTCTTAAAAAAAAAAAAAAAAACAGTGAGCCATTGAAACACTTAGGCCACGTTTCTAAGTTCAGTATTTGGTGAGTTTTTTACCTCAGTATATGTAAGCCAAAACCAGGAGTGGGTGATAAATTTCTATTATACTTTTCCTCTGATTGTTCCACTCCTGATGTTGGCTTACAAATACTGAGGTAAAATACTGACCAAATACTGATAGTGTGTCCTCATATAGAAAGTCCTGTTAGATAATCGTGAACAGATATTTTCCATGTTATAGTGATTTTATTTTGTTATAACAGTTGTCATTGGAATTATGGTACATTTGCATTACCACACATACTGCATATAATAGAAAAAAAAAAGTTAACCAGCTCACCAATTCAGAGGTAATAGTTTGTTGAGTGCAGTTCGCGGACAAGGCTGTCGAAGTTGATAACGGAACATAGATGGCTAATATAAGTCAAAAGTGATGCACTCCTGTGATGGAGGTATGGTGTACTGAAGGAATATGGAGCAGTAATAAGAGAACGATAACCTTCAGCACTCAAAACAAGTCAGTACAGCTATGTTGAAACAAGAATTGCAGTTTTAATCACTGCTGACTATTCATTAGACATCACAAAGTATAAATCCAATGTTTCAGCAGCATTGACTTTTGTCAAGGATTATATATTGTGAGACAGTGAAAGCATATGTATTGAATGGGGTGTACATTTCACCTAGGTACTTTGCTGACTGGTATAAGGGAAATGTATGGCTTTGTAAACCTAGTGGTAGAGAAAGGTCACTACACCTTCCATTCAGTACACGCTTGCAGCTCAGGCCTGAAACCACTCAGGTGTTAATTAGGAAACCAGAAGTAGGTGTCTGCGAACACAGACAGGTGAGCTCGCTTAGTCTGGACAGGAGTCCAGGCACAGAAGGAGTCTCCGGGAGGTGAGCTCTCTCAGTCGGGGTGCTCGAGGTGCCCCGGACACAAGAGGAGTCTCTGCGACACTCCATGCTGGTAATCACTGAATAGGAGGGGAGCTCTCTCAAGTCTGGACGCTGGATATGCCTTTAGACACAAAGAGGAGTCTCTGCGAACCTCCATGCTGGTAACTGCTGAACAAATGTGTTGTTTTGGCCCAGGCTGTTAGAGTCTGGTCCCTGATAGGGAATTCTATCTATGTGAAGTGAGTAGCCGGAGAGGCTTAGGATTTCTGTTTATGAGTTGTTTTGATCACGTTCTGTTTGCTGTGGACTTTAATAAAGCTGGTTGCGGCCAGTTTACACCAGAACTGCTGTCTGAATGAACTGTTTCTATGCCGCTCCGTCTACCAGGACGGCGATCCCAGAGCTATATCCCCTGAAAAGCTTACAATATATATATATATATATATATATATATTAATATATATATATATTATACATACACAGTACAGACCAAAAGTTTGGACACACCTTCTCATTCAAAGATTTTTCTGTATTTTCATGACTATGAAAATTGTAGAATCACACTGAAGGCATCAAAACTATGAATTAACACGTGGAATTATACATTACACTTTACAAAAAAGTGCGAAACTGAAAATATGTCTTATATTCTAGGTTCTTCAAAGTAGCCTCCTTTTGCTTTGATTACTGCTTTGCATGCAGAAAAGGTGAACGGATGGACTCTACATGCCTGGTTCCCACCATGAAGCATGGAGGAGGTGGTGTGATGTGTGGGGGTGCTTTGCTGGTGACACTGTTGGGGATTTATTCAAAGTTCAAGACATAGTGAACCAGAATGGCTACTACAGCATCTTGCAGCAGCATGCTATTCCATCCGGTTTGCATTTAGTTGGACAATCATTTATTTTTCAACAGGACAATGACCCCAAACACACCTCCAGACTGTGTAAGGGCTATTTGACCAAGAAGGAGAGTGATGGGGTGCTACGCCAGATGACCTGGCCTCCACAGTTACCAGACCTGAACCCAATCGAGATGGTTTGGGGTGAGCTGGACCGCTCACCGCTTCAATTTTGAATAAATCCCCAACAGTGTCACCAGCAAAGCACACCCACACCATCACACCACCTCCTCCATGCTTCACGGTGGGAACTAGGCATGTAGAGTCCAGCCGTTCACCTTTTCTGCGTGCAAAGCAGTAATCAAAGCAAAAGGTGGCTACTTTGAAGAACCTAGAATATAAGACATATTTTCAGTTGTTTCACACTTTTTTGTAAAGTGTAATGTATAATTCCACATGTGTTAATTCATAGTTTTGATGCCTTCAGTGTGATTCTACAATTTTCATAGTCCTGAAAATACAGAAAAATCTTTGAATGAGAAGGTGTGTCCAAACTTTTGGTCTGTACTGTGTGTATATATATATATATGTATATATATATATATATACATATATATATGTATATATATATATATACATATATATATGTATATATATATATATACATATATATATATATATATACAGTGCCTACAAGTAGTATTCAACCCCCTGCAGATTTAGCTGGTTGACACATGCTGAATTAACTTGGCATTGTGACATTTGTACTGTAGATCAGCCTGGAAGTGGGAAATGCACTGCAGCAAAAAAAATTTTTATATATATATATTTTTTTTTTAAAAAAACGTTAAAAGTTAATTCAGAGTGTCATTTATTATTCAACCCCTCAAACCACAAGAATTCTGTTTGGTCCCCCTAAAGTATTAAGAAGTAGTTCAGGCACCAAGAATAATGAGCTTCACATGTGTGGATTAATGATCTCTTTTGCCAGCCTTTTCTGACTATTTAAGACCCTCCCCAAACTTGTGAACAGCACTCATACATGGTCAACATGGGAAAGACAAAGGAGCATTCCAAGGCCATCAGAGACAAGATCGTGGAGGGTCACAAGGCTGGCAAGGGGTACAAAACCCTTTCCAAGGAGTTGGGCCTACCTGTCTCCACTGTTGGGAGCATCATCCGTAAGTGGAAGGCTTATGGAACTACTGTTAGCCTTCCACGGCCTGGACAGCCTTTGAAAGTTTCCTCCCGTGTCGAGGCCAGGCTTGTCCGAAGAGTCAAGGCTAACCCAAGGACAACAAGGAAGGAGCTCCGGGAAGATCTCATGGCAGTGGGGACATTGGTTTCAGTCAGTACCATAAGTAACGTACTCCACTGCAATGGTCTCCGTTCCAGACGAGCCCGTAAGGTACCTTTACTTTCAAAGCGTCATGTCAAGGCTCGTCTACAGTTTGCTCATGATCACTTGGAGGACTCTGAGACAGACTGGTTCAAGGTTCTATGGTCTGATGAGACCAAGATCGAGATCTTTGGTGCCAACCACACACGTGACGTTTGGAGACTGGATGGCACTGCATACGACCCCAAGAATACCATCCCTACAGTCAAGCATGGTGGTGGCAGCATCATGCTGTGGGGCTGTTTCTCAGCCAAGGGGCCTGGCCATCTGGTCCGCATCCATGGGAGGATGGATAGCACGGCCTACCTGGAGATTTTGGCCAAGAACCTCCGCTCCTCCATCAAGGATCTTAAGATGGGTCGTAATTTCATCTTCCAACAAGACAACGACCCAAAGCACACAGCCAAGAAAACCAAGGCCTGGTTCAAGAGGGAAAAAGTCAAGGTGTTGGAGTGGCCTAGTCAGTCTCCTGACCTTAACCCAATTGAAAACTTGTGGAAGGAGCTCAAGATTAAAGTCCACATGAGACACCCAAAGAACCTAGATAACTTGGAGAAGATCTGCATGGAGGAGTGGGCCAAGATAACTCCACAGACCTGTGCCGGCCTGATCAGGTCTTATAAAAGACGATTATTAGCTCTAATTGCAAACAAGGGTTATTCCACGAAATATTAAACATAGGGGTTGTATAATAATTGACCCACACTTTTATGTTTAAAATTTATTAAAATTCAACTGAGCAACATAACTTTTTGTTTTGTAAGATTTATGCTTCTGTTAATAAATCCTACTCTCGTTTGCAGTTTGAAGGCTCTAACTTATTTGCATCTTATCAAACCAGCTAAATCTGCAGGGGGTTGAATACTACTTGTAGGCACTGTGTATATATATATATATATATATATATATATATATATATATATATATATATATATATATATATATATATATATAACAAAAAAGGAAAAATTATGATCTAATCGTAAGGAAGTTATCATAATGAAGAAAAAAAGCTTTTCAACGTTTACATCAAAGAGTGTGGTTGTGAATATTTCTTTGAGGCATCTTCAAAGAAATGAGGTGTCAGAAGTAAGGCAAAAACCATGTTAACACAGTCTGTGGAATTCATAGGGTCTTGCCAAGGAGAAATAATCATAAAGGAAGGAAGAATTCATAAAGTAACATCTGTGAATGGATGGTGCATCCATATTTTTATATAGCGGAGAATTACCCACTGTCACCACTGTGGGGAGACAGAGTCCAGAGCTAGTTGAAGAGAAGTTTCAGTAAAGGAATAAAGGCTCATATGGGATATATCAAATAATACCAGATGAAAGTAAGAAAAGAAATAAGAAAAAAAATGAGAAAAAATAGTTAAAGGGGAAGAAATACAATAAATATAATTACAGAAATCAGGGATTCGAACTCTTGAAAGGTCTAAAAAGGAATACAGGAAATTTGAGGCAGTATCATTACATTGTATAAGTATACAGATAAGGAAATGAACATAAAAGAAAACAATAGGAAATCCGGTGAGGTGCAAGTGAACCTTTACCTGTGGAAGAGTCGGTTGGCGGATCCAGGTGATTGTGTACTGCTTGTGGAGTGAGTACTGTGCCGGGCTGCTGTGTTTAAGTACCAGTGCCTGAATGCCGTCATATCCGGTCACGTTGTGCGATGTCCACGAGGATTTTGTTTCTAAGAGAGAAAATACCCAGAAGGAGAGTGGAAGAGCTGCACGTTCGCAAAGGCAATCTGAGGTGCCGAATAGGAGAAGATCGTGAGTGCGCATGCGCCGGTCACAGTGACTCGCTGGTTGCTATTGTGTTGATTGCATTTGCGCTGAAAATAGTGGAGAAACTGGAAACGCCGAAATATTCACAACCACAGTCTTTGATGAAAATGTTACATGTATGACATATCATCCTAGGAACGGAATAGATATCAATATGAAAAGCTTTTTTTTTTTATTATACCTTCCTTACGATTATTATACCATATTTTTTCCTTTTTTTTGTTGTTATATAGATTTCCTTAACAAAGGCAATGCTTCCGAAACGTTGGATTTATACTTTCTGTTGTTTCCTGAAAAGTCGACTGTGAATAAAACTGCAATTCTTGTTTCAACATAACTCTATTGACTTATTTTGAGTGTTGAGGGTTATCATTCTTTTAGAACGTAAATGGCTCCAGCATCCACGGGTATGAAAAACTTTTTAATTTAAAATGCCATAATTAATCAATCCCTCCTAAAATAGGAATTGAAATGTGTATTTCTTTTATTTTTCAGTTTCTATTTTAGAGTGATTTATTAAATATGACATGTTTAACTGAGTTTTTTTTCTACCTGTGGATGCTTGAGCAATTTATCTTATATCGTTAATTTCTTTATTACCACACATACCTTTTCTCGTCTAAACACAAAAATTGTAGCATTTACCTTAAAAGGGGGTATTACCATCTCAGAGATCCCATCCCAATATTTCATTGGTAGAATAATAATTTTTACATTTTCGAATCTCTACTATTAGAAATATAGTATAGTTCTTCTGATTTGCTAGGTCTCCTGCCCCATGTGTAGGGCATTGCAGTAGCTTAGGTATTCATGGTTATGACCACTCATAGGCCGGTGTCACACTGCCAAGTTTGATGCGAGTTAGTCGCACGACTTTCTCGCATCAACACCCGGCACCGCCGCCCGCTCTCGGACCCGAGTGTGCGGCTGCATGTATTTCTATGCCGCAGCGCACTCGGGTCCGAGAGCGGGCGGCCGTGCCTGGTGTTGATGCGAGAAAGTCGTGCGACTAACTCGCATCAAACTCGGCAGTGTGACACCGGCCATATAGTGTTAGTTGTTAGTGGTTGTGACCACGGATACCTAAGCTACTGCAAAGCCCTGCACATGGGGTAAGCAACATAAGTTATCAGAAGAATTATATTACATTTCTAATTGGAGGTATTTGCTGATATCATTATTATTACACCTACTACATATTGGGATAGGATCTCTGAGATTAGGAAACTCTTTTAATGTGAACCTGTCATCAGTTTTGGCCGATATAAGTTACGGCCATTCTATAATGCTGTATATAAGCCCCCAACCCGACCTGTAACAGTAGGAAAATAACTTTTATTATACTCACCTGCGGGGCGGTCCGGTCCGAGGGGTGTCACTCTTCTTGGTTCGGCGCCTCCCATCTTCATGTGAAGCCATCCTCCTGCTTGCTTCGTGTCGCGCTCCTGCGCAGGCGTACTTCTCTGCAGATCAAAGAACTGCAGTGCACAGGTGCCGGGAAAGGTCAGAGAGGCCCAGCGCCTGCGCACTGCAGTACTTTACTCTGCCCTCAACAGGGCAGATAAATATGCCTGTGCAGGAGCACGATTTCGAGGAAACTGTGTGGATGACGCAGGGACGCTTCATCCACACGAAGCAAGCAGGAGGACGGGATCGTAAGAAGATGGGAGGCGCCTGATCAAGAAGAGCGACACCCCTCAGACCAGACTGCCCCGCAGGTGAGTATAATAAAAGTTATTTTACAGATCGAGTTGGGGGCCGATATACAGCATTATCGAAAGCTGTATATCAGCCCTGAAAGGTGGTCGCTGTAACTTATATCGTCCAAAACTGATGACAGGTTCCCTTAAGGAAAAGCTAAGAAAAAAGTCAGAAGCCTGAAAAACACGTTTGTAATGAGTGAACATCACTTACTGTTCTGGTGTCATGTTTGGCCCAATTTTTCTGATGTACATGCTAACGTGTCCATAACAGAAGAGTTGGAATTCTGCAAAAAAAATTAAATAAAATAAAAATGGAAGTGTACCGCATGGTATACATATTTTACTTTTTTATGGTGGTTTGTATGCCACTATATAAATATACAGTTGAGGCAGAAAGCATAGCCATTGTAAGATAATCTATGAACTCTTCAGAATTTTCCATATTTTTGCATAAATTTGACATTAAACTACATCAGATTTTCATGCAGGTCCTAAACCACGGGTACTAAATCAAACAAATGAGTAAAAAATATTAGACTTGGTTATCTTTTCATTTTTATTTTAGGATTAGTAGATAGTCTGAAGGTGAAATTAGAGTTTGTTGCTTTCAATCAATGAGTTAACAGTCAGGTGTGATTGGGTGACTTATTTTATTAAAGAGCAAGGACCTATCAAAGTGTGATTTTTACATTCTTGTGAAAGTGTATCATGGTATGAGCAAAGAATATATCTGAAGACCTCAGAAGAAGCGTTGCTGATGCTTATCAGGCTGAAAAGGTGACAAAACCATCTCTAAAGTGTTTGAACTCCATGAATCCACAGTCAAATTTTGATCAAATGGCGTCAATTCAAAAGCATTATTACTCTCCCCGGAATTGGTCAACGAACAAAGATCGCTCCAAGAGCAAGGTGTAGAATTACTCTCAAGGTCACAAAGGAACCCAAGGTTACTTCTAAGCAACTAAAAACCTTTTACCCACACATTAGTTCATGTTCGTGAATTGACCATCAGGAGGACAGTGAACAACAATGGTTTGCATGGCAGGATTACTAAAAGAAAAGCACTGTTCTCCAAACAGAATATTGCTGCCCATCTGTAGTTTGCTAAAGATCGCATGGACAAACCAATAGGTTTTTGGAGCGATGTCACTTACTGGGCTACTTGCAACAGTTTTGATAAACTCCCTGTGTTATCTACTTCAGTTCTACCAGTTCTCTGAATGTTGAGCCTTGTATAACCCCACCCACACCACTAATTTACAACTTTCTGTGTACACTGTGCATAGGCAGAAAGCTGGCAAATCAGTGGTGGGGGCAGAGTTATGCCTAGCTCAAGAATATGGAGGACTAAATGGCACCAAGTTTTCTAGTCCTCTAATTTAGTTAATCTACTGCTAATAAAACTGTGATTTTATTTATAACAGTGCAGCAAGAAGCCCAGTAAGTGACACATCGTCGGAATTATGCTGTTCTTGGATGGGATTGTTGCTAGGTGACCGATTAATTTTAACCCCTTCCCACCACTGCCATTTTCTGGGGTTATTTTTTGTGTGAGGGTATGTTTTTTGTGGGATGAGTTGTACTTTTTAAATGACACCATTCTTTTTACCACAACCACATAGTGTGTACTGGAAAACGGACGCAAAATTCCAAGTGTGATGAAATTGTGAAAAAAAACAATTGTTTTTACAGCACACATTGGGTTCTAAAAATGACCTTCCAATATGATTCTCTTCATAAGTACAAATATGGTGATACCAAACCTGTCCGTTTTTTTTTTTTTTTTTTTTTTAATTATTTTAGTGGTAGAAAAAAAAAATCAGAATTTAAAAGAAAAAATTGGCACCATTTTCTGATACTCGTAGCGTTTTCATTTTTCGTTAGATGGAGTTGTGTGACGGCTTATTTTTTTGCAGGATGAGACGTTTTTATTAATATTCATACAATTTGGGGATACTCTGATTGCTTCTTGGAGTATTTTTACAGTATTTTTGTGATGAAACCCACCCCCCCCTTGCTATTTTTGCATTTTTAATTTTTTTTTTTCTGTTTACAGTATTTACTGTCAAAGTAACGGTCTCCTTTGAAGCTCGGCCACCGGCTGTGTTTCAAGTGAGCTTTGCAATGACAGGCACAGGTCTCCAACAGACTCTATGCTATCATAGCAACCAATCAGCACCCAGACATTGCATTACGGGCACGACGATGGGCACATAGAATGACTCTCCCCATTACTTGCCCTCTAGTAATGCTGCTGTCAGAGACTGACAGGGTCATTTAACAGATAGTCACAAGTGGAACTCCGCACCACCCACGACTGTTAAAGGGAATCTGTCACCCCCAGGATGCATATGACCTATTAATATGGGCATACAGGTAATAGATATATTACACTAATCCTACTTATATTCCTCATATTGTTGCTGAGAAATGTTATATTCTTTGTTTATGTTAATGATTCCTTCATGCTCAGGGGTGTTTGGTGCTGTAAGAAATCCCTGCCTCCTCTCATTGTAATACTTGCCCCTTCTCCTCAGCATCAGTTATGGCCCTGGAATCCCACGCCTGCGCCCTGCACTCCCTCAGAAATGCATACCTCATTGTCCCTTCGATGAGAGCTGCATTCAGGGATCTTCTGTGCAGGCGCTAATGAGTCACTGTGACTTCCGGTGTGCGCGCCGATAATATGCTCTCCCCACTTCCTCCCGGCACAGTCATCGCTAGGAACCATGTGTACATGGTGATGATTCTGCAGGGAGGAAGTGGGGAGAACACCTTAACGGCACGCACACTGGAGGTCACTGGAGTGGAAGTTGCTGGCGCCTGTGTAGAAGATCCCTGTTTCGGTGGGAGTGCAGGGCGCAAATGCGGGATTCTAGAGCCATAGCTGGCACTGATGGGAGGGGTAAGTATTACAATGAGGACAGGAGGCAGGGATTTCTGCCAGACACCGCACGCCCCAAAGCCTAGAAGAAATCATGAACATAAAGAAATAGAAGATTTCTCAGCAACAAGACCATAAGAGCAACAATATGAGGCATACAGGTAGGACTAGTGTAACGTTTCTGTTGCCTGTATGCCCATATTAATAGGTCATATTAGTCCTGGGGGGTGAAAGATTCCCTTTAAATGCAGGTCCTTACTGTAACACGCAGCCATTATTTGCCAGGTATGGGGTGAGCCTCCGCCATACACCCACTACTTACGTGCACCGTACATGTACGGAACATGTAGATGAGGGATTAAAGAAAAATAAAGTTCAAGTTTTGGAGTGGCCAAGTCAAAGTTCTGAGCTTATTCCTAAAGAAATGGTGTAGTCTAATTATAAATCTTATATTTTGCACTGATTATTTTGATTTGGTTCTATTTGTCTGATTTCAGGACTTGTCTGAAAATCTGATGTTGTTTTAGGTCAAATTTATTCTGAAATGTGGGAAATTCTCATTCGTTCCCAAACTTTCAAGCAGCACTGCAAATTTACTAGCTCTCCCTGTCCTTCATTATGATGCCTTATCTATATTATTAGTAAATGCTTTCATTCATTTTTCTCCTGCTAGGATTCTACTTATTTTCTCCTAATCCATCTGATCCGGTAAGTCATATTGATTCCCATATACCGTAGATACATTGATTTGAACTGAATTGGATATTCACATATTTTTTAAATTTTGTTTTTGGCAGTATTTCAACACTCTGGAGAATAGTCTGGTCAGTCTGTTTGTACTTTTGACAACTGCCAAGTAAGAAATTTTTTTTTTTTGTTAGCCTTCTATCTGGTAACCAACAGAAAATTCTAGCTTCTATTTGATAACAATTTTTCTTCTTCATTGTAGTTTCCCTGATGTTATGATGCCGGCATATTCACGCAATCGGTGGTCATGCGTCTTTTTCATTGTGTACTTGTCTATTGAGCTATATTTCATCATGAATCTGGTGAGTGACTTCTTTTATGAAACCAAAAAACATTTCCCATCTTTTAGTTGTGTACAAGGTGACAACATTGGTAATGGGTCTTTTCCTCCTATTATTAAAGTAAAGGTCCACCTTTTGTACAACATAGAGTTTACATAGAAATATTATAGATTTAGCGTGTATATACAGTCATGGCCGAAAGTGTTGGCACCCTTGAAATTGTTTCAGAAAATGTAAGTATTTATCCCCAAAAATGTTTGCAATTACACTTTTTGTTATACACGTTTATTTCCTTTGTGTGTATTAGAACAAAACAAGAAAAAAATTGTTGGCACCTTTCCAAAACTGTGGGTAAACAACTTTGTTTCAAGCATGTGATACTTGATCAAAGTCACCTGTTGTAAGTAACTTTTGTGGACAATATGAAAATCACAGCTGAAAACAAATAAAAAGGGGAGAAGTTGCCTCAGTCTTTGCATTTGGTTACTGTGTGCCTCACTAAGCATGGAGAACAGAAAGAGGAGAAGAGAACTGACTGAGGAATTGAAAACCAAAATAGTTTAAAAATATTGACAATCTCAAGGTTACAACTCAATCTCCGGAGCTCTTGATGTTCCTTTGTACACGATGCGCAACATAATCAAGAAGTTTACAACCCATGGCACTGTATCTAATCACCCTGGATGTGGACGGCAGAGAAAAATTGATGAAAGGTTGCAATGCAGGATAGTACGGATGGTGGAAAGCAGCCACAATCAAGTTCCAAAGAAATTCAAGTTGTCCTGCAGGCTCAGGGTGCATCACGGTCAAAGCAAACTATCCATAGACATGTGAATTAAATTAAACGCTGTGGCAGGAAACCCAGGAGGACCCACTGCTGACCCAGAGACATAAAAAACTAGACTGTAGTTTACCAAAATGTACCTGAGTAAGCCAATATCCTTCTGAAATAAGTGCCTTGTGGACCGATGAGACCAAGATAGAGCTTTTTGGTGAAGCACATCATTCTTCTGTTTACCAAAAATGGAATGAGGCCTACAAAAAAAAAGAACACAGTACTTGCAGTCAGATATGGTAAAGGTTCAATTTGTTTTGCTTCCTGTGTAATGTATGTAGTACAGTTCATATAGCGTCTTGTGCTTGGGTGCGATGAAAACACAGGAGTCACAGGTTTGATATAGAAAAGTCCTGTATTACTTCATACAAGTTGGCAGAAATAGTCACACAGTTTGCAGACACAGAAACAGGAGACACAGCAGGCCAGAGTAATCCAAGCTCAGCAATCACTCTCCAATACAGATTCAGGATCTTCTTCTCTGTTACCGTAAGTCCATGCAAACGTGGGTCTTTCAAAGAGCAGGGTTCAGAGTCCACAAGTGCTTCAGAGTTCCTCAGTAGGAATAGCTGGAGTACAAGGTCCAAGGCTTACAGGAGTCAAGTCACAGGTTCACTGCAGGCTAGATTCTGAAGCACTGATTGCTCAGCTGTGGCTGCTTAAGAAGCAAAGGAGAGAATCAGGGCGGGAATATGCAAGCTGGAAACTCCATTTTGACTGAGGGCAAGATAGCTGCAGCAAGACAGAAAGTAAAATGGCTGACGAACAAACTGAGTTTCAGGAATATATACATAGAACCTTACATTACTCCCCCCTTAAGGACAACCTCCGGATGACCTCAGACCAGGCTTGTGTGGGTACCTCTGATGAAACTGATGGAGCAAGCGAGGAGCATTAACGTTATTGACCGGTTCCCATGAGTTGTCCTCCACTGGGTAGCCCTGCCATTTAATCAGATATTGTAACTGATTTCTATACAACCTGGAATCTAAAATCCTTTCCACCACAAATTCTTCCTGACCATCGACTAGCACTGGGTCAGGGCAAGGAGAGGAACGTCCAGGAAACGTATTGGGTGTCGCAGCCTTTAGTAGGGATACATGAAAGACAGGGTGGATTCTCATAGTTCTGGGCAGTTGAAGACGACAAGCAACGGCACTTATAATTTTACTGATTTTATAGGGTCCAATGTACTTATGTCCCAACTTAGACGATGGAATCCTTAACTTAAGATTTCTGGTTGACAGCCAGACCAAGTCTCCTACCTTGAAAGCTGGTGCAGGTTTACGAAATTTATCTGCTGCTTTCTTGTACCTTTCTTGAGCCGATTCCAGATTTTCCTTTAGAAGATCCATATTCTTCTGTAAAGACGTGATTCTTTCAGCCACTGCTGGTAAAGGCGTTTCTATGGGAAATCGTGGTAGAATGTTAGGATGATAACCTAGATTAGAGTAAAAAGGAGACTGTTTAGTGGAGGCACTCTGAGAGTTGTTATACGAGAACTCAGCTAATGGAAGTAGATCCACCCAATCATCCTGTAGGTGGCAGATAAAGCAGCGGAGATACTGCTCCAGGGTTTGATTGGTTCGTTCGGTCTGTCCATTAGTCTGGGGATGAAAAGCAGAAGAAAGGTTTACTTTAATGTCCAATGCTGCACAGAAATTTTGCCAAAACCTAGAAGTGAATTGCACCCCTCGATCCGAAATAACCTCATCCGGTACTCCATGTAAGCGAAACACATCTTTAATCATCAAATCTGATGTCTGTTTTGCAGTGGGTAAGCCGACACAAGGGATAAAATGAGCTGCCTTTGTTAGACGGTCAACCACCACTAGAATGGTGTTCTTCCCCTGAGAGGTTGGTAACTCCACAATGAAGTCCATAGAAATGGATCCCACGGGCGGGATGGGGTGGGAAGAGGCTGTAACAGACCAGTTGGTGAGGAGCGAGGTGTTTTGCATCTTGCACAGACCTCACATGAAGTGACATAATTCAAAACATCCTTCCTGCAAGTGGGCCACCAAAAGAAACGAGAAAGAAATTCCTGTGTCTTTAGAATTCCTCTATGCCCAGCTATTTTGGAATCGTGAATGAGTTGCAATACTCTTAATCTGACTGTTTCAGGAATATACAGACGTTGTCCCTGAATCCACACACCATTCTTAAAGACAAGACTTACGTCCCTTGGGGGTTGTGCCAAAAAGGAATCCGCATGGTATGCTTCCTTGATGTCCTTAAGTAGGTCTTGATTATGAATTACTCCTAGGAATCTAGAGTCAGGAAGAATAGTCTTAGGAGGAGTAATTGGACGTGTCTCTGCTGAGTAAATCCTAGAGAGTGCATCAGCCTTTCCATTGCGCGATCCTGGTCTATAAGAGATGATAAAATTAAATTGGTTTAAGAAAAGATTCCAGCGAGCCTGGCGAGGAGTCAGGCACTTAGCCGACCTGATAAACTCAAGGTTACGATGGTCTGTCAGGACGACTATTTGCTGTGCAGCTCCCTGAAGAAGGTGTCTCCATTCTTTGAAGGCGGCAATAATGGCCAACAACTCTCTATTGCCCACATCGTAGTTCCTCTCAGCCGAAGACAACTGCTGGGAAAAGAAGGCACAGGGATGCAAGACATTCTTCTCACCTGTTCTCTGAGAGAGTATAGCTCCAACGGCACAGTCTGAAGCATCCACCTCTATTATGAAGGCAAGCTCGGGGTTGGGATGTACTAGGATAGGTGCAGTGGTAAATTTATCTTTTAGACGGGAAAATGCTTCCTGGGCTTGGGGAGTCCAGGAAAACCTAGACTCTTTCCGGGTAAGTTGAGTGATAGGTGACACTACCTCAGAGAAATTTCTAATGAAACGTCTATAGAAGTTGGCAAACCCGATGAAGCGCTGTACCTCCTTCACATTTCTAGGACTTGGCCAATCCTTGATGGCTTGGGTTTTGCTTCCATCCATACTAATTCCTTGTGTAGACAGTACATACCCCAGAAATTGAATTTCGGTCCTATGGAATTCACACTTTTCCAGTTTGATGTAAAGATGATTTTGTCTTAGACGTTCCAAGACCATTCTCACATGTCCATGATGTTCCTCTGTGGAGTTAGAAAAAATTAGACTATCATCCAAATAAATTACCACAAATGTATCTAGGAGATCCCTGAAGATGTCATTCACCAAGTGTTGGAAAGTGGCTGGGGCGGTACTCAGACCAAAAGGCATAACTAGATATTCAAAGTGTCCATAGCGTGACCTGAATGCAGTCTTCCATTCATCCCCAGGTCTAATACGGACTAAGTTATAGGCCCCACGAAGATCTAGTTTAGAAAAAATTTTGGCATGTCGCACTCTCTCCAATAACTCAGGGATTAAAGGCAATGGATAACGGTTTCTAATAGTAACCTTATTGAGTTCCCTATGGTCTCAGAGATCCATCTTTCTTCTTTACAAAGAAGATGGGTGCACCTGCAGGAGATGAAGAGGGGCGTATGAAGCCCTTGGCTAGATTTTCATCTATGTAATCCTTTAAAGCCTTTAGCTCGGGCCCCGCCAGGGGGTAGATCTTACCAAAAGGTATCTCTGCTCCAGGCAATAATTCAATTGGACAATCATATGGACGGTGAGGAGGAAGCTGGTCAGCGTTCTTCTTGTCACATAAATCCACATAGTCCTGGTATACAGCTGGTAGTTCAGGGACTGACATGATTCCTTTAGGAACAGAGCAAGCTGAAACTTTTGGACTCATCTGTTTCTCTGGAAAGTGTAATTCCTTGGTCTCCCAGTTAATGGTAGGATTCTGAGCCTGCAGCCATGGTAGCCCTAGAATAATGGGAAAGTGGGGAGAAGAGATAAGCATAAAGGACAGTTTCTCTTGATGATCTTTACCCATAAGAACCCTCAAAGGCTCTGTTTCCTGATCCACTGGTCCAGAGGTCAGCAGGGAGCCATCCACAGTTTCCATCTGTACTGGAGTAGCCTTCTTCACTGAACGTATTCCCTGTTTCAGAGCAAAGGAGACATCCATAAAATTTCCACTTGCCCCTGAGTCGATCATAGCAGAGCTAGACACCCAAGCTGAGTCAACCCAGAGTTTGATGGAAAGAAAGCAATGAGAATTGTTTTTCTTACAACTCAGCTGGGACACCGCTGAGGAAACTTGAAAAATGGCAGCGTTTACACAGTCAACGTCCTCAGAGGTAACGGAGTTTAAGTCCGAGAAATCAAGATCTGTTGCTGCAGATCTCTCTGGAGCCTGAGGCTCGGACTTGACAGATCCCCTCTCGCAACACTCACAATGAATGAGTGCTGCAGTAGTCTTAGGAGAACGGCTGGGGCAGTTTATAATGAAGTGCCCTGACTTACCACAATAGAAACATAGATTCTCCTTAAAACGATGTTCCTTGCGTGCATCACTAACCGTCGTTGTAAAGAGTCTACCTGCATGGGTTCAGGTTCAGGTTCCCGTGTAATCCTACTCAAAGGTTCCTTAGCTGGAGAGGAAGGTAGGAAAAGGTTAGTACGATTGCTTTCGAACCATCTCTCTTGCCTGCGTTCAGTCAGACGAGTATCAATACGGATGCAGTAGTTAATAAAGTCACCTAACGCAGTGGGAGGGTCGGCACGAGCAAGTTCATCCTTAATCAGTGGAGATAACCCCTTTCGAAAAATAGATTTTTTGGCGGAACTGTCCCAGGTGGTATCAAGGGCCCATCTCCTGAAATCCAAGGCATATTCAGCTACCGAGTGCTTACCTTGGCGCAAAGCTAACATGGCTGCTTCAGCTGTTGCACCTCGATTGGGGTCATCAAACACCTGCCCCATGGCTGAAATAAAATCATCAAGGTGATTCAAACAATCATCCTCAGTCTCAATTAGAGGGTTTGCCCACATTAAAGCCTTGTTGGTAAGCAACATAATTATAGTAAGCACCTTAGATCGTTCAGTGGGAAATTGTGAAGCATGTGCAGAAAAAAAAAGATTGCATTGATTAATAAATCCCCTGAATTTCTCACGTTCACCACCAAAACGAAAAGGGGGCAACTTGGGAATCCCAGCACTCGGGGCTACGGCAGGAGCCTGGACTCGCCCCTCTAGAACCTCAATCCTGGCTCGCAAATCCTGGGTAGTCTGTCCAACCACTTGCAAATTGTGATTATTGAGGTCCTGTAGATTTGTAAAACGGGTCTTTATATTCTGCAAATCTGCAAGGATATTATCAGTCACTCCGCAAAGTTCCTTTATGCGGGCTTCCATTTTCCAGATCTTTTAAGACAGGATTACTGGAAGAAGAGGAGAGAAAAAAAAACAATAGTGTTCACCTGTGGCAACACTGCAGAGAGAAAAAAAAATTAAGGGAACTGCTCACCTGGAATGGTTGTGAGAAGTCACAACCACTATCATCACAGAAAGTTTCAACCAGACATCTGATATCCAGAGTTACAGCAGACAAAAAAAGAGAAAAGAAAGGAAAAAAAAAAAACAATAGTGTTTACCTGTGGTAACACTGCAAAAAGAAAAAACTTAAGGGAATTGCTCACCTGGAATGGTTGTGAGAAGTCACAACCACTGTCATCACAGAAAGTACAACCGGACGTCTGATATCCACAGTACAGCAGACACAGCCTTCCAGACCCAGCAGACACTAACGTTTTGGCTTCAGAATCTTGTAATGTATGTAGTACAGTTCATATAGCGTCTTGTGCTTGGGTGCGATGAAAACACAGGAGTCACAGGTTTGATATAGAAAAGTCCTGTATTACTTCATACAAGTTGGCAGAAATAGTCACACAGTTTGCAGACACAGAAACAGGAGACACAGCAGGCCAGAGTAATCCAAGCTCAGCAATCACTCTCCAATACAGATTCAGGATCTTCTTCTCTGTTACCGTAAGTCCATGCAAACGTGGGTCTTTCAAAGAGCAGGGTTCAGAGTCCACAAGTGCTTCAGAGTTCCTCAGTAGGAATAGCTGGAGTACAAGGTCCAAGGCTTACAGGAGTCAAGTCACAGGTTCACTGCAGGCTAGATTCTGAAGCACTGATTGCTCAGCTGTGGCTGCTTAAGAAGCAAAGGAGAGAATCAGGGCGGGAACATGCAAGCTGGAAACTCCATTTTGACTGAGGGCAAGATAGCTGCAGCAAGACAGAAAGTAAAATGGCTGACGAACAAACTGAGTTTCAGTAATATATACATAGAACCTTACATCCTGCTTCACTGGGTGCCTTGACTGTGTGCAAGGCATTACTGAAGGATTTTGAATTGCATTGTAGTACCCAGTGTCAGAAAGCTGGGTTTGCAGCGCAAGTCATGGGTCTTCCCGCAGGACAATGACCCCAAACATAATTCAAGAAGCATCCAGAAATTGATGGACACAAAGCGCTGGAGAGTTCTGTAGTGGCCAGTAATGAGTCCAAGTCTATATCCCATTGAACACCTGCAGAGATCTTAAAACTGCAGTTGGGAGAAGGCACCCTTCAAATCTGAGAGACCTGGAACAGTTTGCAAAATAAGAGTGTTCAAAAACTCCAGTTGAGAGGTGTAAGAAGCTTATTGATAGTTATAGGAAGCGATTGATTTTTAGTTATTTATTCCAAAGTGTGTGCAACCAAATATTAATTTGAGGGTGCCAACAATTTTGTCCTGTCAATTTTTGTGGTTTAGTGTGAAATTATTTCCAATTTGCTCTTTTTCTCTGTTGTTTTGTGTTGTTCCAATACACACAAAGGAAATAAATGTTGTGACGGGGTCACTGGCACAGTGTATGTGGGGAGATATGTGTCACGTTGCATAATGGCATCAGTGATGTGAAACCAGGTGTTCTGTCCTCACTGAATGAGGCAGACGTCATTGCAGTTATACAGACAGCTAAACCTTTATATACCGGGGTCCAATAAGGAGATTGTGATTGAATCTGTGCTTTTATTGAACTTGATATATTGATACTTGCGCGGTGAAACTATAATACAAACATATATACATACAATCAGTACAGGGGTATAATGAAAATACATATACATAATACAGTATGAATAAACATTTGCAGACTAATACCTAACCAGGGCCAGGACTGATTAGACAGGGCTAATATAGGACAGGAATTAACTAGAGAGACATAGGTACATACCGGCGATGCTATCACAAGAGGAGAGGAAAAGATGAGCTGCTTCCTGGATGCAGGCTGGAGGGAAAGCTCCCAGCATACATTGCTGCGCTACCATCATGCATTGCTAAGCTACCATGATGCATTGCAAAGGAAAGAAAAAGATCTAGCTGAAATGAAAGAAAACATTATGAGACTGGTCATTAGAGGGAGCTAAACACTAGATTATCACACTCCTATGTAAAACAGTAAAAATCAAATAAGTCAGAAACGATTGGATGCTGGAGGCAGAACACTCCCCGTCTGGCATCAATGGATGTCACAGTCTTTTTCTTCCGAAGGCAACAATAAGACCAATTCGGATACTGGTCTGGAGAATGTCTTAGGTTCATTCCCTTTGGCCATCCTACTCTCGGCAGACCATTGTTGTCGATGAATGGGACGAGTTTCCTCAATACGCTGCTCTCTGGTATTGGAGCTTTGGTAATGAGACATTGGATTTCTACAGGGTAGGTTTCTCTTTGAACAGTGAAGATGATGTGGTTTCTGGAGAATTCCAAGTCTGAGATAACATAGGTATTTTTACAAAGATGCCAACCTTTACATTTTTCAGTGTCACAAGGTCTGGTGGTTGTGAATGAGTGAGCTATAATAATGAGGTAATAGCTTTAATAAGTGACTTCCAACTTGAAAATTTGACAAATCTGTGAGATCCAAGCTGGATAGCAGAGGTCGTTGTATGAAGTGTAGACACCTGAGGGCGGATTTCAGCATCTGAGTCCTCTCTCACTAGTTCAAAGGTGTCTGGGAGATGTTCTTCAGTAAACAATAATTTTGGTCCGGAGAGCCATGTTGTGCTTCCTAGTCGACTTACATCAACTGCTCTAGTTGCGTGATCTGCAGGATTTTGGTCCGTGGGTATGTAATGCCACTGTTTTGGATGAACTGATCTAATTCGTAGCACTCTGTTGTTGACATAAACATAGAATCGCCTAGTTTCATTGTGGATATATCCAAGGACTACTTTGCTGTCTGAGTAGAACTTGGCCTGTGTCAAGTCGATATCCATCTCTGATGCGACGAACTCTGCCAATTCAACGGCTAAGACTGCAGCACAAAGCTCTAACTTGGGTATAGTGTGCTCTGGCTGTGGAGCAAGTTTGGCTTTCCCCATAACGAATCCAATGTGGCTCTGACATTTGGAGTCTACAGTTTTGAGATAGGCGATAGCGGCAATTGCTTTGACAGAAGCATCTGCAAACACGTACAGTTTTTGGCTTTGTATTTCTGTAGACGGCACAGGGGTGTATGGTCTTGGCACATTCAGGTTGGAGAGGGCTGCTAAAGAGTTCTTCCATCCTTCCCACTGTATTCTCTTATCAGGTGGCAGAGGTGCATCCCAGTCAGATGTTTCCTTAATTAAGTCCCTTAGTAAGGCCTTGCCTTGTATAGTGACAGGAGCTGCGAAACCCAAGGGATCGTACAGACTGTTGATGGTGGACATGACACCTCTACGTGTGAAAGGCTTTTCTTCTTGGCTGACCTGGAAGGTGAAAGTGTCTGACTGTAGATTCCAGAGAAGCCCGAGGCTGCGTTGCATTGGTGCGGGTTCTGACCCCAAGTCCAAGTCTCTGAGACTGTTACATAAGTCTTGTGAAGGGAATGCTTCCATGAGTTCTTGGCTGTTTGAGGCTATTTTGTGAAGTCTGAGGTTCGAGCAAGCAAGCATCTCTTGGGCTCTCCTGAGAAGACTGATGGCAGTCTCATTTGAAGGCATGGCTTTTAGACAATCGTCAACATAAAAGTCCTTTTCTATGAATTGTTTGACATCTGATCCATATTCTGTTTCTCCTTCTTGAGCCGACCTTTTGAGTCCATAGATGGCGACTGCAGGTGAAGGGCTATTGCCAAAGATGTGCACTCTCATGCGATACTCTGTTACTTCTTTAGCAGGATCATTGTCTCTGTACCAGAAGAATCTTAGGAAGTTCCTGTCTCTCTCTCTCACAAGGAAACAATGGAACATTTGCTGGATGTCAGCGATGAAGGCGATGGAATCCTTACGGAAACGCATAAGTACTCCCAGCAGTTTGTTATTGAGGTCTGGTCCTGTCAGTAGAACATCATTCAGGGAGATATCATCAAACTTAGCACTGGAGTCAAACACCACTCTAATTTGGCCTGGTTTCTTAGGGTGGTATACTCCAAACATGGGTAGGAACCAGCATTCTTCAGAGTCTTTGAGAGTGGGAGCTAGCTCTGCATGACAATTCTCAAAGATCTTTGACATGAAGGAGAAAAAGTGATCTTTCATCTCTGGCTTCCTTTGCAGATTATGTTTGAGAGAGGAGAAACGCTTTAATGCCTGATTTCTGTTGTTCGGTAGACGTGGTCTGTGGGTTCTGAAGGGAAGAGGTTCGACCCAGCTGTTGGTTTCATCTTTAACAAGTCCCTTGTCCATTACCTCTAAGAACAACTTGTCCTCTACTGACATTGCCACTTGGTTGTCTTGCTTAGTTCTCTGGAAGACTGTGCACCCTAACTGATCCTCATAGCTTCCCGACACTATACTGCTGTCATGAGTGAAGTCTATTAGGTGATTGGGCAGTTGGATGCTGTGTGGTAGCTCTCTGACATGGAATTCATTGTTACAAGGTTGAAACAGAGATGGGCGTCCTTTCTCTAATGTATTTGTCAGCAGAGCCAACACTGGCAGGTGTACTGACAGGACCTGGGATGATGTCACGGTCATGTAGTCATCACATGGTCTGGCTTAAATAGCGTGACTTGATAGTCAGTGTGTGTTGGAGCTTGGAGAGAGCAAGTCTCCAAACGCCGGTTCCAGGTGGCGCTGAATACACCTTGTGGCCTGAGCAGGCGAATCTCTCAGACAAATGGACTTTGTCACGTTATCTTTTTTTTGTTTTACCGTTATGCCAGATATGCTCTGCTTATTTTGTTGAACCCTGCTATGGTCTATGCTGTCTAAAATAAACGAGCAGGTGATTTACTACAAGAAACGTTCCTGTGTCTCGAGAAGCAGCTGAGTGTGTCAACGCCTCACGATGTGTAATAAAACATATGTAATTGCAATAACTTTTTGGGAGAAATACTTCATTTTCTGGAACAATTTCATTGGTGCCAACTAGTGATGAGCGAGTATACTCATTGCTCGGGTGTAGGGTTGAGCATTCCGATACCGAAATCCGGTTCCGATACCTGAAATCCAATGTAAGTCTATGGGAACAAAATATCGGAATTAAAAAGATTCCGATATTTTGTTCCCATAGACTTACATTGGATTTCAGGTATCGGAACCGGGTTTCGGTATCGGAATGCTCAACCCTACTCGGGTGGTCTCCGAGTAATGGAAGTGCTCGGAGATTTAGTTTATGTTGCCATAGCTGCATGATTTGCGGCTGCTAGACAGCCTGAATACATGTGGGGATTCCCTAACAAACAGGCAATCTCTGTTTGTTCAACCAGTATATTAAACCCACATAGCGCAATCAAACTCAATGCAAAGTTTTTCCATCATCAAACCTGAACCCAGAATTTAGTTCTGCAGTGTAGCAATGTAGATGACAACAGAATTTGTTTCTATAAACTAAACATTAGATTTATGTTATGTCGCTACATTAGGATTGCAATATCTTGCTGTTAAAGGCATAACTAATGATGGTGAATGTGACTGTACGATTAGATTTAAAGTGGCTGGTATGTTGCTGCAATTAGTTGTGATCGAGCAGCACAACATGACAGTCCTAACCCTTTAATGCTCCATAATGTACTATTGCATGATTGAGTGTGTCAGGCTGTTTTGTGCGCGTTCAGGAGCCGAGCCCGCGCCACACAAGGCAGATGAAGACTACATTACTTAGCTGGTATCTGCTTTTAACCGCACTACTGACAGTCGCTATTGTTAACCTCTTAAATGCTTCTCAAATCACTGACAATGGCATTTAAGCGCTGAGATCTGGCCCTGGCATTTGTTCACACATGGGTTGTTTTGACAGCCTGTGCCTAAAAATATAAAGTGAAGAAAAAAAAAGTGTGTGTTTTTTTTTTTTTTTTTTTTAAAACCTAAATTTTAAATCACAATTCCCCCTTTAAAAAAAAAATAAATTCTGTATATACGGTAATATATTACAGTGTCTGTAAAAATGTTGTCTATCAAAATATAAATTTAATTATCCCGAATGGTAAACACTGTAATGAGGGAAAAAAATCGAAATGTCAGAATTCTGTTTTTTATTGGTCGCCGTACCTCCCTAATGACATGCAATAAAAAGGTTTCAAAATGTCATATATTGTCCAGAATGGTTTAACTTTATAACTAAAAACACCAACTTGTTCCAGGCCAGGTCAATGTTAATGCACAATGAACTCTTTTTTTTTTTTTATAAAAATAAAACATTCACCACACGCCATTTTCCCTTAGTCTTCATGGTAAAATGAATGGAGTTATTCAAACTACAACTTGCCCCGCAAAAAAAAAACAAGACCACTGTACATCAATCGGTGAAAAAATAAAAAAAAGTTATGACTATTTTTTAAAGGTGAGGAAAAAATTTAAACTCAAAAACAATAATTTGCTGCATCTTTCATGGGTTATGGTCGCACGGAAAAATTAGTTGCGTAGCACTTGCCTAATGGCTTGTGAGCAGCTATGAGAGATGCCATTCCTTCTGACCATATTTGCTCTATTTCTTGAAAGTTAAGACTCCAGATTGTTAATGTCTGGTTCTTTATGTCCCATTCTCTCCAGCACATGGTCATGCAAATATCATTTGCTATGCTCATATTTTTCTTATATTTGTTAGTCTAAACCTGTCGGACTACCTTGGGATTTTTTCCTGCTCGGGCCTTGAGAATATTTCGTAGCCATCGAAGAGTATATCCCATTACTATCATATTTCCGCAGGGAAGGATATAAATTTATGATTTGTGATCACTGGGGGTTCAGTAACTGGGACCTCCACCCATAAATAGAAAGGAGGGGCTCATGCTTTCCCTTCACCTCCACTCTGTCTTTGGGGCTTTCTTGATTATTTTCATAGATATTGACCTCACAGTCATATAAAAATGGTGATTTATATGTGGACACATTTATACATGTATAAATACAAAAGAATAAGAGATTTCTCAATTTTAGAAAAGCGGACCATTAATGCTTTTATATACGTAACCTAAGAGAGCAGGTACTCCCCTCCCTGGGTCCAGGGCCGGCTCCCCGCCTCTCCTCCGGTCTTTGTGTTTGGCTACAGTGCTGTTGTGACATGACTGCTGCAGCCAAACACAGAGATTGGAGCAGCGGTAGGGAGCTGGAGGTGGTGTGGGTGAATACTGTCTGTCTTTGTTATTTTAGATTACTTGGAATCATTTGGGGTGGACTTTTCTGAAAGTGAAAAACCAATTTAAATTAGAGGGGCTGATTCATCGAACATTTTTTTGCCATAATTCTGACATAAAGCTGCGTGAAAGGTTGCAACATTTTTGCACAACTTGAAATTTTGTCGTTTTCACCTTAGACTTTTACTTTTGTGAACAGTAGGTGAAGCTTGGATGGGGCATGGCTAAGTGCCCCGATAAATGCATCATAATTTACACCATACATTGGCCTGAATTATGATGGAAATGTACGCTAGCCCCTGAGTGGTGCACGACCGGTAAAAGATGCGTTAAATTCAGTAACGGCGCTTGGCTAATAATGAATGTGACACATCTACTCCACCACTCCTATTACTAAACCAGGCAAACAGAATGCCGCTCTTAATGAATCAGGGCCAAGGTGTCGAAATTCTTGTCTTAGGCTTTTTTGCTTTTAATACACCATAACTGCCATCACAAACCTGTTTTTGAATTGATCAAAAATATTAGAAATCTCAAAGGAATTTCTGAACACAAGTGTTAATCCAGGTTAAGTTTTTGGATATTTTTTTCCTTTTACTCATGCTTCACAATGGCTTTTTATTCTTCAGCTCCTGGCAGTTGTGTTTGACACGTTCAATGACATAGAGAAAAAGAAGTTCAAATCTCTGCTCCTGCACAAGCGGACGGCGACACAGCACAGCTACTCGCTGCTGCTCAGCCCTCAGGTATACAGAAACGGCGTATTGGCGTCCTACTCTGCTGCAGCTTCATGTTGTCATTTGCTGGGCAGGTGATTTATATATTCATTTGTAGCAGCATGAACAAATGAGATACAGATAGATCTCTGATGTCTGCAAATCAGCCATCCGCTGCAGAGCATTCTCTCTGTGTCTGTGTCGTGTGTGTTCACCTGGCAAATTATTATTATTATTATATATTTATATAGCGCCATTTATTCCATGGCGCTTTACATATGAAAAGGGGAAAAATATAGACAGATACAATAAACATGTGCTAGACAAGGGACGCATAAGTACAGAAGGAGAGAGGACCCTGCCCGCGAGGGCTCACAGTCTACAGGGATGGGTGAGAATACACTAGGAGAGGGTAGAGCTGGTTGTGCGATGGTTCAGTACACTGAGGATCATTGCAGGTTGTAGGCTTGTCGGAACAGGTGGGTCTTCAGGTTTTTCTTGAAGGTCTCCGTTGTTGGTGAAAGTCTGATGTTTTGCGGCAGAGAGTTCCAGAGTATGGGGGAAGCCCGGGAGAAGTCTTGTATGCGGTTGTGGGAAGAAGAGATGAGGGGGGAGTCGAGAAGGAGATCTTGAGAGGATCGAAGGTTGCGTGTGGGTAGGTAGCGGGAGACCATGTCACAGATGTATGGAGGAGAAAGGTTGTGGATGGCTTTGTATGTCATGGTTAAGGTTTTGAACTGGAGCCTCTGGGCAATAGGAAGCCAGTGAAGGGCCTGGCATAGTGGGGAGGCAGGGGAATAGCGGGAAGACAGGTGGATTAGTCGTGCAGCAGAGTGTAGGATGGACTGGAGTGGTGCCAGAGTGCTAGAGGGGAGGCCAGACAGTAGGAGGTTGCAGTAGTCGAGGGGGAGATGATAAGGGCGTGCACTAGTGTTTTTGTGGTTTCATGGTTGAGGAATGAGCGGATCCGGGAAATATTTTTGAGTTTGAGGCGGCAGGAGGTGGCGAGGGCTTGGATATGTGGTTTGAAAGAGAGGGCAGAGTCGATGATCACCCCAAGGCACCGAGCATGTGGGACTGGGGAAAGCGAGCAGCCATTGACATTGATGGATAGGCCTGGTGGAGGGGTAGAATGAGGTGGGGGAAGATGATGAATTCTGTTTTGTCCATGTTCAGTTTGAGAAAGCGAGCAGAAAAGAAGTCTGAGATAGCAGACAGACACTGTGGGATTTTGGTCAGTAGGGAGGTGAGGTCAGGTCCAGATAGGTAGATCTGCATGTCATCGGCGTAGAGGTGATACTGCAAGCCGTGGGATTCTATGAGCTGTCCCAGGCCGAAGGTGTAGATGGAGAAGAGTAGGGGTCCTAGGACTGAGCCTTGGGGAACACCGACAGACAGGGGGCGAGGTGAGGAGGTGGTGTGTGAGAGGGAGACACTAAATGTTCGGTCTGTTAGGTATGATGAGATCCAGGATAGGGCCAAGTCTGTGATGCCAAGAGATGAGAGAATCTGTAGGAGGAGGGAATGGTCTACGGTGTCAAAGGCAGAAGACAGGTCCAGGAGAAGGAGGACAGAGTAGTGTCGCTTGCTCTTGGCGGTTAGCAGGTCGTTAGTGACTTTAGTTAGGGCAGTTTCAGTTGAGTGATGCGGTCGAAAGCCTGATTGTAACCGGTCAAAGAGGGAGCAGGAGGAAAGGTGGGAGGACAGTTCAAGATATACATGCTGTTCCAGTGGTTTTGAGGCGAAGGGGAGAAGAGATATCGGGCGATAGCTAGATGCTGAGGATGGGTCGAGGGAGGGCTTTTTGAGGATCGGGGTGATTGAAGCATGTTTGAAGGATGAAGGAAAGACACCATTTGTAAGTGAAAGGTTGAAGAGGTGTGTGAGAGTAGGGATGAAGACTGTGGCAAGGTTAGGGATGAGGTGGGACGGGAGTGGGTCAAGCGCGCAAGTGGTGAGGTGTGATCTTGACAGGAGAGTGGAGAGCTGATCTTCTGTCATGGTGGTGAAGCTGGTTTTGGAAGAACAGGGCTGAGTGGCTAAGAGGGGCATTGGGGGCTGCGGGCCAAAGCCTTCTCTGATAGTATCAATCTTTTGCTTAAAGAAGGAGGCAAAGTCTTCGACAGAAATGAGAGGAGAGGGAGGAGGTGCTGTGGGATGGAGTAGAGAATTGAAAGTGTTGAAGAGCTGTTTAGGGTTGTGAGACAGGGAGGATATGAGAGATGAGAAGTAAGTTTGTTTTGCGGCAGAGAGCGTGGACTTGAAGCTGGCAAGGGACTGCTTGTATGCGTTGAAGTGCTCGGTGGAGTGGGTTCTCTTCCATCTCCGCTCGGTAACCCTGGAAGCCCGTCTCAGTTCTTTGGTCAGGCCGGTCACCAAGGGCTGCCTGTTGATTGTACGAGTTTTGCTCTGCATGAGGGGGGTGGCCGAATCAAGTGTGGTTTTTATTGTGGTGTTATAAAATGTGGCAGCAGCATCTGTGTCATGAAGTGAGGCTATGTCTGTAAGAGGGAGGAGGGACTCAGAGAGCGATTGTAAATTGAGGTGTTTGAGATTTCTGCGAGGGTGGGTGAGTTTGTGGAGTGGGGGATGCGTACTAACAGAGGAGAGGGAAGAGAATGTCAGTAGGTTGTGGTCAGACAGGGGGAGTGGGGAGTTAGTGAGATTAGTGAGGGAACAGAGACGGGTGAAGATAAGGTCCAGCGTGTGACCGCCTTTGTGAGTGGCCGCAGAGGACCATTGAGTGAGGCCAAGGGAAGCTGTGAGCGAAAGAAGTTTAGAGGCCGCCGGGGTGGAAGTGTCAATGGGGATGTTGAAATCGCCCATGATGATGGTGGGGATGTCAGCAGAGAGGAAATTGAGTAGCCAGGTGGTGAAGTGGTCGAGAAAGGTGGAGATGGCTAGTTCCGGGGGGCGGTAGATGACAGCCAGTTGGAGGTTGGAGGGGGAATAGATGCGGACGGAGTGCACTTCGAACGAGGGAATAGCAGCGGAGGGTGGAATTTGAATAGGGGTAAAGGAGCAGGTATCAGACAGGAGTAAGCCAACTCCTCCACCACGTTTGTTGCTGGGGCGAGGGGTGTGAGAAAGATGAAATCCGCCATAGGAAAGCGCAGCTGGAGAGGCTGAGTCAGAGGGAGTGAGCCAGGTTTCAGTGATGGCAAGGAAGGAGAGTTTGTTGGTGATAAAGAGGTCGTGGACAAATGACAGTTTATTGCAGACGGAGCGTGCGTTCCATAGTGCTCCGGGTAGGGGGACTGGGGGAGGGGGGTGTGGATGGATAGGTATGAGGTTGACTTGGTTGCAAAAACGTGTGGAAGATCGTGGCAGGGTGTTAGAAATGAGTGTGGGGATGTGATGAGGAGGGCCAGGATTTGGGGATACATCGCCAGCGATGAGGAGTAGCAGACAGAGCGTTAGAAGGTGGGAGCAGGATAAACCATGGTGTGGCCGTGTGTGTCTTGGTAAAAAGGATTGTATGTGGAGGAACAGTTCTGAGGGAAAGGTGAATGGCTGGGGAGAATGGAGGGGAAACAAATGACTAATTCCTTACTAGGTGGGGGGATTACAGGGGATAGGAAGAAAGAAAGGAGGATGGGGGTGAAAGTGATAAGAAAATAAACATAGTGGTTTTATAATCTGTTACCTTGCAGCCAAATTCCAGTCAAATTCTAGTCTAATTCACAGTAGTGTAATTAGAAATCTGTAATTTGAAATATGGGATTTGAAATATATGAAGCAGACTACGTCTGGAGGAGACCCATTGCACTGAATATAAATGCAGCTAATGGCAATCAGGTGTGAGTGGAAAATGGGCTGAGACTGCTCAGGCCAGATGCAGAGTTAAGGAAAGGTCATAAAAGGGGGTAGGGATTACACAGACCATTCGGATGTGTGGTGAAGATAAGAAGTATGGAGTACAATTATGTACACCGGAAGATGGGTGAGCAAATCATACCATTAACAAAGCAATATACATGATGCATTCAGGAGCATAGAAAAGCTGGAGTTTTCATACCATTAACAAAGCAATATACATGATGCATTCAGGAGCATAGAAAAGCTGGAGTTTTCATACCATTAACAAAGCAATATACATGATGCATTCAGGAGCATAGAAAAGCTGGAGTTTTCATACCATTAACAAAGCAATATACATGATGCATTCAGGAGCATAGAAAAGCTGGAGTTTTCATACCATTAACAAAGCAATATACATGATGCATTCAGGAGCATAGAAAAGCTGGAGTTTTCATACCATTAACAAAGCAATATACATGATGCATTCAGGAGCATAGAAAAGCTGGAGTTTTCATACCATTAACAAAGCAATATACATGATGCATTCAGGAGCATAGAAAAGCTGGAGTTTTCATACCTGTGGGAACAGAAGAACATCTCAGTCACAAGGTGATGATGACAATGCTGTAGGATTGATGTGTGGCCAAATGCATTCTAGAATTCTAGTCTAATTCACAGTAGTGTAATTAGAAATCTGTAATTTGAAATATGGGATTTGAAATATATGAAGCAGACTACGTCTGGAGCAGACCCATTGCACTGGTTATATCTGCAGCTAATGCCAATCAGGTGTGAGTGGAAAATCCAGAATAAAAGTTCTAGCAATACTGAAAAGGTAGCTGAAGAGAATGGAATAATCCTGCCATTATGCATTTATTTTACATTAGTCGTGGAATGTTTCTTTACAGTATATATGCATTTATATACTGTAATCTCTTTTCAAAGGCGTTTTCTCAAGTAGTATCTTCCCTCCTGAAGACGAGCTTCATGCTTATAGTTCTAGGCCGCCCGCCTGATCTAATAGTATGGCCGTCATCAATAGGCTGTAATAAGTCAGACACTGTTCATCACACGTACCTGTGTGACTGGCGTCCTATGCAAGCCTCATCTGTGTGCATTTTTAATTCTAGGCAATCTCCCCCTCCATGAATGGGTAGGTTTGTGGGTGGTTGCTTCATCAGTATTTTGCACCTGTGCTGCCACCGCCTTTATCATGGTGGTCTGCTGCATCCTGCTAGTGCAATGGTAATCTGACATGGCGTTAGTAAGTTTTTTCCTGTGATGTTTTATGCTTGATCCGGGGTCCGAACTGTGCATTTGCCTAGGCTGCTAGTAGAGGTAACTTTGCCTCTGCTGCATAAGAGAAGCACAGGGGCATTGAGGCTGATCATACATAACAATCCGGACAACTTAAAAACATTAGATCAGGCGGGCGGCCCAGAACTATAAGCATGAAGCTCGTCCATGACAAGGCTCCAACCTGCAAAGCTGATCTGGCAACAGCAATCAGAGAAAGTTGGAGCCAGATTGATGAAGAGTACTGTCTGACACTCATTAAGTCCATGCCTCAGAGACTGCAAGCTGTTGTAAAAGCCAGAGATGGTGCAACAAAATACTAGTGATGTGTTGGAGTGTTTTTTTGTTTGTTTTTCATGATTCCATAATTTTTTCCTTCAGAATTGAGTGATTCCATAATTTTTTCCCTCAGAATTGAGTGATTCCATAATTTTTTCCCTATGCTTGGCTAAAAAAATAACCATTACTGACTACCACATTATTTGTTCTTGATTTCTTTTAGTGTTTCTTAAAGCCAGAAAGTTGCCATTTGAAATGACTTTAGTTTTGTGCCATGTCTGTGATCCTTTTTTTTCAACAAAATAAAACAACTGAATGAACATCATCCAAGTCCGGTGATTCCATAATTTTTGCCAGGGGTTGTATATAGTTTTCTATATAACCAGCTTTATTTAATTTTCCATACTCCAGGACAATATCAATAGTGAGGAACAGATAGATATATTGTATTTTTGCAGCAAGACAGTTTTTCTTTGAAGATTTTTGTTGATCCCAACCATGTTCCGCGTCTTCTTGTATATAACTGGTATTTTGGTGGTTTCTTGACCTGGAATATTTATTTTTGCAGAATCCCCTAGGAATTTCTTTCCGACAGTTTGATGGAATGATGAGATACTACAAGCCCCGGATGTCAATTCACGATCGATACTTGTGCTTTAGGGCTCTGAAACAGAACAGGACAGATAATCTAAGGTAGCGACTGTGCAAATGTCTATTTCTCTTCAGGTTAAAGGAAAACTAAGGTCCTGATTCCTCAAACCGCTTTCACTAGCATTCTGGTGTAGAACAGTTTGAAAGGTCACAAAAAAGTGCAACTTTTCCTTCGTGGTGTTGCATTTTCATTGTTAAGGAGTGTACATATTTGTGAAATATAAATATTTATGCTTAAAGGATAACACTGTGAATTCAAGAAGCCTAAGGCTAAGTGCACACGCTTAAATGCATGAATTCAGCATCCTATTATTTAGAATGAATTCTGCTATTTTTGTGCACATGGTGCGTTTTTTTCCACGAAAAAAAGCAGCATGTTCATTAATTTCGCGGAAAACTAGCATTTTCCCCGCTATATTATTTAGCTAGAATGTTCAGGAAAATTTCGCGGTAAAAATACTCAAAAAACCGCGTCAAAAACGCGCAAAAAAGCAAGAAAAACGCATGCGTTTTTACCGCTGAAAAAGTCAGTTTTTACTCAGGAATTTTCTGCAAACATTCCTGAACGTGTGCACTTAGCCTTAATATCACAATTTTATTTATCATAAAACATTTCCAAAAGGTAGTGGTGAATAGAGGGAAGAGAGTTTGGCTGGGGAGCAGTAGTAATCATAGTAATCACGGTATATACAAGCTAGGATGCATTCCCCAGGTAAAGCAGCAAACTCGAATAAGGTCGACTCTTTCAGTCAGCCCATTCTAACAGGAGAGTTTGTAACTCTTATATCTGTTTTTTTATGTGAATACTTTTCCGTCCAATTATGGCACATAATTGGACGGAAAAGTATTCACATCGATTTTTCTGGCTAACACGGTACCACAATATAATTTATTAGTATTGTACATCTGTTTTTTTAAAAAGCTGATTTATGACTGCATGAAAGCTCCTTTTGATGTACTTTGTGGTCATAAATCAAATAGGTGCCCAGTAGAAAGACTGATAAGAATTACACACTCATAGAATCAGCTTAATGTTGGATTCTAAAGGGGTATTCACACTGCAAGATAATCCTGATCCAGTATTGTTAAAACCACTCTTTTCACAATCATTTTTTAGAGTAAACAAGCTGCCAAGCACCTGATGAAGGCAAAACGCTCGTTCCTCGGGTGTAATGATCTTCTGTGCAGCATAAAAGATCATCGTTCCCGGCAGGGCACAGTCCTTTGTAAACAGGACTGGCACGACTGAGAACCTTGGCTGCTCCTGTGCACTGAGAGATCTAGTGGATATCACGAAGTGTGCATTGTTTTTTTTTGTTCTGCCTGTGTAAACAGGCCTTCAAACGACCGACGATTGGTAAAAGTTTACCGATCGGTCATTTTACCATGCCGCTGGTCGTTCTGTGTAAATAGACTCTTTGTTTCTTTGTGGCAGAATGAGAATAACTAACCGTTTTGAAAATCAATTGGTGCTAATTTTTTTTCACCAAACACATATTTTTAAATGATGAAGAAAAAAGAAATAAAAGTGCAAATCCTTTGCTTATGCCGATAAATTGGAATAAATTAATGATCTGGTGTTTAAAGTGAACCTTTCAGGTCAATTGCAGCCAGGTATGTTATTCTCTGAAACGCTCCAGCTTTTAAGAGAAAATATACTTTTATGCTTTGAAGATCCAGCTGGGAATGATAGCAGGACACAAGACTGTTGTGAATACTTTGGAGGCGACTTCGGAGCTGGGGCTCCCTCCGGTGGTTGCTGAGGGTAATGAACCAATTGCTGAATGGCTTTCAGCTGGGTCCGAATGGTCTGATATAAGTGACCTGAACTCCCATCAGACTTGCCAGTAATCAATTGTTCTTCCAGGTCTTGGTTGGAGCTCAGCTTGCATTCCTGCTTTCATTCAGATAAGTGACTTGCTGTTTTTTTTTCCTCTGGTTGGATTTTTCTTGCTGGTTTGCTGCATTGCAGTGGACTTGAGCCTGGTTCCCTTTTGGGGCCTGGCGCTGCATGTGTGCTCAGTTTGTGTTTGCACTTTTGCTCTGTTCCTGTGTCACTTTTTATTTGCTGAATTGCTGTGTGTTACACCAGAGATATGATGTAGGTGGCAGAGATCGTGTGATCTCAGGTTTTTTGTTAATCAGAAGTGTTGGTATTTTTGTCAGGGTTTTTTGGGTTGCAGTCAGAATTCTTTCCTATACTTTTCTATCTAGACAGATTGGGCCCCAGCGTTTGCTCATTCTATTTTCTGTCTGTGTTCGTAATTTCATCTTGTCTAACCGCCATTACATGTTTGGGGGCTTCCTATTTCTTTGGAGGTTCTGCTACTGGGCAGTTAGCTTTCATCTTTCTGTCTTTAGGTGTAGCTATCTCTCTGGCTGTGACGAGGCGTCTAGGATCACCGTAGGTACACTCCACGGCTACTTATAGTGTTGCGGTTAGTTTAGGGTTCTGCAACCCAGTAGTTTCCAGCCTCTCTGGTGTATTGCTACTTTGGCTATTTTTGCTATTTCTCCTCAGCTACCGAAACATAACACAAGACTATTCCAGCGCTGCTTGAGGTGATGGGTAAGGAGAAACCTGTCATTCACCTCTGGCAGCGCTGGAGAAGAACCAGAAGGGTGCTGCATCGGACTAGTCTCATCGCCAGCCTGATCTTCAGAATATTCTTTCCCTGAAACGCTCCAGCATGTCAGATATTATTATAATACCTGGCTGCAAACGTTCAGCAGAGCCAGGGATGTGGAGTTGGTAAGCCAAACCTCCAACTCCGACACAATTTCTCTGACTCCGACTCCGTCATACATGGCTCATGTTTACTTTTACTGTAGTAAAATGGTAACATCAGGCTTTTAATCACCATTATGATACAATAATCAAGCTATTGAGATAGAACATAAAATATATACACTACACTAACTTGGGTTGGTGGCAAAGCGGTAACCACATGGGCAACATCTCTAACAATTTCTAGGTATAAAGCATTGTTTTGTGCACAGTTCGTTTTCATGAATGGTTGAAGTCTTCTACTTCTTTGAGAGCAAGTGAAACATTTTTCTGAAATATGGTCAATCTGTTTTCTATGAGAGTGGAATCTTTTTCCCTGCGGCAACGCTTTGCCTGCTCCATGTTGTCCAAATACTTTTCAAAATGAAACTCCTCACCTGATGAGGTTGAAGATGTGGTAGCAGCAGCACTGGCAGAACCTGAGTCCTCTTGCTCTTCGCCGTCCTGTAGCCCACTCATCCTAACTGCTACATCAGTCAGAGCTTCTTTTCCTTTAGTAAGCTGTTGATAATCCAGCAGTATACTATGACTCGGGTCCACATGAACAGCTGCCAGAAGAATTTTATTTCCTAATAGCAGTGTCTCTCTCAGTTTCATTGAAGCAGCCATCTGCGATTAAACCTCCTCTTTGGGACAAGCAAAACAGCAAGTTCTTCCACTCCTTTATGAAAATGCCAGGAGTTAAATCCTCAGCTTTTAATTTTTTGGTCACCGTAAATGGGTGTTGAAGCAATTCCTTCAATTCAGCCATCTGTGTCCCTTGACCTTCATTTAGTGTTACCTGAGGGTTGGCCATATCTACAAGGAAGGGTTTCAGCTCAATCAATCACTCAATCATTAAATCAATGCTACCCCACCGATGGGCTTGATCCACAATTGCCCCTATTCCAGCATGTGTCCTCAAGATGGAATCAATTTTAGGGGTTCTGGCAGCAATAGCCAATTTCCTCACTTTGCCAATCAGAGTTCCAGCATGTCCCTCTTGTAGACTATCTCTTATTTCCAGCTGCAGCGTGTTCACAACACAGCACATGTGATGAATACGAGAAAGCTTTGAAGCAGCTTCACAAGATCATCTAATTGTAAAGTATCATGTTGCTGTTCTTCTCTAGTAATATCTGTTTGTTCCTCAGTTACACGACTTTGGCCTTCCATCTCAGACATACTGAATCTGAAGTTTTCTTCTAGCTGCTGTTCACCTTTATTATTCTCACTCTTCCATTTAATTGTACTTATGTTTGAAGCATTGTCAGTTACAATAGCAAGAACCTGTTCTTTTTTGAGTTCATAATCTTGCAGAACTTTTTCCACTAAGACCTGGAGAAACTGGCTGCTGTGATGAGCTTTAGTGCTCTTTCCTCCTCCATTGCATGGTGGGAAGTGCTGGTCACTGGTTTCTTGGTGTCCCTGTGATCTTTCTCAGTAACAGCTTTGAAAACTTCTGGGTGTAAGCGTTGTAAATGTCTTTATAGATTTGAAGCTCTTGTAGGGGCATTTTTATCATTGCCTGAGTATGCACTGATTTTGAGCTCACAGCATTTGTTTTCATCTGTCATACATTGACACGCAAAATGTTTTTTATCTTGATTTAATGTGAAATGCTCAAATACAGCTGACTTCATCGGAAGCTTCTTAAGCATTTTGTGATCATATAAATTCGCTCTCAAAATAATTTTGTCCTATAAAAAAATAAGGTATATTGTAATCCCTTCAAGGATAGGGAATCGTGTATAATTTTGGATAGAAGTAAAACAAATTTTGCATAAATCATTAGTACAAATGATAAATAAAAAGTTTGTAATATATGTTATTAGCTAGCTTTACTCTGAACTTTCAATCTCAGGTGTTTCTCAGGGTACAGCTCAGTATATGTATCACACCATGATGTTTTACATTATGATGCTTCAAGACGGGAGGAGGGAATGAGCAAGTTTGTGCTGAATCATACCCCAGAAAGAAACTGAAACTGCTAGCAGAGCTAATAACATGAAGAGCATCAGAGGAACTAACCTCTCCAAGTATGAGCTCAGGGGAAAAACCAACTAAAACATGAAGCATACAGAGAAAACATACACTGGACTATTTATTTAAGCACAGTTTATTGAAAGTTTAGATATGCTTTAAGAAGTACTTGCCTTAATCCTGTTTTCCTGTTCACGCTAGCAGTTCTTGTGATGAGTGCAGGGCTGCAAGCATTCCTTATCAGTGCCTTTTTGCTCTGATCTGTAGAGGAGCAGCTTTACTACTGAGCATGTACATAAAGTGCAGCACGGATTCGTCTCAACTAAAAGCCGAGATTCTTAGATAAGGACTAGAACAGACACTCATAGGAAATTTCATAACTTTCTCATATTCTTATGAAAAATTATTCAGGACATACTGCATTTAAAAACTGTACCTACTTTATTATATATTTTAGGAGTCGGTCCATTTTTTGTGGACACCGACTCCATGACTCCTACTCCACAGCCTTGAGCAGAGCTGCGATTCATTCTGCCTGTGGTTTGGGTAGCCTAAATCAGGTGACATGTTAACTTTAACACATTTGTATTTTGTTATTTTAGTTATTTAAAAAAAAAATTCTAGAAGTAAATATTTCTAAAACTTTCTAAAAGGAAAAACAATATAATTTTATCATATTTATTAATAAATATTAAAGGCATTTTGGATTGTGGATTATTTTTGCTTTATGCATTTTGGAAATTTTTTTTTCTCCTCACCAATACGAACTTGGTTTACCTTTTTATTTTTGAAACCAGCTCAAATTTTTGGCTAAATAAATGTGATAAACTTAGCCATGATCACGTGCAAGCAGAAAAATGTAAAGTGTTTCGCTCGTTGAATACAGCCGTTCATTTTAATGCATTTCTACGTTAAAAGTGACACAAATTCTCAACGTTAATTTATTATTAAAATCTGACATAATAACAGCAAATGTTCCAAATGGGTCCATCACATAAAATGTGCCAAAATATCTGCAAAAAATGGCATCATCTATTTAGGAAGTTTATACACCTCAGACATATGAACAGCTGTTTCTTCTGATGCACCCCTACCCTCCGCCGAGCATGCTCTAGTTTTTACTACAACTAAAACAATGACTTTTGTTCTCTGGCATAGCAACCCCATATGGTTGACGGCAAATACTTACTTGAATGAGAGAATTATTTTTTTGCTGTATATTTATATTTATGAAAGATTGGAAAAAAAAAACACTTTTTTTTCCTATTTCATAAAATAAACAACTATATAAAACGTGAAAAGATACTGATTTCTGTTTTCATATTATATGAAATCCCCATCTGATCTGCAAAAGAGAGCAAAAATATTTTCTTTCAATCCTAAATAATTGGACCCAAGATTTTCCACTACTTTTTCATTGATGACCGATCCTATGGATATCCTATGGATAGGTCATCAATGAAAAAGTAGTGGATAGCCTCTTTTAAGTAAGAAAAAAATAGAACGTTTTATGCAGACAATTCACGTTATGAATTGAAAAAGTGAATTATTTGGCATTTGACTTGAATTGCTTGGCCTTTAAAGTGTTACATTTTTGCACACGTGTTTTATGTTTTACATGTCCAATTCCCGAAATTTGTATTTTCCAGGTTAAAAGAATTTTACCACTTTTATGAAGTGGTGGACTTGAAGTGGAAGGTACGCATAGAGCTACAATATCTTACTTTATAGTTATGAATACAGGTCCATTTACACTGCAAGATTATCAAGTGATCCCAGGAACACTAGTTTTATGAGAATCATGCAGGTTAAACAGGCTGCTGATCACCCAAGAAACAGCTCATTTATCAGTTAAAATGATCTTTTGTGGTGCACATGGCAGCGCATCGTCCTTTGTAAACAGGTCTTGTATTGTTGAGAACCTTGGCAGCGTATGCTCTCATAACAATGTACACTCCTCAACAATGATCTGCAACATGAAGAAGGAAAAGTCATAGAATTGTGGAACTCACAGGATAGGGTAGACCAAATAATGATGTGCAAACAATGGGAAATGATGCAATGAACATTTTCAAAATACCTTGATTTATTCAGTATCAAGTTTGAGCGCCATTTGCACATATACACGCACTTACACTCCTCGGCATATTATTAATGGTCATCTGAGGAATGTTCTGCAAAAATGAATGCCCTTGTGTACTCATATCATCAAGGTCCACATCTGGCAGCTTCCTTTACAATTGTCAACCAGTGACATCCCAGATGTACTTGATGGGAGACAAGTTATACTTGATGTTAAAGGGAACCTGTCAGCAGGATTGTGCTGAGTAACCTACAGACAGGGTCAGCTTGGTGCACTGATTACAATGATACCTGGGTTTATGAAATCCGTCTTGTGGTTGTTTAATCTGTGTTTTCAGTTAATGAGAATCTCATGCTTTTTGGGCGGCCTGTGTGTGTGGGGGGGTCTTTATGTGGTGCTCTCGGGCCTCATCTTTATTGTGACTTAAATGAAAGGTCACTGATCCTTCAGTGACCTATCTCCTATTTTGAATATTGCAGTTAATATTGTGGGCTTTGAAATTTTTTTTTTACCTCCAGCAAAATGGTGGCAGCGCATTCACTATAGCGTCTATCGTTTACCGATGCCGCCGGCGTCATCTTGCTGTAGCCAATTTTTTTTTCTTCAACAAAATGATGCTGACTGTGCTGCCATTTTGTTTGAGTAAAAAAAGAATTGGCTCCAGCAAGATAGTGCATGCGCAGTAACATCTATCAGTAAGTGCCACCATTTTGCTGTAGGTATTTTTTTTTTCAAAGCCCACAATCTTAACTGCAATATTTAAAATTGGAGGCCAGATCACCAAAGAAAGCCCCCCCAGAGGCCGCCTCAATGCACGGAAAGCTCATTAACTGAAAACAAAGATTAAATAACAACCACAAGATGGATTTCATCAACCCAGGCATCATTTTAATCAGTATAACAGCGCCGACCTGACACTGTAGGTTACTTAGCAAAATCCTGATGACCGGTTCGCTTTAAATAAATCTTGATGTTTTAACCATTTTGTGTCCATTTTTTCATTTGCATATCATTCATATGTCTATCCATTCTGTGATTTCCATAATTCCACTACATTTCCTTCTTGGTGTTGCAATGTCTATGTTGAGTAGTGTATTACAGATACTTCTATACGCATCTGAAGTGGGGGCTGCCTGTATAAATGGGCTCCTAAAGGGAACCTGTCATGCCCTCAAACACTATAAACCTGCAATTCGAGTTAATCTGTATGTTAATGGTGTGACAGTGCTGCCTTGTCGCCTTACTGAAAACGTGGCTATCGGTAGGAAAGCTTTTAGTCATAGTCGTGCATGGGGCGTCCACAGTGATCTCTCACTGCACTGTGAGCGGCAGCTGTAAGCACTTTGACAGCTCGCTCTCCACAGATGCGCTGCAGAATGAGCTGTCAATAAAAGTGAGGGGGTGTGGTTACAGCCATCGCTCACTGCGTACTGAGCCATGACTGTAGTCACTATGTTCATGCCTCTATGACTGAAAGCCGTCAGTCCCGCAAGGAATCAAGTAGATTTCCTCTCAACAGCCACTATTAATTTACAGATTAACAACGTTTGAGGACATGATCAGTTCCCTTTTAAGCGACCACTAGTGATGAGCGAACATGCTCGGATAACATGTTATCCGAGTATCTTGGGCATGCTTGGAAAAGGCTGTGTTTCCATGGTCAGGAAACACAGCGCATTTGACGGAGCGGAAATTCCGCTCCGTCCTAAGCCCCGCCCCCTTTCTGACACGCGTTCTTTCCGGAGGTGTTCAGGACACCTCCGGAACACCTCCGGAACACCTCCGGAAAGAACGCAGGGCTACATAGCCCTGTGTTAAATTCCGTTGCGGCGACGCAGCGTCGCCGCAATACGCTAGGACATGCTGCGGTCTGAAAAGACGCGCAGCATGTCCGGATACGCAGGTCTTCCGCCTGCGTGTTGTTACGCATAGTGGAGACGGGATTTCTTGAAATCCCCTCCACTATGCTGTAACATCTGGATGCTGCGTGTTTGGCGCTGCGCCAACGCACAGCGCCAAACACGCAGCAATTCCTGATGGAATACTGATCGTGGAAACTCACCCTAATATGTTTGAGTCCCTGCGGCGTTTTGTGGCTGTTAGACAGCTGCAACACATTTCCTAACAAACAGGTTGTACCCACATGTGTTGCTGCTGTCTAACAGTCGCGAGACATGCAGCTTCACTGACGCCAGCATATAATTCGAGCATGCCGAAGACACTCTGATAACACTCAAGCATGCTCGGATAACACGTTTGCTCATCACCAATCAGCAAACAAGTAGCTGATCGGCTGGTGCTTGTACTACTTGAAAAAAACATTAGTAAAAATGTGAAGTATTAATGTTATATATGGCAGCTCGTTTATATATATATATATATATATATATATATATATATATATATATATATATATATTTTAAATATTATAATTTTTTTAATGAAGTAAAATATGAAAAATAATTGAAAATTGACAAAGGTTTGTTGGTGCCTGCCAGTGATACTGCCAAGTGGACAGTGTCATTGAGAATGGCGGACAGCACCAATTCTGTTAGTTGGTTCTGCTCGCTGTATCATAACGTAGACTTAGGCACATGGAGTATATCACGTGCACAATTAGTTATGCTTAGAGTAACACGCTGGGATTAGATACAGGGCTAAGTGTAGTTTATCACATGATGGGATTAGATATTGAGCATAGCGAGTGTATAACACAGGATGGGATTAGATATGCAGCATCTAATGTAAGTAATATGTGACCCCACTCAGTCCACTTCTATGGGAGCAGTGGTGTAATGTGTGATACCCAGTAGCTGAAGGGCTGAAGGGCCCACCCGGAGCTACGCTACTACGCTACTGTAAACTGTATCGGCTTTTTCTGATACAGTTGAACTCTGCGTCAGAGCAGGGAGACATAATCTCCCCACACTACCATGTGGCCACTATGGGACCCGTGAGCTAGCACCAGGCCTGTTATTACAAGTTCAATGGTATCGGCTGGGTACAGATACAGTTGAAAGCAATGATGTTGAGTGATGGAGTGTGACACATAATTTCTCCTCTGACGTCACTGACGCGGGCGCGATGACATCACTACATGAGCCCGCTTTGTTGACAAGTGTTAGTGCTCGCTACAGAGACCAGAGCAGAGGGGGCACTAAGAGGAGAGTATTGTATATATTTGTTTTTTATGTGTAGACCATTCTACTGGATGAAGGCCTGTGGGGAGTGCATTATACTATATGGAGGGTTACGGGAAGTGCATTATACTATATGGAGGCCTACGGGGGGAGTGCATTATATTATATGGAGTTCTACGGGGGGGAGTGCATTATACTGTATGGAGTCCTACGGGGGAGTGCATTATACTATATAGAAGCCTATGGGGAGTGCATTATACTATACGGAAGCCTATGGGAAGAGCATTATACTGTATGGAGGCCTATGGGGAGTGCATTATACTATATGGAAGCCTATGGAAAGAGCATTATATTGTATGGAGGCCATTATACCTGGGGTTAGTAACAGAGAGGTGTCTATCAGACACCCCCATTACTAACCCAATAATGAAAGAAAAACACACAGGCAGAAAAATAAATGTTATTTAAAAAAAAAAAAACTCCCTGACACCTTCCTTAGTCCATCAATTTATTTTAGAAAAAAAACAAACCCTATGCAGGTGCACAGTAGTCCTGGGAATCCGCCGTAGTCCACAAATGGAAACCTGAAAAAATAAAACGAGAAACAAAGACAAGGAACTGTCCCTCGTTCACCAATTAATTAGGAAAAAAAGTTGCCATGCAGGTCCGATGTAGTCCATGGCGTTCCCACAACGATCCCCAAATCCGACTTCCAAAGGCTATGGAACCCTGTTCAGAGAACCAAGCACTAAAGGCTGTGATGAGTGGTGATGTCAGTAACTACAGTCATGGACAAAAGTTTTGAGAATGACACAAATATTAATTTTTACGAAGTCTACTGCTTCACTTTTTCTAATGGCAATTTGCATATACTCCAGAATGTTATAAAGAGTGATCAGCTTAACAGCAATTACTTGCAAAGTCAATATTTGGCTAGAAAATGAACTTTATCCCTCAAAACACATTTCAACATCATTGCAGCCCTGCCTTAAAAGGACTAGCTAACCTCTTTTCAGTGATTGCTCCATTAACACAGGTGTGGGTGTTGATGAGGACATGGCTGGAGATCAATCTGTCATGATTAAGTAAGAATGACACCACTGGACACTTTAAAAGGAGGCTGGTGCTTGGCATCATTGTTTCTCTTCTGTTAACCATGGTTATCTCTAAAGAAACACGTGCAGTCATCATTGCAATGCACAAAAATGGCCTAACAGGGAAGAGTATCGCAGCTAGAAAGATTGCACCTCAGTCAACAATCTATCGCATCATCAAGAACTTCAAGGAGAGAGGTTCCATTGTTGCCAAAAAGGCTCCAGGGCGCCCAAGAAAGACCAGCAAGCGCCAGGACCGTCTCTTAAAAGTGTTTCAGCTGCGGGATCGGGCTACCAGCAGTGCAGAGCTTGCTCAGGAATGGCAGCAGGCAGGTGTGAGTGCATCTGCACGCACTGTGAGGCGGAAACTCTTGGAGCAAGGCCTGGTCTCAAGGAGGGCAGCAAAGAAGCCACTTCTCTCCAGAAAAAACATCATGGACAGACTGATATTCTGCAAAAGGTACAGGCAGTGGACTGCTGAGGACTGGGGTAAAGTTATTTTCTCTGATGAATCCCCTTTTCGATTGTTTGGGACATCAGGAAAACGCCTCATTCGGAGAAGACAAGGTGAGCGCTACCACCAGTCTTGTCTCATGCCAACTGTTAAGCATCCTAAAATCATTCATGTGTGGGGTTGCTTCTCAGCCAAGGGAATCGGCTCTCACAGTCTTGCCTAAAAACACAGCCATGAATAAAGAATGGTACCAGAATGTGCTCCAAGAGCAACTTCTCCCAACCCTCCAAGAGCAGTTTGGCGATCAACAATGCCTTTTCCAGCATGATGGAGCACCTTGCCATAAAGCAAAGGTGATAACTAAATGGCTCAGGGAACAAAACATAGAGATTTTGGGTCCATGGCCTGGAAACTCCCCAGATCTTAATCCCATTGAGAACTTGTGATCAATCATCAAGAGACGGGTGGACAAACAAAAACCTAAAAATTCTGACAAAATGAAAGCATTGATTGTGCAAGAATGGACTGCTATCAGTCAGGATTTGGTCCAGAAGTTGATTAAGAGCATGCCAGGGAGAATTGCAGAGGTCCTGAAGAAGAAGGGTCAACACTGCAAATATTGACTTGCTGCATTAACTCATTCTAACTGTCAATATAAGCTTTTGTTACTCATATGTTTGCAATTATATTTCTGTCTGTGATAAAAACATCTGTCAAACACACATAAAAACCAGAGGGCAGCAGATCATGTGAAAATATAATATTTGTGTCATTCTCAAAACTTTTGGCCATGACTGTACACCGCTCATCAGTCGCCGAGCCATCTGTATAATGACCCCATATAGTGCCACACAATGTAATGGTTCCATATAGTGAGTGCCCTACAGTAAAATAGCCCTGTAAAGAATGGCACCGGAGAAATTGCGCAGAATCCCACCGCTGCCACCACATGTGATGAACCTGCACCTCACTACCCCGCCTGACATAACTGTTATGTCAGACGAATTACGTAATGCAGTCTCCCCGCTTCCACCAACGTGACTTTGCACACCACCTGGGGACACGTAAGGTCAGGTTGGTACAGTTTAACACAGACGCCCCCTGTCCACACGGGCCCAGGCAGGCACGGGGAGTGAGAGGATGTGGCTGTCGCAGTCACTGATGTGGCACCACACTCGCTCACAACACTGACAGACTGAGTGGTCCCTTTCACTAGCGCCAGTGAAACAGTTCACTGCCAGCTCAGTAGGACTGCCACCATTTCCTCGTTAGCTATAAGCCCAGTCCGTTCATAGGATTATATCAGGCCAGAAACCAGCCCCAGTAGCATGGAAAGTTAAACCGAGAAACGGACATGTGGATTCGTGGATCAAGATAAAAGAGCAGCCCAGGGTTAAATTATCTATTTAGTCGCCTTAAGGGCACACTAGGTAATACACTATAAACACAATGGTTATACATATACAATGGTTAGATACATGTATGTATGTAAATACAATATTGGTAGGATAAAGTATGCAGTATATAAGAATCAGTTACCAGTCAGATGAAAGGCCTGGCTTGTTGGGGAGGGCTGCCACATGGGAGGCTTGTGGCTCCCTCTGTTCCTTGACTTCTCCTCAGACGATATGTCATTGTGACCTCCGCAGAGAAAAATCAATATACCATGCTTCACATGACCATTTAACCCCTTTAGGTCACTCCCTTCATGCCCTCTGTGCTGAACCTAAACCCCCTCCCTTTGCCTCTAGCAGCTAAAAACTCCAAAACCTAAAATAGGTCATAAGTCCTTAATGAACGGTACTAGGGAGGTGGTTTTGGCTCCATCAGATCCAGCCGGGCCCTTGCTATGCGTTGAAACTAAACACAGCTTTGCTATCTTGTTTCTACTAGCCATTCTACATATTTCCCCAACCTTTGGTGTTAGAACTGATCGAGACCCTGGAAGGCGTTCGGTCTGTTCCAGAGAACTCGAAAATGTAACTGGTGTGACCAGGATGTACATCTATATTCTTATGAAAACATAGCTGACTCAGCAAAGCAGTTTAGACTGCATGGTATCTACATGGCAAGCAAGCCTTTGATTCTGGCTCAAGGTGTGAGATCTGTCACTCGCTGCCTTTCTGAGGCTTGACCCCCCCTGCCGAGCTAGGTGTTCTGTTACAGCTGAACACTGAAGGATAATTTATAAGCCCATGCCAGACAGGATTCAAATGATTGACATATTCTTCACAGGCCCCACATTGTGCCCCACGGTATAATGGCCCCATCTAGTGCCCCACGTTATAATGGCCCCATCTAGTGCCCCACTGTATAATGGCCTCATACAATGCCCCACAGTGTAATGGCCCCATATAGTGCATTCTGGTATATGTCCCTGCATCCTGGTATATGTCCCTTCATCCTGGTATATGTCCCCCCCTCCTGGTATGTGCCCCCCATATATTCAATGCAAAGAGAAAGTGGAACCCACAGCATACACTGTGAGATTCACAAAGATGGCCGCAATATCCTCCCACAGCTGTAACCTGGACAACCCCAGGTCATTGCTAGAGGCAGGAGGAGCAGCCTCAATACAAGACATGCTGTTGCTGTCCGACTGCAGTCTCTCATGCCCAGGGACTGCTGTATTTGAGGTGTGCAAGTGTGGTGCTCAGAGACTTATGCACCCACAAATGAAAATGGCAGCCCCCGGTGGTTAAAGTAACAATTTAATAAATAAAAAAACAAATAAAGTAGTACGTTTTAATTTTGTATTAAAAACTGATTATATAATCAATAATTATTAATACGAAATTAAATTAAAAATCACGGCACCTTCCCTTTAAGGCTGGTTTTACACTTACCGTGTTTTTGCGGCCTGTTTTTGCAGCCCCGATGCATTTCTATGGGGCCACAAAAACGAGCTGCAAAAATTCTACTGAGTGCCATGTGCCGAATGGCCGTGAGGGCCGTATATATGGCCGTGAAAAAATATCGAGCTTGCTCGATATATTTCACTGCTTACGGACACGGCCCCCATAGAAAATTAATGACTTCCGCAAAACCGGAAGTTACGCTGTTCCGTAACTTTCGGTTTTGCGGAACGCCGTTTTTTTTCTTTCCAATACTTTTCTATAGTATTGGAAACTGCAGTCCACAAGTTTTTTTGCGGTCCATTTTTGCGGCAGACCTTGAAAATTGCGGCGATACGGCCCGCAAAAAAGGGCCGCAATAACGGGCCGCAAAAATCACGGTAAGTGTAAAGCCCGCCTAAGTGTACTGTCAATAGAGCAGAGGATCATAGGTAATTGTTTCTATATTTACAGCCATAGTTTTGCAGTTAAATAGGACAATAAGATTATTTTGTACCTTTCAACAGATTACTGTAGTAAAAATGTTTGTGATTGTAAATCTAGAATAGCGATTTTCTTTATTTTGCAGGTGCAACGCATTCGAGAGCACTGGTTTGATGACTTGCCTCCTACAGCACTCCTTATTTTTAAAGGTGTGAGACAAAGCAGCCTTCTAATGGTCATAAGTGTCAAATTGTAGAAGCTAATGCACACAACCGAATAGTGGATGTATTTTCTTGGCTGTATTATGTCCACATTTCCTGACTCGACCTACAGCAGAACTAACTGCATCGTAGGCATATATGATCCTCTTCGCTTAAGGTGTCACAATACTTTAAAGAAGCTTTTCAGAATAAGCTGTTGTGTGTTTGTGTCTGTGTACATGAGGTATAACACTATTTCTGGCCATTATATGACTTGTATCCTGCACCAATTTTCCCCTCTGCAGGTTTTTAATTTGTAACTGTCTCTGAGCTGGTGGGAGGAGACTAGCTGCTATGATGTCTTCCATGCACAGCACACAGAAAAATATCTCTGCTCGTCTTTATTTAGTTTGTACACAGAGAGAACTAGGAGCAGCATGGAGGAAATTATACAAAGGTCCTAAGCAGTGTAGATGTGAATCCAGCTTTGTGGTGAAGGAATAGACTTGTTAGATAGTTCAGCTCGATCTTTCTTTGTCTTCTTCTACCTATTTTCTCACTCTGTTCCTCACTCATCCTCCACCCTCCCCTCTCCTTAGAGTACAGAGTGGGCCATTTATATGGATACACCTAAATAAAACAGGAATAGTAACATAGTTATTAAGGTTGAAGGAAGACTTTAAGTCCATCTAGTTCAACCCATATCCTATCCTAACCTGCCCTAACATGTTGATCCAGAGAAATGGTTGGTGATATCAACTTCCTGTTTGTTGCACATTAATATATGGGAGGGGGAAACTTTTCAAGGTGGGTGGTGACCATGGCGGCCATTTTGAAGTCAGTCATTTTGGATCCAACTTTAATTTTTTCAGTGGGAAGAGGGTCATGTCACGTCAAACTTTTTGAGAATTTCAGAAGAAAAGCAATGGTGTGCTTGGCTTTAACATAACTTTATTGTTTCATGAGTTATTTACAAGTTTATGACCACTTATAAAATGTTCAAAGTGCTGCCCATTGTGTTGGATTGTCAATGCAACCCTCTTCTCCCACTCTTGACACACTGATAGCAACACCGCAGAAGAAATGCTAGCACAAGCTCCCAATATCTGTTGTTTCAGATGCTGCACATCTCGTATCTGAAGGGGAGAAAAGTGCGTTTTCTAGTCTGAAAAATAGAGTATATAGATATAACGATACAATCCCTGTTAACAACAGACGTTTGAGACCTACTGTATATTAAAGGGTGTATCAGGGACTTTACAAAAAAACAAAAATGTATCTAAGCAGTAACAGGCAGGTAATTGCAACTCCCCTACCTGTTGTGCATGGCGCCATTCTTCTCCAGATCACAGACCGCCCCTGCCGGGGATTCTGCTGCCTCTGCTGATGCGATAGGGAGGGGCTTCCGAGGTCATTCTGACTGACAGCCTGCTCCCCCATTTAAGCAGGGATCCGGCTGTCAATCAGAATGACTTCGGGAGTCCCGCCTTGTCGTCAGAGCGGGCCAGAAAAGAAGCCTCCGCTCTGTAGATGTGACGTCCGCAAAGGCGTCTGAATCCCTGGCAGGAGCGGTCTGTGACTGCTCTGTGGCAGGGAAGAACAGCGCCGGGCACAACAGACAGATAAGTTGCAATTACCTGCCTGATAGTGCTTAGATACCGGATATCTCCTTTAATGCCTTATTCTCCCAAACTATGTCTGAGATATTTTACTGACTACTGGTGTAATGTACTCTCTCAATTAGGTATTAACGTCTTGGCGAATTCCAGAGCTTTTCAGTATGTTGTATGTGAGTACAATAATTCAGCTTCTTTCCCTTTCATGTATGCATGGTTGTTAGTTTGTGAGAACATCTGAGCTAAGCTCTCCCGAGTCCTCCATGAAAGCTGAACTCCAGTCACATAGACTAGAGACCCATTCTGCACTGAAAGCAGACCATAGTTCATATATTTACATGTCTGCACCATCTCTGGGTGTTTTATTCTACCACCTTCTCTTATTTCCTAAATTAAAGCAGTAGTCCAATAGTATTCGTCCAATCCATTGTCATAGCTAGTGCTAGAATTTTCGCCACTGCAATTTTTATCAAAATATATTAAAGGGAATCTGACAGAATGATCCTTCCTCCACAAACTATTTATATGGTCATGTTACCCATTGAAAGATAATGTCTTCCACGCCTTTACCTATGCAGTCTGTTGCTACCTAACTGAAAAATTGCAATTTTTTTTTATTTATAGGGAAACGATGCTTAAGTGCTCTATTCCCAGTGTAGTCAAGCCAGTGAGTTGTCACTCAAGCAGAGGACTGTGGAGATGGACAAGAAAAAAATCCTAGGAGGCGAAGTTTGTTTTGGGAAGTGCTTTGACACACCTAGAGCACTTAAGCCTCATTTGTATATGAATTACAATTTCAATTTTTCTGTTAAAGAGCAACAGATTACTTATGTAAATGTGTGGATGACATTATATTTCAGAGAGCAGCATGACCATATAATTAGATTGGCTGGGGGGCACTGGATCATCCTGACAGATTCCATTTAAGGCTAGTATAGCTGCAAATGGATTTTTTGGGCTAGCTTAGTTTATTGGTAATAAATAATTAGTTGCATAGTTAGGCTAAGTTCACACGTTGCGGAATTGCCGCGGAAATTTCCGCGGCAATCCCGCACTTCTCCCGCGGGAAATACGCACTTTTTTTGTATGCGTATTCCCGCCAGAATAATAGCGTTTTGCAAGCGTAATTAGCTTGCAGAATGCTAGCGTTTTCCTAGCGATCTGTAGCATCGCTTGGAAAACTGATTGACAGGTTGGTCACACGAGTCAAACATAGTGTTTGACACGTGTGACCAACTTTTTACTATTGATGCCGCCTTAGTCGCATCAATAGTAAAAAGATCTAATGTAAAAATAATAAATAATGATATTCTCACCTTCCGGCGTCCCCCGCAGCCTTCCCGCCTTCAGCGACGCTCCCGGCAACTCCCGGTCCCAAGGATGCATTGCGACAAATCACACCGATGACGTAGCATCTCGCGAGACCGCTACGCCATCTGGGTGATTCTCGCAAAGGACTCTTGGGACCGGGAGTTGCCGGGAGCGTCGCACTTAGCCTTAGTGTTTATGACCAGCCAGAAGTTTTGCAGAATGACATTGTGTCAAGTCAGAAGTTTTGATCAGTGGAAAGAAGGAACTGAAGCTGAGCACCGTGCCCCTTTGGTTGTAATGAGCATTGTTTGGCTGATCCTCAGGGGTGGGGCTAGTGATACACACAGCATAGACTTTCCATGAGTCTATGCATAGCTTTGGTCCACTTCCTTCCCGAGGATCTGATGTATTGTTTATTTGACAGTAAATGCGATCCATGCCACAAATTTGTGGAGAGCCTTATGTTTTTGTTTTTTTTTGTACTTTATTATAAGGTAAAAAAAATGCTAGATTTCAACATTCCCGATTCTTTGATCTCATAGGCGATAAGCTATTGCCAGAAGTGTCTGACATTGACTTAGCGTAGACACACTGTTTATGACCAATGTCGGCACATGTGCTCAGGTAAACGCCCAACCGTGGCCTCCATATAGTGAATTGGGGCCTATGGGAAGCATCATCGAACATTATGCCAATAGGTGTTTTATGGTATGTCCCATTATTATATTACCTTTCTAGTGGGGAACGCTGTCATTTCATCCATAATGCATAATATGGCATTTGGATATGTTTTAATTATTATTGATTATAGTTTTTATTAGACCAAACCAAAAACTTGAACTCTTCTTTTCTCCCAGTTCCATAAAATCAAGATATTCAAATACTTCTCATATGTCTCATTGCTCCACTCTTTCTTCTCTCTGCAGATGTTGTTGTCGCTATTAATGGATTCTGGATTTTAATTGAGACTTTTAAAGTGCAAGGTGAGCCTGCATTATGTGCAATCGTGATTTCAATGTCATTGTCTAAGTGTGTGTAACAGCTGCAAAGATGTACACCTTTAAAGCCCTTATTCTTCACACTGACATTTTTCATTCATTGGTGGAGCATAGGCAATTGAACAATTCAAAATCTGGGACCTCACCTTAATTAATATTGTGCGTGACTCTTAGCCGCGGACCGTCAGACATATTTCTTTGACTATATGTGATAATTATGTGCGGCATTAAAAGGGCATAGTATGTGACCATAATGTTATAATTTATAATTGATCATCCCAGTAAATTGCCACATAAGCAGTAAAGGAAATTTATCAATAATATCATAAAGCAGGGTTGGGCAATTAGTTTTGGTTGTGGATGGACGGATGGCAAAGGAGGGCATGGGTTGGATGTAGCCCACGGCCCGCAGTTTGCCCACCCACAATAGGGTAAATGCATTTAACAGATGGTGAAAAAATAAATTTTGCAAAATTTATTGTTTTGAAATAATTAACATAGGCATGTAATTTCTAATTTTTACACAACCTCATTATTACTGGAGCTATACACCAGCATCTTGTGCCAGTGGATATAATATATACTTTTTTTAAAAAAAAAAAAAATTTTACCAGCCACTTTTCTTTCACCACAAAATTGTTGATTTTGGTGTAAAAACATTAAAAAACACAATTAAATTTTGGTTTGCAGTATGTTCCACCTGTCAGAGCTTAAAGGGATGTGTACTAGTTAAAACAAGTTAGCACTTATCCCTAGTGCAGGTGACCACTTGCTGATCAGTGAGTGTACCGCCACTTGGACCAACATTGATCGGTGAAACAAGGAATTTTTGTGCCCATTATAGAATGGAAAAAAAAATTAACACAGCACTCGCCAGTTCCATAGAGATGAATGATGCAGCGATCGAACATACACATAGCTGCTCCCTTTTAACAGGGATTAAAGTTTCCTAATTTTGCAGATTAATGCGGATCCCAGCAGTCCAACTTCCATTTTCACCTGTGAACCCTTTTAACTTTATTTTTTTAAAGGCAATGTAGAACTTTGTAATGTTGTGGTTTTTTTTTCTAAGTTGTTCTTTTATTTTCTAAATTCAAAATTAGGATTTTTTTCTAAACATAATGTTGAATCTGGCCGATCTATTTGCACACAACTTTTTCTGTTCTTTCGCTCCCTTTTCACAATGTTAAGCCGGGTCCCCACTAGCGATTCACATCGGATGCAAAGTGCTAATGACACTCCTGCCCTGCTGCGAGCGTCAGCCGAGTGTCAGTGCTATGTGCTTCAGTGCTCTCGCATGAAGGAATCGGAGCACAGCTGCATAGGAGACGGTGAAATTATTTTCTCCATGTCCTCTGCTGCCAGCGTCGGCGGGAATCGCACTGCACTCGGGTGATATCTGAGTGCAGTGCAATGTTTCACATGCACCCATTGACTTATAAGGGTGCGTGCAGTACAAATTCAGCATGCAATCACAGCATGCTGCGACTTTTTTCCTGTCCGAACGGCGCAGGAAAAAAAAAACGGAAATTGGGAACAGATCAATAGGATTAAATTGGTACATATGCAATCCGATCTTTAATCTGATTACATTTGTCCTATTTAATCACAAGTGGGAGCAAGCCGTTAGACAGATCATCTTTCATTAGTGTGTTACCGTATATCCTTGTTTCATCCATTTTTGTTTTGTGTTTTTTTTTTTCCCCATCATCCATTCTTCATCTGTTTTACTTCCAAGCTTCTCCTGCCAATTAAACAATCAAAACCAGACAGCACTAACAAAGATGGCATCAGTGTTCTGTCCGTATTTATTATCACAGACCTGTTGATTTGAATAGGCCTTTTTTGATGCAGGAGTCTGATCACAACGAAGCTTGTTTTAAGACCTGTGAAAAAAATATGCCCATAGACTAGATGGGGTATGTGTTCTAGCCATAAAAAAACATGGATAGAAAAAGGTGTTAAACATGGACATCTGAATGATGTATTAGAGTTAAGGAACATTTATACTGCAACATAATTGTGATTATCTTGCCGTGTGAAACAGGCTGCCGATTACCCGATGAACGAACAAAATATTTAGTAGGCAAAAAGAGAATTTTGGGTACTCGCTGTAAAATCTCTTTCTCGGAGCCTTCATTGTGGGACACAGGAGACCATGGGTGTGTGGTGCTGCCACTAGGAGGCTGACACTAGGCAACAAAAGTTAGCTCCTCCTCAGCACGGTACACCCACCAACTGGCACGAATCTAATCAGTTAGTGAGAAAGCAGTTGGAAAACAACAAGAAACAATAACCTGAACAAACTCAACATAGGCACAACAAGGGTGGGTTCTGTGTTCCCCAATGAAATGAAGGCTTCAAGAAAGAGATTTTACGGTGAGTATCAAAAATCTTTTCTCTATCGATTCATTAGGGAACACAGGAGACCATGGTTCATCCTAAAATAGTCCCAAGGGTGGGAAAAAGAAAACAGAAGGATGCCTAGAACAGGTCTAAACCAGGTGTCTGCCGCCACCAGAACCTTCCTACCTAAGCTCACATCAGCTGAGGCATCGGTATGCACTCTATAGAAAATTGAGAAGGTGTGCATGGAAGACCGTTGTGGTCCTACTTGAAGTGGAATGGAGAAACCACCTTCAGGACCAAAGAAGGAACCGGACATTTTATCCTGATAGAGGACAAGGAAGTGTGAAAGGCAGGATAGGGCCGCCAGCTCTGGGACGCACCTGATGGAGTTGATCGCCACCAGGAAAGAAACCTTCCAGGAAAGCCTAGAAAGGGAAATTGTTGTGAATATGCTGGAGGCGGCTTCTGAGCTGGGGCTCCCTCCGGTGGTTGCTGAGGGTAATGAACTGATTAATGAATGGCCTTCAGCTGGCGCTGAATGGTAAGATATAAGTGGCCTGAGTTCCCAGCAGCCTTGCCGGTTATCAATTGTTCCTTCTGGTCTTGCTTGAAGCACTGCTAGTTTCCTGCTCTCCTTCAGATAAGTGTTTGCTGTTTTTTTTTTTCCTCTGTTTGATTTTCTCTGCTGGTTTGCTGCCTGCAGTGGACTGCAGCCTTTCCCCTTTTGGGGTCTGGCGCTGCAATTGTGCTCCGTTTCTGTCTGCACTTTTGCTTTGCTCTTTTGTTACTTTTTATTTGCTGAATAGCGTTTTGTTACACCAGAGATCTGATTTAGGTGGATGAGATCGTGTGATCTCAGATTTTTTGGCAATCAGAAGTGTTGGTATTTTTGTTAGGGTTTTGTTGGATTGCAGTCAGAATGCTTTCCTGTACTTTTCTGTCTAGACAGATTTGGCCCCAGCGTTTGCTCATTCTTTTATCTGTCTGTGTCCATGCTTTCTTCTTGTCTAACCGCCATTACATGTTTGGGGGCTTCCTATTTTCTTTGGGGATCTGCTCCAGGGCAGATAGCTTTCATCTTTCTGCCTTTAGTTGTAGTTATCTCTCAGGCTGTGACGAGGCGTCTAGGATCAACGTAGGAACGCTCCACGGCTACCTCTAGTTGTGTGGTTAGTTCAGGTTACTGCAATCCAATAGGTTCCAGCCTCTCTGGTGTATTACCGCTTTTGCTATTTTTTGCTATTTCTCAGTTACCGAAACATAACAAAACACTAAAGTGCAAAATGCCAAAGTGCTGTATAATGCTAGCAGAGGACAAGGTCAATGGGTTAAACAAAAAATGCTGCTGGAGTATGGGCAATACCTGGTGCTGTGGTTGCAAGGAGAAAGGACCCCGACGCGTGTTTTCCTTCACCGCTTCTTCCAAGGGGGTGCCCCTACAGACATGAACACTTCCCATAATGGCCATTTTGGGAAAGGGTAGCATAAACCTCATCCCTTTTGGGGCTTGAACTCTTGGCAATTGTTATACATTATTTCTAATTGTGATGGGTCGGAGGTTTGTCAGGTGCAGTCACTGGCTGAATAGTGATTAAAGGGTTGTCTACTGCTTGGACAATCCCGTCTGTATCCTCATGTTTCCTCCTTGTAAAATAATAGCACACTCACCTCCGATGCCTGCGCCACTTCAGCAGTGTTGGCAATGGCTCTCCCGGGGATTGTCTAACATTGTCATGCCATCCCTGTGGCCAATCAGCGCTGGCTTCACTCTCTGCCTACGGATGAATCGCATTCATCCTGAGGAAATGAGAGAGCTGCAGCTCATATATATCATATAGTGAGAAAAAATATTTTTTTCCGCTAAAATCATTTTTTTTAAAGGAATTTTGTCTTTTAGGTGGCAGCTTCTTTCGTCAAGGTGTTCCCTGGAGCTACATTGTCTTTCTAACAAGTAAGTCTTAATCTGGAACTGGTAAGTTCAGATCTAGAGGTGGAATAGTAAAGACGAGTAAAGAAATCCAGTCCTCATTTAGTCCAGATGATATCAGTCTCTTTATCTCAGTCAGTTGCATGTAAGGTATCCCCAAATCAATAACTCTGCCCCCCATTCCATATCAGACCATTAGATTAATGAGGGTAAAATTAGAGCAAAAACAAATTGCGGTGCATTAGGTTTTCAGTACTTTTAGGCCATACCCTTCCTAAAAGAGCCAAGGAAGGATTGGTACTTCTTAATCCTGTCATGTTTTGTGAACTATCCAGCAACAGACACTGACCTCTGCAGGGCAGTGATATATTATAGCAATGCCCTCTGGTTAAAAAGCTGCAGAAGTGGCATTGGATACCGTATGGTTGCCTTGGCAACAGGATCACCCTGTCTGATGCAGTATCTCCTGCCGCTGATTGAAAATTTAATCTTATCTCTTTAAATGGAATAAGTGATCAGAAAATTACCTGTTGTTTAAATCATTTTTTATATTAAATGTATTAGAATATATATATATATATATATCGTACAGACCAAAAGTTTGGACACCTTCTCATTTAAAGATGTTTCTGTATTTTCATGACTATGAAAATTGTAAATTCACACTGAAGGCATCAAAACTATGAATTAACAGATGGGGAATTAGAGTACCGTATTTTTCGGACCATAAGACGCACCTTTTTCCCCAAAAATTTTTGGGGAAAATGGGGGTGCGTCTTATAGTCGCAATACACTTACAAATCCCATTGGTGGCAACGGCGGCGGTCCCGATGCAGCCTCCCTTCCCAGGCTGTGGCGGTGCGGCGGGGCTCTGTAGCGTGGTGGTGGTTGGCTTTGGGCTCCGGGGCAGTAGCAGCGGCTCTCTGTGCTGTGTGTGGGGGATCCGCCGGCATTTCGTCAAAGCCCGGAGGCCCCCGCTCCTCCGTTAATGCGATGCTGCGGTTGCCTCCGGGAACATGGCCGCCGGCAAGATGGCCGCCGGGCAAACGCATGCTCAGATGCAAATCTCGGCAACGAGATCTCGTCGCGAGATCTCAGCAACGAGATCTCGTCCCGAGATCTGAATCTGAGCATGCGTTGGCCCGGCGGCCATCTTGCCGGCGGCCATGTTCCCGGAGGCCACCACAGCATCGCATTAACGGAGGAGCGTGGGCCTCCGGGCTTTGACGAAATGCCGGCGGATCCCCACACACAGCACAGAGAGCTGCTGCTACTGCCCCGGAGCCCAAAGCCAACCACCACCACGCTACAGAGCCCCGCCGCACCGCCACAGCCTGGGAAGAGAGGCTGCATCGGGACCGCCGCCGTTGCCACCAACGGGATTTGTAAGTGTATTGCGACCATAAGACGCACCCCCATTTTCCCCATTTCGCCATCTTGCCGGCGGCCATGTTCCCGGAGGCCACCACAGCATCGCATTAACGGAGGAGCGTGGGCCTCCGGGCTTTGACGAAATGCCGACGGAGCCCCCACACACAGCACAGAGAGCCGCTGCCACTGCCCCGGAGCACAATGCCCCGGAGCACAAAGCCCCCTGATGCGGAGCACAGAGCCCCCTGCCCCGGAGCACAATGCCCCTACCCCGGAGCACAGAGCCCCCTGCCCCGGAGCACAGAGCCCCCTGCCCCGGAGCACAGAGCCCCCTGCCCCGGAGCACAGAGCCCCGTTCCCCAGGGGCACAAAGCCCCCTGCTGCGGAGCACAAAGCCCCCTGCTGCGGAGCACAAAGCCCCCTGCTGCGGAGCACAAAGCCCCCTGCTGCGGAGCACAAAGCCCCCTGCTGCGGAGCACAGAGCCCCTGCCCCGGAGCACAGAGCCCCTGCCCCGGAGCACAGAGCCCCTGCTGCGGAGCACAATGCCCCTGCCCTGGAGCACAGAGCCCCCTGCCCCAGGGGCACAAAGCCCCTCCTGCGGAGCACAAAGCCCCTGCTGAGGAGCACAGAGCCCCTGCCGCGGAGCACAGAGCCCCTGCCGCGGAGCACAGAGCCCCTGCCACCGCACCAGCCTGGCCGACCAAATGACCCCTGTGACCAATCATCCACCTGTGCTGATCCCTTCACTGGTAAGCTGAATTTGGACTGTAAGACGGACCCCCATTTGACACTTTATTTTTTTTCCCCTATTTTCCTTCTGAAAATTTGGGGTGTGTCTTATGGTCAGGTGGGTCTTATAGTCCGAAAAATACGGTATATGCTTAACAAAAAAGTGTGAAACAGCTGAAAATATTTCTTAAATTCTAGGGTCTTCAAAGTAGACACCTTTTGGTTTGATGACTGCTTTGCACACTCTTGGCATTCTTTTGATGAGCTTCAAGAGGTAGTCACTGGAAATGAAAACCATTTCCGGTGATTACCTCTTGAAGCTCATCAAGAGAATGCCAAGAGTGTGCAAAGCAGTCATCAAAGCAAAGGTGGCTACTTTGAAGAACCTAGAATATAAGACATAATTTCAGTTGTTAAACACTTTTTTGTTAAGTATATAATTCCACATGTGTTAATTCATAGTTTTGATGCCTTCAGTGTGAATTTACAATTTTCATAGTCATGAAAATACAGAAACATCTTTAAATGAGAAGGTGTGTCCAAACTTTTGGTCTGTACTGTATATGTATATACTGTGTGTATATATATGTATGTATGTATGTGTGTGTATATATATATATATATATATATATATATATATATATATATATATATATATTATATATATATATATATATATTATATACACACACACACATATACTGGATGGAGGCCCGATGCTATCACATCGGGAGGGCGGTAATGTCACGATGGGGGCAGGCTTTGCAGCGTTGAGGATCTCATCCCCCCCACCCCATGTGCTCACCCACCTATCCACTGTCTCTTTCCCCATGTGCTGACTTCTCCTGTCTGTGCTCTCTTCTTTCACCTGTCTACCCCATGTGCTATCCCCCTTGTCTGCTGTCTCTCTCCTTCCTGTGATGTGTTCTCCCCTCATGTGCTGTCCTGTTTGAGCTGTCTCACTCCTGTGCTCTGTCTTTCTCACCCCTGTGCGCTTTCTCTCTCCCCCATCTGCTGTCTTCTCCTCTCATGTGATCTCTTCTTTGACCTGTGTACCCCATGTGCTCTCCCCCTTGAATGTGTGTGTGGTGCGTACAGCATATACAGTGTGTGTGTGATGCGACGGTGTTCCGCTGGTGGTACTGCGCAAGAGGCTGGTGCCAATAGCAGTTTCCATATTGAGACACCCCTCACTTGGGTGTCCTAATATGGCGGTCGGAGAACTACCACCGCTTGGAATTCTGGGATCCGGACACATCTGGACGGAACAGGATGTGAAGACATTACAAGGTAAGTATATATACATACAGCTCTGGCAAAAATTAAGAGACTACTGCACAGTTTTATAAAAATCAGCTTCTCTACATGTCTGACAGCCATTCCATTCCAGTGTCAGTTGAATTCCAACCAGAGTACACCTCATTCTACTTAATGTGCTTCTGATTAGGTGATCACCTGAACCAAATATTGTTTAATGAAGGAAAGTATAAAAAACACTGCTGTGGTGTTCATAATCCTCTTGCAATAGGACAAGCTGGATGGCAAAACAAGTGCTAGTAATATCCCAAAAGTAATAGGAATGAAAAATAGCTTTTAACCTTGCCAAAGGAGTTGAAAAGAAAAGTCTTGAGTGAGGAAAAGAAAGGCTGAATTCTGGCTTTACTAGCAGAGGGATACAGTGAGTGTCATGTTGCCTCAATCCTTAAAATTTCTAAGACGGCAGTCCAATACAACAAGGTCAAGCAGCAGACATTGGGGACAGCAAAGCTAAAGACCGGCAGAGGGTGAAAACGACTCTCCACTGACCGGAATGACCGTCATCTTCTTCGAATGACACTCAGCAACCGCAGGATGACATCAAGTGACCTACAAAAGGAATGGCAAATGGCAGCTGGGGTGAAGTGCACGGCAAGAACAGTTCATAACAGGCTCCAAGAGGCAGGGCTCAAGTCATGTAAAGCTAGAAAAAAACTTTCATCAATGAGAAGCAAAGGAGAGCCAGGCTGAAGTTTGCCAAAGACCATAAGGATTGGACCATAGAGGACTGGAGTATGGTAATTTTCTCTGATGAGTCTAATTTTCAGCTTTGCCCAACACCTGGTCGTCTAATGGTTAGACGGAGACCTGGAAACAGTTGATTCCTGTTGCTCGGGCAATGTTCCCCAACTCTGAGGACTGGATTTTCCAGCAGGACAATGCATCATGCCACGCAGCTAGGTCAATCAATGTGTGGATGGAGGACCACCGCATCAAATTCCTGTCATGGACAGCCCAATCTCCAGACCTGAACCCCATTGAAAACCTCTGGAATGTAATCAAGAGGAAGATGGATAGTCACAAGCCATCAAACAAAGAAGAACTGCTTACATTTTTGTACCGAGAGTGGTATAAGGTCACCCAGAAGCAGTGTGAAAGACTGGTGGAAAGCATGCCAAGACGCATTAAAGCTGTGAGTAAAAATCATGGTTATTCCACAAAATATTGATTTCTGAACTCTTCCTGAGTTAAAACATTAGTATTGTTGTTTCTAAATGATTATGAACCTGTTTTCTTAGCATTATTTGAGGTCTGCAAGCACTGCATTTTTTGTTATTGTGACCATTTCTCATTTTCTGAAAATAAATACAAAATGTATAGCTTGGAAATTCGGAGACATGTCGGTAGTTTGCAGAATAAAAGAGCAATTTACATTTTACTCCAAAATATACTTCTAAAGAGAAAAATTAGACAAAATGAAAATTTTGCAGTGGTCTCTTAATTTTTTGCCAGAGCTGTATATGTATATATAAATGTGTGTATGTATGTATATATATATATGTGTGTATGTGTATATATTTCCAGCTCAGAAAGGCATTGGGACCGACACCAGAGGCTCTAAGCACCAGCTCCTAGTAGATAGAGCAGTCGCTCAAGACTCAAGATCCAGACAGACCAATCTCAGCACAGCCTGGATTGACTACAGGAAAGCTTATGACTCAATGCCACACACATGGATCTGTGAATGCTTGGGTCTCTACAATGTCAAAATGAAATTAAGAACCTTCCTCAGAAACTCAATGGGGCTATGGAGAACAACATTAGAAGTCAACTCAAGACAGCTAGCACAAGTATCCATCAAATGCGGCATATACCAAGGTGATGCACTGTCCCCATTGCTGTTCTGCATAGCCTTGAACCCCCTCAGTCAGATAATTACAGAGTCTGGCTATGGATACAAGTACAAGAGTGGAAGCACAAACAGCCACCTCCTCTACATGGATGACATCAAGCTGTATGCGAAAAACGAACGAGACATCGATTCACTGATCCACCTGACAAGGATCTACACCGAAGACATCGGGATGTCCTTCGGACTGGAGAAGTGCGGCCGGTTGGTAATAAAGAGAGGCAAGGTAGTCAAGACCGATGGAGTGGAATTACCAGCAAGACACGTACAGATGTTCAGACATGCTACAAGTTACCTCGGCATCCCACAGGGATACGGTAACCATGATGAGGAGGCAAGGAAAGCAGCAACATCCAAATACCATCAAAGGGTAGAACAGGTCCTGAAGAGCCAGCTCAATGGGGAAAAATAAGATTCATGCCATTAATAAATATGCCCTGCCAGTTATCAGATACCTTGCTGGCATAGTGTGCTGGCCAAAAGAAGAGATGGAAGCTGCAGATGTGAAGACACGAAAACTCCTCACAATGCATGGAGGTCTCCACTTTAAGTCTAGCACCCAAAGATTGTATACCAACAGAAAGGAGGGTGGTCGAGGCTAGATAAGTATCCAAGCCACCATCACGGACGAAACAAGGAGTATCCTGGAATACATCAGAAAAATGGCACCAAAAGATGAGATGCTGAGAGAAAGCCTAAGGCAGCAACAACAACAGATCTGGAAAGAAGAACAGGAACATGAAGTGCCATGGCAAGACAAGCCTCTGCATGGGATGTACCATCGACAGATAATGGAGGTGGCTGACATGGAAAAATCCTACCAATGGCTGGAGAAAGCTGGACTCCAAGGCAGCACTGAGGCACTAATCACGGCGGCACAAGAACAAGCACTAAGTACCAGATCCATAGAAGCAGGGATATACCACACAAGACAAGACCCAAGGTGCAGACTATGCAAAGAAACCCCAGAAACCGTCCAACACATAGTGGCAGGATGCAAAATGCAAGCAGGAACAGCGTATACTGAACCCCACAACCAAGTAGCGGGAATTGTATACCGGAACATCTGCACAGTATATGGGCTAAGTCCAGGTGGGAGACCCCAGAAAAAGTGGTGGAGAATGATAGGGCTAAAATCCTGTGGGACTTCAAGATCCAGATGGATAAGCAGGTGTTGGCTAACCAACCAGACATTGTCATAGTAGACAAGGATCAGAAGACTGCAATGATAGTAGATGTGGCAGTGCCAAGTGACAGCAATAACAGAAAGAAGAAATATGAGAAGCTGGAGAAATACCAGGGCCTCAAAGGAGAACTGGAGAAGATGTGGAAGGTGAAGGCAACAGTGATTCCAGTGGTGACAGGAGCACTTGGAGCAGTGACCCCTAAGTTGGAAGATTGGCTACAACAGATCCCAGGAGCAACAACTGAGCTCTCTGTCCAAAAAAGCGCAATGCTGGGAACAGCTAAGACCCTCCGCAGAACCCTCAAACTCCCAGGCCTCTGGTAGAGGACCCCAGAATGAGAAAGGACAACAAAGACCACCCCCAGTGGGGGTGAGAAGGAATTTTTTTTTTTTGTTTTTTTTTATACAGGGTGGGCAATTTATATGGATACACCTAAATAAAATGGGAATGGTTGGTGATATCAACTTCCTGTTTGTGGCACATTAGTATATGGGAGGGGGAAAACTTTTCAGGATGGGTGGTGACCATGGCGGCCATTTTGAAGTTGGCTATTTTGGATCCAAGTTTATTTTTTTCAATGGGAAGAGAGTCATATGACACATCAAACTTATTGAGAATTTCACAAGAAAAACAATGGTGTGTTTGGTTTTAACGTAACTTTATTATTTCATGAGTTATTTACAAGTTTATGACCACTTATAAAATGTGTTCAAAGTGCTGCCCATTGTGTTGGATTGTCAATGCAACCCTCTACTCCCCACTCTTGCACACTGATAGCAACACCAAGCCACCAAGGTCTCCCGATCTGACCCCATTAGACTTATCTTTGTGGTCATCTGAAGGCAATTGTCTATGCTGTGAAGATACGAGATGTGCAGCATCAGAAACAACGGATGCTGGAAGCCTGTGCTAGCATTTCTTCTGCGGTGTTGCTATCAGTGTGTCATATATATAACGTGTGTGTGTGTGTGTGTGTATATATGTGTGTGTGTGTGTGTGTATATATATATATATATATTCTGATCACTGTCTCTATTAAAAAGATAGAAAATTCCCAATATTTGCTGGCGATGTGGCTCAGCAACTGGCTCTCAATATTACATTTTCTGGTCTTGCCCTGGCGGGGGTCGGATTGTGGGATTTAGTGAAAGTTTTAATACAAAAGGTAGTTTTCGTGGACCCTGCAATCTATTTGCTAAATGTTTCTCCTAGAGGGATGGGGGGGAACTCTCCTAAATTATTATTGCATATGTTAACTGTAGCTAGGTGTTTGATCACTCTCCAATGGAAACAACCACTGCTCCCTCTTACCAAAGCCTATTAAATAGAATGGTTGATATTCGTAGAGTGGCATACATGACCGCCTTAATGAACGCGCGAAGGTGGACTGATTTGATGTTATCTTGGCTCCATGGGATTATTTCTGAGCTCAAAACAATAGCTAGGACACTTTTTGGACTATTGACCCTTTTTTCCCACCCCTTAATGTGTGTGTGTTTGTTTCCTGTCTTCTGTTTGTTGATTGTTAAATGAGACATTTGACTTTAATGAGTGGATGGGGTTTGGTTTATTATGGCATCCGGTATAAGGAATATATACATTTTTTTTATTTGGAACGTGAGACTTTTATTGTTTTAGTTTGCAGTATGTTTTGATGCCACTGGAGGGAAATGTTTTCCATCAGTTACTCTTTAATGTACCCTATCCTCATTGATTCTCTTCTTGTGTATTTTGCTTGTTAACATCTGAATATTTTGGGCTTATTTTGATTGTTAAAAATTTATAAAACTTAATAAAAATTACAGTTATAAAAAAAGATAAATAATGTAATTTTCACACTGATCACATTACCTAATATTAAAAGCACACTTCCTGATCTGTACAGAGATTTTTTTCAGCAGCTTTATTATCTTCACAGACAGCATTACAATGACAGGTAACATGTCTATACACAGTGGATAACACTGGATCCACCATGGAAAATAGGTCTTGTTCACAACTCCCCTTTTCTCCCTCCCTTCATAGTGCTTGTGTGGCATTCATTTTGGGCTTTATGCTCCTACGCCAAGGTATTTCCCCAGAGCAATGTGTACAGGGCCTAGATATAATCAGCATAAGTTCAGTTTCACTTTGCTCCTGCTAGTGGTTTTTGACAATCCTATATTTACCTTTCTAGTATATGGGGCTGAAGTTCTTTTGAAGGTGACTGGCCTGGGTCCATTGGAATACTTCACATCAGGATGGAATCTGTGAGTGGCTTTTGTTGGACAGCTAATAATGGGAGACCGGCTGGATGGGCTAGCTGTCTGGATGGTTGGGGGGCTGGCTAGATGGATGGAATGGGCTAGCTGGCTGGCTGGGAGGGTTGGTTGGATTGGGGAGCTGGTTCAATCAAAGGGCTGGCTGGGAGAAGGGTGGAAGGGTTGGCACGATGCATGGATGGGAGGGATGGCTGTGTGTGTGGTGTCAATTTTCCAATCAGTGGATATCGGGAAATGTATTTAACATGCTGTATGGCAGTGGCGGTTCTGCCAGTGAATATAGTTAGACGGTGACCCAGGCAAGTGACATAAACGCCCTTTATTGTCCAAATACTGCACACATGAAATCGCAGCCGGGAATAAGTAAATAAAGTCCAGTGCCACTGGCACTTGCACCTTGTAAGGTTAAGGTGCTAGCGTGTTCGTCCATGTCACTGCCTCTGGCCTGTGTTAGGTTCACATAGCCAGGCATACAACCACAGCACCTTCAGCTCTGCTGCATGTGAAATCCAAACACAAAAACTGAAACACCCAAACCTTTTGGGTACGTGCCCACGATCAGAAAAACGCAGCGCTTTGGACACAGCGTATTATCACTGCGTCCAAATCATGTGTTCATTGAACAATGCGGATTTACTCTACCCAATACGTTCTGTTGAGGAAATTGGAACTAGTGTCTCCTCAACAGAAATTAACGTGCTGCGACTCTTAAACCCACACAGCGGGCGAGTTTACGCAGCGTCAAATAGAAGCACAGTGGGCATGGGTTTTTCTATAAATCCCATCCACTGTATCGCAGAACCCAGCGTTTTGGATGTAGCACAAGTGAGCTGCTATTCCGGATCGTGGGCACAAACTCTTACTGCAGGTTTAATTGAAAACCGTGGCCATGGGTTACTTGCAGGACCTGGACTGTAGGGAGAGATCCGTCTCACTACTATCCTACAGATCGCTCCAAAAATAAAAGCCAAAGACCGGTTTTCCTAAACTGACTTGGTCAAATAACTTGACCCAGTCCACACTTTTATTTTGCATGGAAACCGCAGCCGTGACTATGATTGCAATGCTCTCCAGCAGTTCATTAGGCTTCTAAGCACATTCTGGGGGATACCCAACAGCCTTAGCATATGATTCCCCTCACTGTCTCTCAATGCGTAAAATCTTCTCATAGCACAATTGTGTTACATTACTGTTAAGCGCGAAGATGACGATTACCTGCATAATGGTGATGCAGATATGAATAATGTTAAAAGTAGTACATTTCTTGAAAAAGTGAGTAAATTGGTGTCTGTTCATCACTGCAGCCCTTGCATTGCTAGTCACATGTGATCGGTAGTGATGCAGTGATCGTTGTTGGGCCGTTGACCTCACTATTAGGTGTACTGCTTTTGCGCCTTCATTCTCTTTGCTTGTGTCTTAGGTTTGATTTCTCTGTGACAATGTTGGCTCTACTGGGTCTTTTAGCCTTGACTTTTGACATGAAGCCTTTCTACTTCATTGTAGTGCTGAGACCCCTTCAGCTACTCAGGTAACGTCATAGAAGAAATTGAATAGCTTGTGTGTCTGTAGAGATTTAGTGATGTCTAACTTACTTTTTTTAATAGACATTCTGATATTTACCAGGCTTTTTAAATTGAAGAAGCGTTACAGAACGGTTCTAGACACCATTCTTGAGCTACTACCAAGGATGGCCAGGTAATCAAATATCCCCCATATTCATGCCCTTATCCCCTGTGCTATAAAATACTGAATATTTTTCTTTTCTCTCTGCAGCCTGGGACTTACACTGCTTATTTTCTACTATTCATTTTCCATTGTGGGTATGGAATTTTTCTATGGCGCGGTTTTCCCCAATTGCTGCATGTAAGTACTGTACAGTAAAGATGTATATCTTTGTACCGTGTTAGCCAGTAGATAGAAAAATATTTAGAGTTGAGAGTCCTCAGTGGTTGATACCTTTTAATGGCTAACTGAAAAGATGGTAAAAATTGCAAGCTTTCGAGACTACTCAGGTCTCTTCATCAGGCATAGACTAATACAACATCTGAAGAATCACATATTTATACACAAAATAGCACAGAAAAAATGCAATAGGTAAGACAAGTGACGTGAAGCCGAATAGTCATTATGGCAGAGGGATGAGCATAAATATTGGAACAGTTCATAGATAAGGAGTGAGAGTTTTATTGCCCTCTGATTGGGGTCTGGTAATGTTTTGTGATGTTTTCACAGGGTATTTGGAGTAAATTCCTTAATTGATGTAATAGGCCTTAAATCCATGTGATAGGTTCATTCCAGCATTAAGAGTGTCAAAGGTCACTATCAATTTGTGTTCGCAAATTCTTCTTTGTCTCAGAGATGTGAAATTGCCTCTGAGTACAAGTATTTTCATATCTAACAAGCTATGATCAGGGGAGCAAAAATGTTTTGCCACAGGTAGATCCATTCTTTTTTCTCTTATTGTGTGGCGATGAGAATTCATCCTTGTTCTCAGTTTTTGCCCGGTCTCCCCCACATACAGACCCCAGACCCAATTTCACATCTCTGAGACAAAGAAGAATTTGCGAATACAAATTGATGGTGAGCTTTGACACTCTTAATGCTGGAATGAACCTATCACATGGATTTATGGCCTATTACATCAATTAAGGAATTTACTCCAAATACCCTGTGAAAACATCACAAAACATTACCAGACCCCAATCAGAGGGTAATAAAACTTTCACACTCCTTATCTATGAACTGTTCCAATATTTATGCTCATCCCTCTGCCATAATGACTATTCTGCTTCACGTCACTTGTCTTACCTATTGCATTTTTTCTGTGCTATTTTGTGTATAAATATGTGATTCTTCAGATGTTGTATTAGTCTATGCCTGATGAAGAGACCTGAGTAGTCTCGAAAGCTTGCAATTTGTTACCATCTTTTCAGTTAGCCATTAAAAGGTATCAACCACTGAGGACTCTCAACTCTAAATATTTTTGTAAGTACTGTAGAGAGACAGCTGTAAGGCGAGGCTCCTCGGACTGATTAGTTTGGCCTACCTGATAGATCGTGCTGATCATTGAGCCTTATCAGCAATTTATATGGATGAATGTATATTTTGTTTATCTCCTGAAAGCAAAAAAAAGTTAGCCATAGTAGTTTCTGCCATAACTCTGTGTAGTAGGAACGATCAGCAACTGATCACTCCGATCAGCCATGACATTGACTTGCTCAACAGATGGGGGGGCACCTCACGATTGAGAAGGGATGGATCCGTTTGTATATTGTGGGGTGGAGAATTCAATTTGTAACAATGACACCCTTTGTAGCGATAATGATATAATTCTTCCAGCTAAATATAGGAATTTTGAAATGGAAAAAAACATAGCTGTACACCGATATTATTGCAGCCATATGGTTACTGGATGGACCCAGCATGGGTCAGCTACTATGCTTTTTGGAGAATATATCAGTTTATGCTGTCTTTTATATACTATACTATGCTTTATTTAACCCCTTTTGTGATGCAGTCATTTTTGTGACATCTTTGTTGTTTTTTCTTCGCCTTCCATGTCATAACCTTATTTTTTTGTATGTCAATAACGTCTTCACAGAAGAAGAGAGCAGGGTGTTTAGTGCTACCTATTGAAAGTAGCAATTCTAAAAGTCATTAATAGGGATGAGCGAATTTGTTCGGATTTTGGCCCCAAATCTAATTTTGACATATTCGGCCCATATTTGAACACTATTCGTGCCGAATGTATGTCTTATAATCGGTTCAACATATTTGGTAATTTTTACTCCGTCACTCTAATGACGTTCGGATGTGTTCGACGAATATTGCAAAAACAATATTCGAGTCCGATCGTATTCGGAACCGAATGCAAACAAATTCGCTCATCTCAAGTCATTATCAACCGTTTGACTTTTTCATGACATAGAACATGATGTACGTCTTACGATGAGTGTGTTGTGTATGGCTGTATAATGCAGCCAACACCTTGTTAGGGTTTGCGGATCACACTAAATTAAATTACACTATAAAGTGTGATCGCAACCCGGGGTCCACCGTGCAGAGATGTTAAACTGCTGCTAGTGTGAACAATGCCGGATAAAAAACTAATAGCGAGCGTTCCCTCGTAAACACACAGCGTTAACTCCACCCAGTGTGAATGGAACTCTAAAACCCAACACCAAATAGCACTCTGGAATGCACAGGAATAGGAGAACCAGCTCAGCTAACCACCGAGGGGTACAGGAGATGAGTACCTACTCAGCTAACCACTGAGGGGTACCAGCTCCGCTAACCACCAAGTGGCACAGAAAATATAAATACCTAACTCGGCTAACCACCGAGTGGCACAGAAAATATAAGTACCATGCTCAGCTAACCACCGAGCGGTACAGAAAAATGAGGAGTGTGCAATACCCAGATAAAACAATAGGGAATAAGCACGTGGGTTGACTGTGCCCCGAAACTGACCCGTGCTAACCGCTCATGTGGCCGAGACAGGCGCTAGGTTAAGCGAAAAAGCAAAAACCTGCCTGACTAAGGAAAACTAGGCACACATACGAGCCGGCAGAGTATCCACCCACACACACACCAAACACAAGTGACGCTAGCACGCCCGCGTGCTTTGCTGAAATCCCTTTATGAGCTACGCTCCACCCCAGGCACTCACGCCCAGTCGGACGAGGTGTCGTCCGTGAGCCAATCCGGAGCTGCCACAAAACCAGATCAGTCCGAGCACCATTAAGAAGGCGCCGCATCACGGACATGCTCAGTAAAGTGACTTTAGGACATAGACTCCAGAGAGTAGGGCTGCCTTAGTATACCACTGGTTACCATAGACTTTAGCTGGAGAGCCAGCAGAAACCACATGTATAACAAGATCCAGAGCAAGTTGCTGTGCTAAGCAACAGACCCAGTGGCCAGGCTGAATGGGAGACCACGGCACCAGACAAGGCTTGGGATCAGTCCTGCACAGCGGAAGAATCCCGGCGCCTAACACACCTACTTCTAAAAGCAGCAACGTAGCTCGAACCGCTGCACTCCAACCATTCATTCACTCTGTCAGCGATAGTCGAATGGAAGCAAAAGACCTGCACGCCTGTTCGATCTCCCGTTGCCTTCTGAAAGCCACCATCACTGGCATCCTTGTACTCCTAAGACACCCAGCACATATCTCTGGAATCGTACTAACATGGAGAATCTGGTTTCCAAGTCATTTTTATCAAATTGTGAACACTGCAAAATCGAAATAAAAAAAAAAGCAATGGCAGAATTGCATGTTTTTCACCATTTCACTCCGATTGAATTTTTCCCATTCAGTATATTTTATGGTAATGGTGATTTAGAATACTAGCTTGGCCCGTGCAAAATTTTCGCACATTGGTCATTGGGGGCACAGGCAATTTCAGAAAAAGCAAGCTGGTCAAATGTAAATGTATTTAATGAGATGATGAACACAGACAGGTATTTATATATGTAGATTGGTAATACAATAAATTGGTTTGATAAGTAGAGGCCAAAAAATGTCTTCCGGTTGAGGTGCCACCTGCAAGTCATTGTTTCTTTCTGCAGGTTTATGAAAATGAATGTTTAAACTGTCTTTAGTGATAAAATAGTGAAAGTGTGGTTTGTTTGGCTCTTTTCTTGCTGAAGGGGGCAAGTTTACCTTTCAAATGGTGTATCATTTGTGTGTGTGGGGCGAAGTAATCAGCGAAAAAGCAGTGCATGTATACAAATGTGTTTGCATATGTAACTCAACTGCAGTGAAGTGTGCAATCCTCCAATGTGCCTGAAATAGGCTGGGCAAGCACTTGGGCAAGCTGGAAAGACCCAAGGAAAATGTTTGGATTTGTTTGTGATGTCTGTAAGCAGCGTTGCGGTAGTGTGCTTTGGGGTAGCATGCTGCCACCTGCAGGTCATTTGACCTTTCAAATGGTGTATCATTTGTTTGTGTGGGTGGAGTATGAACTGAGCAAGTGTGCAATTCAATAGGCAGTGCATGTTTACAAATGTGTTTGCATATGTGACTCACCTGCAGTGAAGTGTGCAATCCTCCAATTTGGCTGAAATAGGCAGGGCAAGCAGTTCGGCAAACTGGAAAGCCCCCAAGGCAAATGTTTGGATTTGTTTGTGTTGTCTGTAAGCAGCTTTGTGGTAGTGTGCTTTGGGGTACTGTGGTGCCACCTGCAGGTCATTTTTCCTTACTGCAGGTTTATGAAAATTAATGTTTAAACTGTATTTTGTGATCAAATCGTGGATGTGTGGTTTGTTTGGCTATTTTCTTGCTGAAGGGGGCAAGTTTACCTCTCAAATGGTGTATCATTTGTGTGTGTGGGAGCAGTATGAACGGAGATACAAAGTAATCACCGAAAAACAGTGTGTAGAAATAATAGAATAGATGAAGCAAACTGGAATCTCCATTTGTATATGCTCATTTTGGGGTTCTTTCAGCCTTCCCTCTTTGGTGCAAAGCAGGAGACTGGCTGGCTGGGTGAGAAACCTTCTTTCTACATTGGGCATAATGGGGTAAAGTTTCTCCTCAAACATCTCACTAAGTTTTTATGTTGAGCTGGACACACAAAGTAATAGAGACAGAGACAATAAACTGTTTTTTCAGCTGCAGATGAAGGAAGAGAGCCACAGTAATTCATTACTGATGGGTAGGCGGAGCCCCAGATCAGGATGTTACCTCAGATCAAAAGAGTGATGACTGGCTGGCCCCTCCAGCTCGGGCTCCTCCTACTCAGCTCCAGTCTAAGATTTGAGGTCCAGAGGATGGTCGCTGCTAATGCAGCTCCTCAGAAAATTTTATTATTTTAATATTCGGACAGGAGACTTGGATCACTAGTTGGTCTAGAGGTCTCAGGGGTATCAGCGCTGCTGTACCCCAACCTCTCCCTTGGCGGATCTGTATTCACTCAAAGTCCCTGCAGAATCCTTGCCGGCCCTGGGGGATGAGGAGAGCTTCTCTGGCGGGAACGCAAACCACACGTGCGGTCACTGCGTTCTTCGCCCTGGGGGAAGCATGGGCACTGCGCCAGAAACCCCTGAGGGTCCCTGTGGCGCCTTGGCTGGTGAGTACTCCACACAAATTTTAATAATAATTATGTGTGAGTGCTTTTGCGTCTGAATGAGCAGCGCTATTATTAATGTCAGCGTTACTACATGTAAATGTCAGTAAGCTTCAGCGCTGCTGTGACAGCGCTAATACATGTAATGTCAGTAAGCTTCAGCGCTGCTGTGACAGCGCTACTACATGTAAATGTCAGTATGCTTCAGCGCTACTGTGACAGCGCTACTACATGTAATGTCAGTATGCTTCAGCGCTACTGTGACAGCGCTACTACATGTAAAGTCAGTATGCTTCAGCGCTGCTGTGACAGCGCTTCTACATGAAGATGTGGTGATTTTTTGTCCGCAGGCAGATAGCTGCAGGACAGAGAGGGAGCAGGAGCGGGGAGATTTCGCGCTCATTATTTGAGCTAGCAGGGGGCGTGGCCTATCTATCCCGGTCTTTTGAGCAGGAAGACGCGCGCTCTGGCTTTTCTCCTGCGACCCCCTCACTGTGGCGGCCATTACTCAGGCTCCTGGGCTCCTCGGACCGCTCCCCTCCTCATATAGACACCACGGCCAGCTGGGTGAGTGTGGATTCCTCACTCCGCAGCGCAGCGATCGCTATCCTGCAGCTGCAGTCTCATCAGAGACATAAAAATTGGCTGGGGCTCACAAATATATATATATTTTGGTGAGTTTGCAATATTAACCCCTTTGAGGGTTATTTCTACCTGCTAAATTTGCTGACTGAATACCGCTGGGGTAACTCTGCTTGGTGGAGCGTTAACCCTTCAGCGTTTGAAAAAAAAAAAAAAAAAAAGAAAAACCGCATAGTTTTTTGCTGGTATTACCGCTTTGACCTGCTCATTCAGATGAGACATGTCTGAACAGAGTTCAGATGCCGCGGATCACGTCCCAGTGCCATTGCGGCAATCAGATACGCAGACCTCCACAGCGTCTAGCGCTGCGGTCGACAGCGGTGGAAAATTGGATGATATCGCTCGATCGATTAATAACTTATCTGGCCTTTTAGGTCAATATGTGTCTGCTAATTCCTCTCAGAGGAAGCGACGCAGGCCGTTACCGGCCTCTACACGGAGCGAGTCAGATGTATCTGATATTGGGCAGAGTTCCCCTTTATATTCGGATGGAGAAATATCCGATTCAGATGCGGACGAGCCGCAGGGGCGTTCCTCTATGGCGAAGCGTACGGAGGCATTAATTGAAGCCATGAGAGAGATATTACAGTTACCGGAGGAGGTAACTAGTCGTCCTGGTAAAACAGCACGCATGTTCCAGGAGTCCCGTGCTTCGCGCACAACATTGCCAGCTCTGGATGAGCTTAATGGTGTAATAGAGGAGGAACGTCTATGTCCAGATAAGCGTTTTCATGGAACGCATTTCTTTGATACACTTTATCCTTGCTCTACGGAGTTAAAGGCTAATTGGACTTCTGCTCCTGAAGTGGATGTGTCCTTATCTCAGCTTAGTAAATCCTCACTACTCCCTATTAAGGGAAAAGCGAGCTTACAGGAGCCTTTGGATAGAAAGGCAGAATTGGCGGCAAAAGCAAGCTATGAGGCTGCGGGTCATGGATTTCGAGCAGTGCTAGGATCCATGTGTGCTGCTAGAGCTTCTCTAAGCTGGTTGGCACGTCTGAAGACGGAGTTGCAAAATGAATCTCCGTTATCTGAGATACGGGAAACTTGTGAATGGTTAGAAACGGCAGCCTGTTATATCTTTGATGCCGGTCTGGATACGGCATCTCTGCTGGCCAAAGCGCAAGCTTCAGCGGTCACAGTCAGAAGAGCTTTATGGCTCAGACAGTGGGCCGGGGACGCAGTTTCCAAACAAGGGTTGTTGGCCTTACCTTACAAGGGTGGCCATCTTTTTGGATCCGACCTCACAGAGCTGATTTCCAAGGCTAAGGCAAAGGAATCAGCATTACCACAGCGAAGGGCCATGGCCTCGGTGTCCAGTAAGCCTGGTGTTTATAGTGGTCGGCGGTCCTTTCGGGGCCGAGGACGATCTAGTCACTCCTCGTGGGGATCGGGTCGTCCTTCTTTCTCAGGAAAGAAATCCTCTCAGAAAACTCGTACTCCCTGGAAGCAGAGTTTCCGCCAGAACAAGCGGGAACTTGACAAGAAACCCGCAAAGTCGGATTGACGCCAGGGGTCCACTCGAGGATTCTCGAGTGGGGGGTCGCCTGCTTCTTTTCAAGGAGACTTGGATGGCTCGCGTTCCAGATTCCTGGGTAACGCGGATAGTGTCGGCAGGCTATTTCATAGAGTTTGCTTCTCAACCCCCAAATGTTTTTTGTCAATCTCGCGTTCCGTCGGAACCCGAGCTTGTTGTCGCTCTACAGCGAGAGGTCGAATCGCTACTACAAAAGGGTGTAGTGATACCGGTTCCGTCAGAGGACCGAGGAAAAGGTTTTTATTCCAACCTTTTTATAGTTCCCAAAAAGGAGAACAAATTTCGCCCGATTCTGGATCTCAAGCGATTAAACCGGCATGTCCATACCCGGAAATTTCGCATGGAGTCGCTTCGTTCCGTTGTGGCAGCTCTGTCACAGAACGATTTTCTGGTGTCAATCGACATTCGCGACGCCTATTTGCATATTCCCATCGGAAAGGCTCATCAGCGCTTTCTTCGATTTGCCATAGGTCAGAATCATTACCAGTTCGTGGCTCTGCCGTTCGGCTTAGCCTCAGCGCCAAGGGTCTTTACAAAAGTTCTGGCGCCCTCATGGCACTCCTTCGAAGACAGGGGATTACGATTCTCCCTTATCTGGACGATCTTTTGATCGTGTCTTCCTCGGAGGAGGAGGCATTGACGGCTCGGGATTTGTCTCTTCAGTTTCTGAAAGACTTCGGTTGGCTGGTCAATTGGGAGAAGTCGTCCCTGGAACCATCAAGGACAATTCTCTTTTTGGGAATGCATCTCGACACGTTTCGGTCGGTAGTTTCCTTACCACCAGACAAACAGTCATGTCTTCTTCGACATGTACAGATTATGACAGCCTCAACGGCAATGTCCCTACGGAAGTGTATGCGTCTTCTGGGACTGATGGTGGCGTCCATGGAGGCAATTCCTTTTGCCCAGTTCCACTCCAGGACTCTTCAAAGGTTCATCTTGAGTCGATGGAACCAGTCGCAATCGCTGGATTGCAGTGTCACCATTTCTCGCGCGGTGCGGGATTCTCTAGAATGGTGGTTACGTCCAGGGGCATTCTCCCTGGGGAAGTCTTTCCTCCCTCTGAAGTGGTCAGTCATAACCACCGATGCCAGCCTGACGGGCTGGGGGGGTGTTTGGACCAATCTCTGGATTCAGGGGGTATGGTCACCGGAAGAGTCTGTGCTTCCGATCAACATCCTGGAATTGAGGGCGATTTTTCTTTGCCTCCAACATTGGACGGTCCCTTTGAGCGGTCTGCCAGTCCGTGTGCAGACAGACAATGCGACGGCTGTCGCGTATATCAATCACCAAGGTGGGACAAGGAGTTCCAGACTCATGGTAGAGGTGTCCCGAATTCTGATTTGGGCAGAGGCCAATGTACCAGCCATTTCGGCGATTCACATTCCAGGGGTCCAGAATATTACAGCGGACTTTCTCAGTCGCAGAAGGATGGATCCCGGGGAATGGAGCCTCCACCCGGAAGTCTTTGCACTACTGTGCTCTCGCTGGGGAACCCCCCAAGTGGATTTGATGGCTTCCAGGTCCAATGCCAAGTTACCGACATTCATGTCCAGGTACAAGGACCCGAAGGCGGTGGCGGTGGATGCTCTAGTGGCTCAGTGGGATCAGTTCAAGCTGATCTATGTATTCCCGCCGATATCTTTACTTCCTCTAGTGCTGCGTCGGATCAGACTAGAGAGAATTCCAGCTATTCTGATAGCTCCAGACTGGCCAAGAAGGGTGTGGTTCTCGACAATAATGTCGCTGTTGGCGGCACCTCCGTTTCCACTCCCTCTTCAACAGGACTTGTTGACTCAGGGGCCCATTTGTCATCCGGACTTGATGTCCCTGCGTTTGACGGCGTGGCTCTTGAGACCGAGATCTTGACCCGTAGAGGTTTTTCAGCCGAGGTCATTGCTACCCTTCGTGCTGCAAGATGTCCGGCTACTTCTAGGATTTACCACAAAATTTGGGAAACCTTCTTTTCGTGGTGTTTGGGGTCTTCTCGGAACCCGAGAAAGTTTTCCATTCCCAACCTGTTGGCTTTTCTGCAACATGGGCTAGACAAGGGTTTGGCAGTTAGCACTCTGAAAGGTCAGATTTCTGCTCTGTCCTTATTATTCCGGAGAACCATTGCTTCGAATAGAGACGTGATCTCTTTTTTCCGAGGTATCTCTCGTAAGTTTCCGCCGCGGAAGGCACCTGTGTCTCCTTGGCGGCTCAACCTTGTTTTGAAGGCTCTTCAGCATAAACCTTTTGAACCTATGGTTTCTGCTAGCCTTTCTTTACTTTCTTGGAAGGTGGCTTTCCTTGTTGCAGTCACTTCCTTGAGGAGAGTTTCTGAATTGGCAGCTCTTTCTTGCTCGCCTCCTTTTCTGGAGTTTTTTCCGGATCGTGTAGTGCTTCGCACTCGGGGTGATTTTTTGCCTAAAGTGGTGTCACAATTTCATGTTAACCAGGATATTGTGTTGCCCTCACTCTGTCCGGATCCGAAGAATACGAAAGAGCGAGATTTACACACATTGGATTTAGTGCGGGCCTTGAAGTTTTATCTATCTATTACTCAAGGTTTTCGTAAGACGGACTCCCTGTTTGTGGTTCCGGCAGGTCGTCGGCGTGGTCAACGAGCTTCCAAGGGTTCTATAGCTCGTTGGATCCGGTCAGCTATTTTGGAAGCTTACCGTCTTCGGGGTGAATCTTGCCCGATTAAGATTCGTGCCCATTCCACGAGAGCTGTGGCTTCATCGTGGGCTTTTCATCAAGGTGCTTCGGCAGTGCAGCTTTGCCGAGCGGCGACTTGGCGCTCTGTCCACACGTTTACAAGATTTTATAAAGTGGACGTCAGTGCTTCCGCTGATGCAGCCCTCGGACGTAGGGTCCTGCAGGCAGCTGTAGTTTAAAGTTCTGGATGAACTTGTGTTTAGCGCTGGTTGCGCTTTGTTGTTAAGGTTGTTGGGTTTCTGCCTTTTATTGGTTTTTTCCCACCCTTATTTTTGAACTGCTTTGGGACGTCCCATCAGTAATGAATTACTGTGGCTCTCTTCCTTCATCTGCAGCTGAAACACGGATTTTGGTAAAGACTTACCTGTAAAATCCTTTTCAGCGAAGGAAGGAAGAGAGACACAGCACCCTCCCACGGCAGAAGTGTGTTGATGTTTTCAGATGCAGCGCGACCCTTATCTGATAGCGATTATCTGGGCTGAGGTCAGCGCGCTAAGGCTCTGTTCCAGCATCGCCAGCTCATCGCAGTAGTCAGGTTCCGTGAGTAGTACCTGGAACTCTGTGGTTTTTGGCTTTCTTTGCATGCATAACCTGTATCCTTGTGTTTTTTCTCTGAAGTTCCTTCAGAAGGGGTTATGTTGCTCCGCTGGTGATCTTGGCTCTTTTCCTAAAAGCTTTGATACGACTGGAGCTGAGTAGGAGGAGCCCGAGCTGGAGGGGCCAGCCAGTCATCACTCTTTTGATCTGAGGTAACATCCTGATCTGGGGCTCCGCCTACCCATCAGTAATGAATTACTGTGTCTCTCTTCCTTCCTTCGCTGAAAAGGATTTTACAGGTAAGTCTTTACCAAAATCCGTGTTTTGTTTTGTTTGTTTTTTTTAAATTTCTCCTCTCTGTTGTGGCGCTATTAGCAATCAAAAAGAGGGCACCTAATAATAAGTTAATTTTCGTTAACAGGGTATTCCCCTCTCCAAAATCCTATCCCAATATGTAGTAGGTGTAGTAATAATAATCTTAGCAAATACGTCTATTAGAAATGCAGTATAGTTTTTCTAATTCGCTATGTCTCTTTCCTAATGTGCAGGTATTGTAGGACTTTAGGTATTCATGGTTACGACTAGTGACTAGCTAACTGTCACAATATCAGTGGTCGTAACCATAGATGCCTAAGGTTGTGCAATGCCTGCACATGAGGAGAGTGTCACGCTGTAATGGTCTTTGGTAAGAGAAAGGGGTCTCAAACTGTCCCTGGAACCGGGACCCCAACTATCCCTGTCCTTGGGGGTACTCGTGAAGGTAGAGATGCATGGGTCTCTGACCTTGCTATGGTCCTGTTAAACCCTAATCCGTCCCCTCACACCTCATGAGGCATGGGACAGAAATGTAAGGTAAACAAGACACAAAGACAAAACAGGGAAATCAGAAACAAATCCAAAAAGCACTGGAAGCATATAGCCAAAAATACAACTCTTTATTGAAAAAGCCTATACATACAGAACAATAAACAAGTAAAATGTATAAAAAAGGGATGTATATCCAGTATGCTCCCATAGGTACATATATAACTAATTAAATGGTATTAGATATCTCAATATTATATGATGCCATGCATTTGAAATTTAGAGCATATAGTGATATACTACACACATCCCCCAAGACGAAGCTAACGCGAAACGCGCGTCGGAGAATCCAGGCTCCTACCAAGGTCGTATATGTCTTGTGGCTCAGTCTGTTTTATCATGTATACATTGTATGGAGTTTTGTTAGGATTTCCATCATGAGTGTCTTGCTACATTGGCTTGTATAGGCATTATTTTATACTATATATCACTTGACATTATGTCGTTATGAATAATAGCCCTATTATAGCAACTACCAAGTATATCACTATATGCTCTAAATTTCAAATGCATGGCATCATATAATATTGAGATATCTAATACCATTTAATTAGTGGTCATGCACAGTGTTTGCATATATTCAAGAGATGAAATATTCAAGTGACATTATGTCATTATAAACTATGGTCTTTTTACTCTTAATCACTGTGTATATCGCTATAGGTTATAGTATCTGCTATAGAGCACAGTGTTTATGTATATCCTAGATATTGGACTCAACTCCATAGAAATACCATACTCACATGATATATAATACTATATACTTTAGACAATAGATCTTATGAGACGCCATTGTCACAATGTTATATATGTACCTATGGGAGCATACTGGATATACATCCCTTTTTTATACATTTTACTTGTTTATTGTTCTGTATGTATAGGCTTTTTCAATAAAGAGTTGTATTTTTGGCTATATGCTTCCAGTGCTTTTTGGATTTGTTATAGTTAAGGGAAGTGCCACACATTTAGGTCTATATCTTGAGGGAAATCAGAAAACCTAGAGAAAAAGGCAGTTGCAGTCCAGCTTCTAAGAAGTCAAATTCTTTATTTCCAATATGATAAAACATCACAAACGGTGTCCTCCAAAAGTGTACATCAAACAGAAAAGGTGACACCTAGTAAAACAGCGACGCGTTTCGACCCCAAGGGTCTTTGTCAGAAAACCTCTAACATACAAAAGCACAAACCAACATTAGGGAGGAGGATAAGGGCAAGGAGGAATAAACTAAATGTGAATAGTGACCATGAGATAAACACACAGGTACTACAGCAAACCACAGATCACTATACTACAATAACTCCATTCCAACTACTTCGCTTTAGCACTCCGCACACGAAGACAAATCTTTCACGGGCAGGAACTAAAGGTCTAGAGCCAGTATAGAGGGAGTAAATGATAAGCAGTTGCAGCTGAGAACAACCAGGCTGTATGGTCTCAGCCAGCATGAAAAAAGTCATTAACCCTCTTAGCACCGAAGGAAAGGAAATACTTTTAAAATAGGACATGAATCACATCATCCCTAAAGAAGACCCATGATTCATTACCCAATGTTATCGTCTAACTCCAGGTCTTCCAGGGGGATGTGACCCCCTTGTGACAGAAAGAGACATAGCAAATCTGAAAAACTATACTAAATTTCTAATTGTAGGTATTTGCTAATATTATTATTATTACACCCACTACTTATTGGGATAGGATCTTGGAGATGGAAATACCCCTTTAAGTTCTAATGGGTCTTATCTGAAAGTTCACTGTGGGCGTGTCCTTCATTCCACTTTTATGAGATTATATAATCAGCTGTGATCCCTGTTTGAATTACAGGGTCTAGTTTTTAAGATCATATTGTAATTAGTATGGAAAAACACCTTATTAAAACATAACTTTTACTTACATAATAATATAAAATTTAATGAGACAATTGACCACCAGTAATTTAGATTTTAACACATCTCCCCATTCTTTAGGATAAAGGTGTAGCACTCTGCACTATTTAGGAGGTACTCACTATTGTAAGATATTCCTATGGAGTACAAAAACGTTTGTTGTCACTCAGCACTTTAGTAGAATAATAGACATCTTGTCTGAGAAGAAGCAGATTCCTTTTTTTCACCTATACAAGTTACACTCTCCTGATGACATCTCATTATTGAGAAAGAAATGCATCGGGAGGGATACTTTTTTGCTGGAGTTATCTGCAGAGCTGATTTGGATACTGCTATTGTTAGGAGCAAATACACCGGGCACGACAGTGTAAGTAATAAGGAAGATTGGATCTGTCCATCCCTGGAGTTCCACAACTAAATGCCACTTGGCTCAAATTGGTGAGAGATAATCTATTTTTATGCCCTGGCCCTTTATTTTGGTGTGTTTTTCTATTTGTGATTTAAGGCATATAGTATTTTTTCCAATTTATGTACAGTATATGCTGAATCCATTTTGGTCAGTGGTAAATTTTCTCATTTGATTCTATTAAATTTGGTGTTACTTTCATGTGTGACTTTAGGCACATTTTGGATGTTCTATGCACGATATGTGTTAAAATCCAAATTAACTGTGGTCAGTTGTCTCATTAGATTTTATTGCATTATTGAAGTAAAAATTACCTTTTATGAGGATGACCAATCATAAGCAGCCAGCAACAGTAAGGCTAAACACAGATGTGTGACATTACTGACACCTTTTGAGCTTTTTATTTCCTGGCAGTCATTGTGGGGTAAGGGAAAATACAGCAGAGCTGGCAATACTATTAGAGGAGAGGTGATAGAAGTGTTTGTAATGTGACACAATTAAACTCAGCTGTACTGCCTCTCCAACAATGTGGACTGCCAAGAGATGTAAGCTCAAAGGTGTCAGTAATGACACTCAAATGTGTGGTGTACTCAAGCAACTTGCAGCTACCTTCTCTAAGATATTGTGGGGTGTGATCTTTCTCCTTATTGTTGCTGCCTGCTTATTATTGGTCAACATCATACAGAGGAAGAAGTACAGTCCCCTGTGAAATATCTGATAATACCCACCTGGACTTAACAAAAATTAACTTTTTAGATACCAAATACTTTGATTGTTCTTCAATTATTCCTCTCTGTTAGCAAACATGTTTTATTCTGCTCTGTAGACACTATTGCTTTGTGTGTCCAGTGCAATATGAAAAACTTAATGAAAGGTCCTCTTTAAGGATGCCAGCAAACTCACGTGGGAGAATTATGCAGTGCAGTGTTCACTAGGAAATAAAATATGCAAATAACCTTTTCACAGAGGAAGAGAACAGAATCTCTAGTTCTACCTATCGAACATAATAATCCCAGAAGACAATATCAATCCTTTTAAATTTTCCATTTATTTAGCCATATTAGGGCTTGTTTTTTTGTAGAGCAAGTTTACATTTTTTAATGTTGCCTTTTAATATGCCTTAAAATATATTTACATCTTGTTAAAATTAATTTGGTAAGGGGAAATGAAGAACAAAAATAGCAATTCTTAAATAATTTTTGGGAATGATATAACATGTCACTCTCAGCAAGGATAAACGATACTTCTTCGATCCCGGTCAGGCGCCTCTCACACAGCTATGTGACAAGGCTCGTTAATGAGTCAACATTGACTTTTAGGCTAAGTGCACACATTCAGGAATGTTTGCAGAATATTCCTGAGCAAAAACTGACTTTTTTCGCGGTAAAAACACGCGTTTTTTGTGCAGATTTGGTGCGTTTTTGGCGCGTTTTTACCGCGATTTTTCCCTGAACTTTCTAGGTCAATAATATAGCGGGAAAAACCTAGAATTCCGCAAAATTAATGAACATGTTGCTAGATTTTCCGCGATGCGTTTTTTTCGCGGAAAAAAACGCACCATGTGCACAAAAATTGCGGAATTCACTCTAAATGATAGGATGCTTAATTCATGCGTTTTTGACGCGTTTTTTCCCGCGAAAAAAACGCAAATAATCCTGAACGTGTGCACATAGCCTCAGGATTGCTATTTCCTATAGGTGGCACTAGAGTTCTAGTCCTCTTCCTCTCTGAAGAGACAATTTGGGAATTATATATTGATGTTTGTTTTTAAACTTTCATTATGTGGTAAAAGGAAATACATAAAAATAACCTTTTTGAAAGCAAACAAATTTAGAGTAGTACTAATGTTGCAGATCGTCAAGACCATCATTAGGCCCTTGTTAGTATGCCAACCCTACGGCAGTGTGATTGCGGGATCAAGTATGTATGAGGGCAGAACGTTTCCATCCAGTATCTAACTGCTTAGGTGCCGTGGTTACTATTGACCATGGCATCTAAGCAGTTAAATGGCTAAGATTGGAGTTATATCTGGCAAGGGACCTTGTTGGCTTCTGTAGATAACATCATTGTGGACAGTTTATGAATGGTTTTATTTGTCAGTTATGTGAAAAATGTATACATGTCCCATACGAATTATGATTAACAAGGTCTTAAACTGGCAGATTGTTATAATAATATTATTTATTTATTTTTAGTAATAGTACGGTTGCAGAGTCTTATCGTCTGCTGAACCAAACCGAGGGCAATCAAACTCGGAAAGAAGAAGGTTACTACTACCTGAACAACTTTGACAATATCCTCCTCAGCTTTGGTAATAGGAAGTGGAATGAAAACTAATTGTTATATATTAGCTTATTAAAGTATACTTCTTATAACAATAATAATAAAATAATACTTTTATTTATATATCGCCAACATATTCCGCAGCGCTTTTACAATTAAATGGGGAAATGTACAAACAAAGACATCACAAAGTAACACATATTTCAACAGTTATAGGACGAGTGAGGGTCCTGCTTAAATCTATAAGGAAATAGGGGGACACAATAAGTAAAATATGCTTGTCATCCAGCCATCATTATAGTAAATGGGGCATTTCATATCCGCTACATTAGCCGATCATCAGCCAGTATCTGTCTAAGTGCAGTTACCAAGTGCGATTGGGTGTGGGGAGGGTGTGGACACAGACAAATAGGAGGGACCAGGTTCTGAGGTAAACTTAGAGGAATCAGGGGAGAATTAGGTTAGTGAGTTGAGTTCATAGGCCTGTCTAAAGATGTGTGTTTTTAAAGCACGTTTAAAAATGTGGGGGCTAGGTATTAGTTGGATCGTCCGCGGTAGTGCATTCCAGAGAACTGGCGCAGCACGGGAGAAGTCTTGGAGACGGACAAGCTTCTTTTAGGGATCGGAAGTGCAAGGACCCCCTGTTATCTATAGGGAAAGGTGCCACAACCCGCCACAAATGTATTTTGCTAGAATTTCAATACAATTTCTTAGTTAGTGGAAACCAGGTGTTTCCTCAATAATCTTTTTTTTGCTGCTCAGTCCTTCATTTAATACTGCTTTTTTTTTTTTTGTCTGCAGTAACTTTATTTGAGTTGACCGTAGTGAATAATTGGTACATCATCATGGTGAGTGTTTCATCCAGATTAACTTCACTGTGCATTGCTTGAGAATTTAAAGCAATGCACGTGTTGTCTTGTCTTCTTTAATCGAGCAGACACATCTGCTTTCAACTAGAATAAGTTCTCATGCATGTATTTTTTTATAGGAAGGAGTCACGTCTCAAACATCGCACTGGGCACGACTTTATTTCATGGTGTTTTACATAGTGACCATGGTGAGTAAAACATATTAGATGATTCATACTTCTGTCATACGTCCTGTTTATTATTAACAGTTGTCCACCTTTGGGGACGTTTTTTTTTCTTATATGTATGTTTTTTTGGGGCTAAAAATCTTTTTTGTAATTGGGTGTCAACAAAAATGTTGCACCATTGTCTTCCATAGCCTCCGTATTAGGGTATGTTTCCACGGTAAGGAGACGCTGCGTGTTTGACGCAGTGTACAGCCGCAGCATCAAACACGCAGCGTCCAGATGTTACAGCATAGTGGAGGGGATTTAATGAAATCCCGTCTCCACTATGCGTTAAAACACGCAGGCGGCAGACCTGCCTTAACGGACATGCAGCACATCTTTTCAGATCGCAGCATGTCCTTTTACCTTGCGGCGACGCTCCGTTGCCACAAGGTAAATAGCAGAGTCCTATGTAGCACTGCGGTGATTCCGGATGTGTTCAATGAGCACATCCGGATTCACCGCGCGTTCTGAAGGACTTTCCGCTCCGTCCAAAACGCCAGGTTTCCTTAACGTGGAAACGTACCCTTACACTGTCTATTGGTGAATGGGTTGCTAATTGCAAAATGGGTTAGCTGAAAATCCATCAATTAGCTCGTACTGAGTGTCCTGAGAGATTCTAACTCCTTTATCTGTCTTTCTCTGAGCTCTTCCCCGCTGATTTATGATCACAGCCCACGTCAAAGATAAATGTGCCGGGAAATAAAGAGCCTGTAAAAATCCAACAGTGCAATATTTTTAATGAACCTAAATTGCAAAAATAATTTTCAGTTCAAAATATAAAGATTTTAAGTAATAATAAAAAAAAAATGTTCTAGAGGTGGACAACCCATTTAACATCTCCATCCTTCATACGTTCCTAGGTTGTCATAACCATTATTGTCGCCTGCATTTTGGATGCTTTTGTTTTCCGAATGAATTACTGCAGGAAGAACAAAGATGTGGAAGGTAAGTGAAAGTTAGGAAAACACGTATTAGGTTGTAAGTTTTTGCGCCATTTTGGTAACACGGGTAAATTACAGCTACATTTTCAGGGTAGATCTACATCTTGACAACTTTTGTTCACCACAATCTCAAGTCACTTCAGTGTGATTGCTCTGGGCAAACTTCACTACTGTGTAGCCTACATATTATAAAAGGAGATGGAAAACACTGACCGTTTTGAACAAAGACACATGACTGAGCTGTGTGATATTCATGAACTTCACTGTGTGTTTTTATTGAGACTTTAAACTTGTTAATTAATATAGATGAAAAAGGGATCACTTTGGAGATGGAGGTGGGCAGAGAAGAGCTGACAACAATTCTCAGACATGCGCAAAACGGCGAGGAGAAAAACCAAGTCCGAAAATTGCTCGCTCATTTACAGTCTAATCAGGTTGGGCATATGGCTTCATTGTTTAGTCTTCTATTTTAAAACACACAACAATGAGGATGATGTAAAGGGTTATCCATTATGAAAATCCTAATATACCCTAAAGAGGATGTGATGGGGGTCTTCCACCTTGTATTATACTGAGCATAGATGTCTCTTGCTCTGATGGACCTAGTCCTTCAATGCATTTCATGCTCGCCAGTTTCCTTGAGTGGCTGGCATGTGACATAACATTTTCCCTGTATAACTGGCTGTAGACAGACTTGTCAGATATCCCACAGTTCCCAAACTGCCACCATTTTTTTCAGAACAACAATCCTGCATTGTAATGAGGTCCTTGTTATTCAGAAACTAAAGCTAATGTATAGTGTTCCCCTCGACTAGTTCCCATGTACAACACCCAAGGCTGGACTAGTCCGCGAAAATTTTCGTCCATCGGACTTGTACTGGTTAAAATATAAATGTCTTTTTGACGACGCACTTAGTGAGTGAGTATTCTAACTATAGCTAGTAAATTACAATACAGGAATACGCTCTGAAGGATGAAGGTCACAGTTTTGGGGCTTTGGTGACCTAACAGCTAAAACATTAATTTAATTTGAGCTTAACAACTACCATATTTAACACCCATCTCCCTCATAAACCATGAGTGCTCTGATGTCATCTGTCAGGGAGAGTCAGGAGACTCCATAAATACCAGATGGTTGTCCAGTCCTGTCAAAATAACGGCAACCGCAAAAAAAAAAAGATTTGCCATTTATTTCTCTCTACTCCGATATGATCTAGCATACCAGAGGAATGAATAATGGGGTCCCTCGAGTCCCCCCCCGTACCCTTCGGCTCCGTCCCAAGGACCTGCACGTCATCTTCCCGGAAGAGAATGGCGAGTGCATGTTCAGCGCGCCCGCTGAGATCTACCGGCTGGCACCCGGCAACAATAGGAGATTTTTCCTATTGGTTCATTTTGATCACTGTGATAGACCCTACACAATGATCAAAATAAAAAAAATTGTAAATTAAACCCCCTTTATCACTCCCTTAGTTAGGTAAAAATAATAAAATAAAAAGTATTTTTTTCTGTTAGAGTGGGCTGGGGTAGGGTTAGGGTTGGTGTTAGAGCTAGGGTTAGGGTTGGGGTTAGAGCTAGGATTAGGGTTGGGCTAGGGTTAGAGCTAGGGATAGGGTTGGGTTAGTGTTGTGGTGTTGGGGTTAAGGTTGTGGTTAGGGTTAGGTTGGGATCACGGTTAGGGTTGGGATTAGGGTTATGGGTGTGTTGGGGTTAGGGCTATGTAGAATTGGGGGCTTCCACTGTTTAGGTACATCAGGGGGTCTCCAAATGCGACATGGCGCCCACCATTGATTCCAGCCAATTTTGCGTTCAAAAAGTCAAACAGTGCTCCCTTCATTCTGAGCCCTGCTATGCGCCCAAACAGCGGCTTTTCCCCACATACGGGGTATCTGTGTACTCAAGAGAAATTGCACAACAAATTTTGTGGCCCATTTTCTCCTGATACCCTTGTGAAAATAAAAAAGTTTGGGTCTAAATTAAATTTTTTGTGAAAAAAGTAAAATATTCATTTTTTCTTTCCACATTGCTTTAGTTCTCGTGAAGCACCTGAAGGTTAATAAACTAATTGAATGTGGTTTTAAGCACCTTGAGGGGTGCAGTTTTTAGAATGGTGTCACTTTTGAGTTTTTTCTGTCATATTGACCCCCCCAAACTCACTTCAAATGTGAGGTGGTCCCTAAAAAAAAAAATGGTTTTGTAAATTTTGTTGGAAAAATGAGAAATTGCTGGTCAACTTTTAAACCTTATAACGTCCTAGCAAAAACAAAATTGTTTCCAAAATTGTGCTGATGTAAAGTAGACATGTGGGAAATGTTATTTATTAACTATATTGTGTGACACGACTCTCTTATTTAAGGACACAAAAATTAAAAGTTTGAAAATTGCAAAATTTTCAAAATTTTTGCCAAATTTTCATTTTTTTCATAATTAAACGCAAGTCATATCAAATAAATTCTACCACTAATATGAAGTACAATATGTCACAAAAAAACAGCCTCAGAATCAGTGGAATATGTTGAAGAGTTCCAGAGTTATAACCTCATAAAATGACAGTGGTCAGAATTGTAAATATTGACTTGGTCATTAAGTACGAAATTGGCTCTCTAGCTATAAACACATTGCAATAACACAAGGCACAGGTATGGATACTCACTCTTCACAGCCATCCTAACCTTGTGGGCATACTGGAATGTATATTAGCCCAAACATTTGGATGCTATTAAACCTTGTAGTCACAGGACAGTAGTGCGCTGCATGGCGACTCTATGTGAATTGCTAGTTTTGCACATCCTTTATGGGGTGCACTTCTCATTCATTTACACATTAAATGCATATGCTTCACCTGCACAAGCATCTGCGCGATTCTTGGCGCACTACTGCCCCTGCAGCCACATGTAAAAGCGTCCTTCAGGGTCATATAATTAACAAATTCTGTTTTGCTGAATCACTTGTATTTTCCAGAAATGGCACAAGTTCTGTCTAGGCCCTGGGTATGTAAACTTATGAGCATAACGAGATGGATAGCAGCCATCTGCAGTGAAGGCCTATGTCACGTTTGCTGCTGGCACCTAACCTGTTGGGTTGTTTTCTGATGAAGTCCATAGACGTTCTTTTCATAATGGTTCCTGGACAAGGTCTTGGATCCATGGAGTAACGTTTCTTCTTGCGCAGAGGGACATGTTGAGCATGCCGAGATGAGGAAATGCTGTATTGCTCCTCTGGGAAATATGCAAATCGCCTCTTCAGAGAGGCAGAGGACTAAAACTCTAGTGCAACCTATAAGAAGTAGCAATCCTAAAAGTCAATTGATACTTCCCATAGGTGGCATTATAATTCTAGTCCTCTTTCTCTCTGAAGAGACAATTTGAATATTTCCCAGAGGAGCATTGCGGCTTAAAAGTCTCCTCATCCCGGCATGCTCAACATGTCACTCTCCGCAAGGAGAAACATTACCCCTTGGATCCCGGTCAGACACCTCTCACCCAGCCAAATCAGATCTCACACTTTGCAGTGATGAGGGGCAGTACCCTGAAACACAGTGTCTGCAAACTGAGATTCTGGTTTTGGCTTTTATCCTAATTCGTTTCAAGGCTCGTTAAAGGGTCAACACTGACTTTTAGGATCACTGCTTCCAATAGATGGCTGTAGAGTTATAGCCCTCTTTCTCTCTGTAGAGACAATTTGGACAAGGTCTTAAAATTTGTGATTTTTTTCGTGTTCCTGTATTCAGCAGGAATCAGACTGTGCCTCAGACAAGTTCCATTATTTTTTCACATTGTGAATTATCTGCCGCTCTTGGGCTGTGTTCACACATTGCTTTTTTTGCTGCTTTTTTAGGCAAATTTTAGGCTGTATTTTACAGTACCAGCAAAGTCTGAGATTTCAGAAATCTCATGCACACACTTTGTTTTTTTCCTGACTGATTTTGAAAACTGCAGCATGCCACTTCTTTCAGCGTATTTGCAGTGTTTGTAATTGGAAAAAAAAGGTTAAATCATGATTTTTTTTTTTTGGGTGGGGGGGCACTAAACTTTATCAACATGCGCAAGAGACTGCAAAAAGTCAGAAATAAAAACGCAGCAAAAACCGCAACAAAACCTGCTTTTTGTAAGCAGCTTAAAATTTGCATTTAAAAAAAAAAAAAAAGCAATGTGTGAACATAGCCTTATTTATGCATCCAATCCTTTCATCATCCTTCTCTCTAAATCTCTTGGGTTTTAGACTTCTTCTGTGCAGTTTGTGGGCAGAAGATCCCAAACAAAGAGTGACCTTAGCATGAAGATGTATGAGGAAGAAATCCAGGTGAGACAGGAGTCACCTCTGATTGCTTCATTTTAACTCTGCTTTGTATACTGGAACCTTGTAATGGTCGTTCTGCTAAGCTCTAATCATACATGATTATATATGCAAGAAATAATAATTATATCACCTAGTGGCTCCACGTATAGGAGTATGTCGCACTGATATTATTTGTATCAGATTTGTTATCATCTTGCTGACCGTTTCCATTTTAGCCCATTTTCTAAAGATGACATTCATATATTGGGATTATGAAGGTAGTATTGAATACACCTTTACAGATTTATACCTACTGAATGCTTGCACAAAGTGTATACACGTTCTATCGTTTACTTACAGTTCCACTCCATTTGTTTAATTGTATTTATTTTTATAATAAACCTGTTCTGCCTTTTCTGTATTTCTTCTGATAACATAGGAATGGTACAAGGAGCACAGACAGGAACAAGGGAAGAAGATGGTGGAGCTCCAGCCTACCCATGGGGTCCGGCGTCCTCGATCCAGTACTGTTAACTAAACGTGGCCACCACTTACTTCTTCTATGACTATGCAATCATGTCAGTATTAATGTATAAAGTTTCCTCTGCAAGCTAGTAACCAGGATCAGTCCCTACCTACGGTGGAAGCCTTCTCCAGACTCGCATGAAGTACTGTTAACATGTCCACGAACTATATTACTGGGACATATTAACACTTTATTTGATATAAGATGTTTTTAATGAGGTTTATGCTTCATTTCTTGCTTTTTTACTGTGAAGCTCAAATTACAGCCCATAATCTATTTTATTGGGTGGGTTTCTTATTGCTTCTATACCAGTACATGGTGAATCGGACACTTTCTCCAGATGTTCTCCAGCCATTATGAAGGGCATTACGCCATTACAGACAATCAGACCTCATTTTCAGTGTTCCTGTGCTGGCCACCTTTCCAACCCTCCTCATTTATTAGTTCTCTCTAGCAGTGAAGATGCACAGATACCTATATTTGTAACATATTAATAAATCTCTTTTTTTATTAATGTTTAGTGAGCTTTGTTACTATAGGACATTGTATTTGCACTCATACGTAGGGTTGACATGAGACTAAAAAAAACCTACAATATATCGGATGCTATACTGTGGCTCCTTCAGGCATTCATTTTTTTTGGCGCACCTATAGACTTGAGTGGGCGAGTCTCATTCAATACACTGAAGAAACTACTGCATGCTGCAACTTTTTTATTTTTTTTTCATGCATAAATTCGGTCTGTGAAATAAATCGTTCATCTGCACTACCCCCTGAATAACATTTGGTGTGAATGCTGCCGTTTTTTAAAGACCATACGTCAACAAAATATATGGTCAAATTTCTTCTTTCAGTCTAAAACCCCACCAGACACCAATCTAAGTAATGTGGATGGCGTCTTTGGTCAAGACAATGAGCACAACACCGCAGCTGTTTAAATAACTTGTAGTTATCCTGGTGGGCTGACATTCAGTATTCTGGGCAGTGTAGATCATGTATGACCTACAGGTGCTTCTCGCAAAATTAAAATATCATCAAAAAGTAAATTTATTTCAGTTCTTCAATACAAAAAGTAAAACTTATATATTAGAGAATCATTAAAAACCGAGTGATCTATTCCAAGTGTTTATTTCTGTTACTGTTAGGCTTTTTGCACAGTAGCGTTGCACTGACCTGCGTCGGTCAGCGCACGGCCGCCGCTAAGCTCCGCCCCCGGCTGCGCCTCCTCCCGATTGCTCCGCCTATGGGCGCATGACGCTGCATGCAACCTACGCACCCTATCTTTAGCATTGGGTTCGCAGGCCGTGCGCAGGTATGCTTTTGCTGGCTCATGCGTCCTTTTGACGGTGCGCCGAGCGCACCAAAATGCAACATGGTACGTTGGGCGCAGGTTGGCGCACCGTCAAAAGGACGCATGCGCCGGCAAACGCATACCTGCGCACGACCTGGGGCGGAGCTTAGCGGCGGCCGTGTGCAGACCGACGCAGGTCGGTTAAACGCTAATGTGAAACCAGCCTTAATGATTATGCCTTACAGCCAATAAAACCCAAAAGTCATCTCAGTAAATTAGAATAATTAACAAAAAACACCTGCAGAGACTTCCTAAGCATTTATAAAGGTCCCTTAGTCTGTTTCAGTAGGCTCCAATCATGGAGAAGACTGCTGACTTGACATATGTCCAGAAGGCAGTCATTGACACACTCCACAAGGAGGGTAAGCCACAAAAGGACATTGCTAAAGAAGCTGGCTGTTCACAGAGTGCTGTATCCAAGCATATTAATGGAAAGTTGAGTGGAAGGAAAAAGTGTGGTAGAAAAAGGTGCATAAGCAACCAGCATAACCGCAGCCTTGAAAGGATTGTTAGGAAAAGGCCATTCAAAAATTTTGGGGAGATTCACAAGGAGTGGACTGCTGCTGGAATCATTGCTTCAAGAGCCACCACACACCAACGTATCCAGGACATGGGCTACAAGTGTCGCATTCCTTGTGTCAAGCCACTCATCACCAATAGACAACACCAGAAGCGTCTTACCTGGGCCAAGGAGAACAAGAACTGAACTGTTTCTCAGTGGTCAATGGTGTTGTTTTCAGATGAAAATAAATGTTGCATTTCATTTGAAAATCAAGGTCCCAGAATCTGGAGGAAGAGTGGAGAGGCACAATCCAAGCTGCTTGAGATCTAGTGTGAAGTATCCACGATCAGTGATGGTTTGAAGAGCCATGTCATCTGCTGGTGTAGGTCCACTGTGTTTTATCAAGACCAAAGTCAGCGCAGCCATCTAAAAGGAAATTTTAGAGCACTTCATGCTTCCCTCTGCCGACAACCTTTTTGGAGATGGAAATTTCATTCTCCAGCAGGACTTGGCACCTGTCCACACTGCCAAAAGTACAAATACCTGGTTTAAAAACAACAGTATCACTGTGCTTGATTGGCCAGCAAACTCGCCTGACCTTAACCAAGAGGAAGATGAGTCAAGAGG
>JARQOD010000001.1:733281424-733299565 GCA_033576555.1 Oophaga sylvatica
CATGATGGCAGTTTCCTTTAAAGGGGTAATGTCTAGTGCAGGACTTGAGGGGGGACACCGGGATTCTCTTTGGTCATGCACTGCACTAGACATAATGTATCAGAAAAGAACAAAGACAGAAACCTAATAAGTAAATAAATGGCAGAGTGCATGAAAATATTATACAATACTTAGTTAACATAATTTTGATTTAAAAAAAAAAAAGCAAAACCCATCCAACCGCTCCACGGTGACCGTATTTTTTAAAAGTGCTTTTGATAAATTGGTGGGTTTTCGATGTTGCAGATTTTCTGCACCTATTCAGTAAATTAGGTCACTTGTGTTTTTTTCATTATTTTTGAGTGCGTTTTTTGCATGCATTTTTATCGGGTTTTGTCTCTCTTTAATATTGATGTAGTCGTGTTTTTGTTGCATTTTTGACACAGAAACGCACTAAAAATACATGTGCGTCTTTACCTGCAGATTTTCTGCATCTAATGTAAGTTCATGGGGAAAATCTGCACATAAGTTTCTGTAATCTATAGTATTTGTTTCCAGCCAGCAATATTTATTTGCAATTGACAGTAGAAAATAGTCTACTAATATAACCTGTAACCAGTACTATATAAGGTGCTCTGTCAGAGGTTTCTGCGCTAAACCACAGTTTTAGGTCTAATCTGATCTGATAGAATCTAAACCAGGGCTATAATGGAAACTGAAGTGGCCATAAATAAGTAACCTATGTGATTGGCACACACTGTATGCCAATTAAATGCTCATTCAAAAAAAACAGTTTTCTATTTAAGTGTAGATATGTTCTACAGTCTCATTAATGTCACTGACAGTATATGTGCTAAAGAGGAGCTGTCAAAACATCAAGTGTCCGGTTTTTGCTCTGATCTTATTCCTCCCCTGAATTTGCCATTATGGTGTAGTTTAGATAAAATCCGCTTTCTCTGCTGTAGATGTAGCAGTGCTCTGAATGCTGAGCTCTGTATAACCCCGCCCACACCACTGATTGGCAGCTTTCTTTGTACACTGTATATTGTCAGCAGCGGTGGAGGCGGGGGTTATACAGATTAGCTGAACTGACTGGCGCACTGCACCTAGTTATGTAGTGATAATGTCCTGCTGATAAAACACTGATTGTATTGAAAGTACTCATCGCTGGAATCATGCTCTCTGCCCCTACATTATGCTGCTCTTATAGTAAAAAAATCTGCTGACAGATTCCCTTTGAAGTTGAAATCTGTCAATATCCTGCTCCCATAGTGTACCCACTTGTATAGCAGTATTACAGTGTGACCAATCCAACTATGGATAGATGTGAGGTGCTAGTTGAAGCTGAAGACTATTACTATACGGTTGGTTGGCACGACTTAAAGGGAATCTTTCACCAAGTTTTTGCTATCTCCTCTAAGGGTCAGTGATGTACACATGTGGTAAAAATTGTTGGTACCCCTCGTTTAAAAAACCCGCAATGGTCACAGAAATAACTTGAATCTGATAAAAGTAATAATAAATCAAAAATCTATGAAAATGAACAAATGAAAGTCAGACATTGCTTTTTATCCATGCTTCCACAGAAGTTTGAAAATTTCAAAATGTAAAAAATTTTCTGTTTTTTCCATATTTCCATTTTTTTAATAAATAAACGTAAGTCGTATCAAAGAAATTTTACCACCAACATGAAGTACAATATGTCGTGAATAAGCAGTCACAGAATCAGCGGGATCCGTTGAAGCGTTCCAGAGTTATAACCTCATAAAGTGACAGTGGTCAGAATTGTAAAAATTGGCCCGGTCATTAAGAGGTTAAGTTAAGGGTACCATAATTTCTGTCCAGGCCGATTTCATGAGTTTTATTTTTTTTTAATTCTGTGGAAGCATGGTTGAAAAGCAATGTATGACTTTAATTTGTTCAGTTTCATAGATTTTTGATTTATTATTACTAGAGATGAGCGACTTTGCCCTTTTTAGGGTCGAGTCGGGTTTCGTGAAACCTGACTTTCTCAAAAGTCGAGTCGAACGAAGTCGGCCGACTAACAGAAAAGGTCGGGTCGGAGTTGAAAATCCGACCCCAATGCAATTCAATGGGGAATAAAAGTCGTCAGGGAGTGGAGGACAGTAAACACACCTACAGTGCCCATTTCAATGCCAACGACATCAATTCTTATTACTTAAGCTTGTCAACCATAATTAACTTTATAATAATAGTAACGCATTGAAAACTGGGGGTTATTTGGCTAAAGTTGTGGGGGGGTAGGGCTGGCTCCAGGTTTTCGTGGGCCCCGGGCGAAAGTGTCAGTGGGCCCCTTTAACACATACCACAATTCATGATGCTCCGATGCGGCAGAGAAATATAGGTATAGTACAATGCCAAATACTTCACTTCTTACATTACATGAGTGATATCTATTGTAAATTCTACAATAGCTCAAAAACCGGACAGTATAGTCCTCCATACAGTATTATGGGCACCACATAGTGCGCCATACAGAATGGGCTCCATATAATGCTCCATACAGAATAGGCCCCATATGTGCTCCATATGATGCTCCATATATAAAGGGCCCTATATGATGCCCCATAAATAATGAACCCCATATAATGCTCTAGTATATGATGGGCCCCATATATGATGCTCCAGTGTATGATGAGCCCCATATAATGCTCCATATATAATGGTCTCCATGTGATGCTCCATATATATGGGCCCCATATGATGCTCCAGTGTATGATGGGCCCTATCTATGATGCTCAAGTGTGTGATGGGCCCCATATATAATTCTCCCGTGTATAATGCTCCCCATATATTGCTCCAACCATTAAAAAAAATGAAATACTTCTCCTGGCTGGGCACTGCTCTACTCTGGACTCCTCAGCGTTGCCATCTTCCAGCTCTCTGCATTGTGACTGTTCAGGCAGAGGGCGCACAGACATGACGTCATCGCGCTCTCTGACCTGAATGTCACTGTCAGGAAACGCGGAAGACATCACAGCGGTGGAGCAGGGAGAGGTAAGTATTGCAAGTGCTGGAGCCCTGAGCAAGCAGGGGGGCCGACTCGTGGACGCCGGGAACTGGCACAGGGCCCCTCATAGTACGCCGGTGTCTCTGATGGGAGTGGGCCCCCCCACTGCTCAGGGCCCCAGCACTTGCCTTGGTGCGCCACGTGCACGTGGGGGTACAGCCCAGTTAGGGAGGTGGAAAAACTGGCATATGTTGAGGTGTAGGCTGGATGTTCAGCAGCTGCAAATGGAATTGGAGAAGACGGAGGAAGAGGAGGACAAAGCGAGCCATTTTGCTGGCAACCTATGTGTCATCAGGGGAAGGTGGTACAAAATACTTTTTAAACCCAGGCATGGTTCATTTTTATAAGGGTGAGATCACCAACATTTTGGATCGACAGCCGGGTCCTTCTTTCTGTCAGGATTGATCCAGCAGCACTGAAGACTCTTTCTGATAGCACACTACCAGCAGGGCAAGCGAGCTCCTGTAAGGCATATTGTGCCAATTCAGGCCAGGTGTCCAGTTTACAGGCCCAGTAGTCAAAGGTGAATGAACTGTGAGGGAGAACATCGATAGGGGAGGAGAGGTAATTTTGAACCATAGTTGACAACTGCTGTCTCCTGTCTGTTGCAATCGATTCAGTATTACCAGTCGTGTGAGCGTTACTCGAGAAATCAGACCACAACATGGTCATGAAACCCGTCTCCAACGCCACTTCGGCTGTGTGCACCACGAACACCTGCCCAGTACGGCTCGTGGTATAACCTGCACCGCTTGTGTGCTGGGAATGCCTCTAACAAACGGTTTACCAGAGTTGCTTGTTTGTTCACCAATATTAGCTCTAGGTTCTCCTGTGGCATGATGTTCTGTAATCTGCCTTTATAGCGTGGATCGAGGATGCTGGCCAACCAGTAGTCGTCATCCTTCATAATTTTGGCAATGCGGGGGTCCCTTTTTAGGATCCGCAAGACATAATCACACATGTGGGCCAATGTTCCAGGTGTCAATGATGCGCTGCAAGTGGTGGGTGGAGGAGCACTTTCTGCCAAATCCAGTCACGCACAAACCCTGTACCTGACCTTGGCAAGCCAACATTTTCTCTTGCCCCCTGAGAAGCATTCTCCTCCCCAAAATAATCATCCCCCTCATCCTCCTCCTCTTTCTCTTCTTCCTCTTCCTCCACCTCGTCCAGGACAGTTCCCTGAGCAGACAATGCCTGACTGTCATAAAGGCTTCCCTCCTCCTCCTCCGCTGCAGACGCCTGATCCTTAATGTGCGTCAAAGTTTGCATGAGCAGACGCATAAGTGGGATGCTCATGCTTATGATGGCGTCGTCTGCGCTTACCAGCCATGTGCATTCCTCAAAACACTGAAGGACTTTACAGAGGTCTTTCAGCTTTGACCACTGCACACCCGACAACTCGATGTCTGCCCTCAAACTGCCTGCCCGTGTATCCTCCCACAAATGTATTACAGCCTGCCTCTGTTGGCACAGCCTCTCTACCATGTGCATGGTGGAGTTCCACCTTGTTGCAACGTCTATGATTAGGCGGTGCTTGGGGAGGTGGAGTGATCGCTGCAGCCTCTGCATACGACTGGAGTCTACGGGCGAGCGACGTATGTGCGAGCACAGTCTTCGCACCTTATGGAGCAGGGCTGGTAACTCTGGATAATTATTTATGAAGCACTGCACCACCAGGTTCATGGTGTTAGCCAGGCAAGGAATGTGTCAGAGTTTTGCCAGGGCTATGGCCGTCACAAAATTACGGCCATTATCACTGACTACCTTGCCTGGCGCAAGATGTAGACTGCCCACCCATGACTCAGTTTCTGGCTGCATGTAGTCGGCCAGTATCTCCACGGTGGGTCTGTTGTCGCCCAAAGACATCATCTTTAAAACAGCCTGCTGACGCTTACCACTAGCTGTTCGATAGTGGGACACCTCGTGTGCAACACTGGCAGCTGCGGATGGAGTGCTCGTGCGACTGCGCTCTGTCGACAAGCTTTTACTTCTGGAGGAGGAGGAGGGTCGAACGCCTACAGCCAACTGTTGCCTATACCGTGGGCTAGGCAGCACTGTCCCACCGCCGCTGTCCCCTGTGGACCCTGCATCCACCACATTAACCAAGTGCGCAGTGATGGACACGTAATGGCATTGGCCATGCCTACTGGCCCATGCATTTGTTGTGAGGTGCACCTTTCCACTCACTGATTGTTTGAGTGCATGGACAATGCGGTCTTTTACATGCAGGTGGAGGGCAGGGATGTCTTTTCTAGAAAAGAAGTGCCGACTGGGTAGGTCATAGTGTGGGACAGCGTAGGCCATGAGCTTTCGAAACGCTGCACTTTCATCTAAACGGAAGGGCATCATCTCTAATGAGATCAGTTTGGCAATGTAGGCGTTCAAAGCCAGTGAGGTTTTGTAGTCCGCCCACGCTTGCAAGTGCATGGTGTTTAAATGTCTAAGCATGCAACTGGTATTCAATATTCGGTGATTTTTCCCTCTGCTAAAGGTCCTTCCAAACTTCTTTGCCTCATCAATAGGTTTTTGGTCAAAAAAGTGCCACACTGCACTCTTCCTACTATGGGATAAATTTTCAGGGCTTGCACGCTGTGCTAATTTGACCATCTGGCCAAGCTGTCCTGCAACTCTTTTTGTTTTTTTAACACGTTTTTGGACTGCTACGGGCCTGCCAGATAGCCGCAGCTGCGATGTCGATGCCTGCCGCGGATCCTCTTCCTCTTCTGAGCTATTGCCAGCGGCACCCTCTTCCCCCACTGGATGCCAATCCAGGTCAACAACTGGGTCATCCATCACCTCCTCTTCGATTTCATCTGCACCTTCCTCTGTGTCACCGTGTAAGGTGGTATCGTATGCGGGAAGGGGCACCTGAGTTTCATCAGGGTCAGATTCTGGCTCAGTAGACTGCGAGGGCAATGCAGTGCTCTGGGTGAATGTACCAGCAGAATTATATAGCAGTGGCTGTGCATCAGTGCACTCCACGTCATATTCATCTTGGACTGGGGAATTCAGGATTTGACTTGATAACCCAGGCATGGTATGTGAAAAGAGCTCCATGGAGTAATCTGAAGTGTGGCCTGCCGCATCCTTCACTTGTGGTGGGGGTGAAGGACACAAGGAAAGGTGTTGTTCCTGACCAGGAGCCTGCACTGACGACTCAGTGCTTGCAGTTTTTGAAACTTCAGAAGAGGAGGCAATAGAGCTGGAGGCTGCTCCGGCTTTAAAAGCGGTTTACCTACTCCCAGAAAAGGGAGCCTTCCAGGCTTTCTGGAGCCAGATGATGACGCAGGCTCAACACCTCCTGCCTTAGGTGCTACTGTGCTTTTGGCACTACCAGCAGATGCACCACCACCACCATCAGTACCAGCTGGCCCCCCACGTCCGTGGCCTCTTCCACCATACTTCCTCATGTTTGAAAATTAAATGAAAATGTACCAAAAATACCTGCAGATATATGGTACTGTATCAGAAGCGTACAGCTGTATACGGTGTAGGGTAAAATTGCTATCTCCGTATTTATTTCCGGAGTCACACACAGATAGTCAGCATGTATTTGTCCGGGTTACCAGCCGGTACACGGTAGTGTGTGAGGAGCGACAGCTCTATACGGTGTGGGAAAAAATGAACAGTCGGTAAGTGTGCAGAAAAAAAAGAATAAAAGTATTAGTGCTGTGTAAAAAGCAGTCTGCACAGCAGTGTACACACAGCAATACAGCTATCAGGCAGCCTAATAACCAGTGCTGCTGCACACAAGAAAATCCTCCCCTGTCACTGCACACTAACTGTACAGCACAATTGCTATCAGCACAAGAATATAAGAACTTCTCTTTCCTGCCCTAACTCTCTCCCTACTGATAAACAGCAACCTCTCCCTACTGTTAATATCGGCAGAAGTAAAATGGCGGTCGGCGGTCAGGGCTTTTATAGACACTATGACGCCCCCAAAGCAAGCCAATCACTGCAATGCCCTTCTCTATGATGGTGGTGGCCACTGCCCATGTCATCTCGTTGCCCACAGTGTACGTCCTTGCTCATTGGCTGAAAAAAGGCGCCTGCAAGCATTATGGGAAAACCGACTTGGGCGCTGGGGTCGACGACCGCATGGCCGACTGCACGCTAAGATCGGGTTTCAGCCAATGAAACCAGACTTTGGCGAAAGTCGTAGACTTTTGAATCTGACCGACCTGTTTCGCTCAACTCTAATTATTACTTTTGTCAGATTCAAGTTATTTCTGTGACCATTGCGTGTTTTTCTGTCATTAAATGAGGGGTACCAACAATTTTGACCACGTGTGTATGGGCAGAGACCCTGATTCCAGTAATGTGTCACCAACTGGGCTGCTTGCTGTAGTTTTCATAAAATCACTGTTTTCTCTGCTGTAGATCTACAAGTTCTCTGAATGCTGAGCTCTATATTACCCAGCCACACCATTGATTGGCAGCCTTCTGTGTACACTGTGCATAGGCAGAAAGCTGCCAATCAGTGGTGTCGGCAAGGTTATACAGAGTTAGACTGGTGTCACACTTGTGAGAAACTTGCACGATTCTCGTGCGAGTCTCTCTCATCAACACCTGGCACTCGGACTGCATAGAAATACATGCAGCCGCACACTTCGGTCCGAGTGCCGGCGGCAGTGCCGGATGTTGATGCAAGAGACTCGCACGAGAATCGTGCGAGTTTCTCACAAGTGTGACACCAGCCTTAATGAATATGGAGGACCAATGGCAGCAGGTTTAATAATCATCTAGTGATTATCTCTTATAAAACAGTGATTTTATAAAAACTACAGCAAGCAGCCCACTAAGTTATACATTGTTGGATTCAGGGTCCCTACATCATGTTGCTCTCAGATTAGGTGGCAAAAATCTGTTGTCAGATTCCCTTTAACACATGAATTATATACAGAAGTGTTATTATATGGCCAGCAAAGCAATAGGTGTCATAACACTATAAATTATATAATTATTTCGTTATATAGTGTAATATCGACTGCTGTGGCATTGTAAACTGTTATACAGTAGTATGACATCACCCTTCTAGAAACACTGGAACAATAATGGTTTGATATAAACACCCCAATGGTGTTTAAAGTGAAAATCCTACTTGTTGCCAGCAGGGGGTGCTGTGGACTTATGCCGCCTTCAGGATGATCTAACTGCATGAATGTGTGGAAGTCAGGGCTCTCTGTGCCTTGTCTGGAATATTCATGCATTCTGTAACATGGGCAGAAAGCCACAGAGTCTTGGAAACAGTCCTGGTAACCACTAGGTTCTGAAAACTCTCATAACATGCAATATGTTAATAGGGGAAAAAATGACAGGCCCTTTTACAAGGAAATTACTGTCTAATAATGAGGTCTTAGAGAAAAAATATACAACTTAGGAAGAACAAGCTAGTGGGCGGTGGCTACTATTGGAAATATTGTTTCTGATGGTGTCATTTAACTAAGGAGATTGCGTAAGCGAACATGTTCCTACATGGCTTCTACAATAATGGGAAGAGAACAAAAGCCTAGTACTGGCTGATAAGTGTGAATGCAGTGAATAGAGAGCAGATGGGTCATTCGATTTCATTTTCCAAACTCCGTACATTATTAAATAGATGTCTTAAACCTGATGAGGCTAGTGTACTTACTTATAACAATCCCTGTGACAATGGCTGTACAATGCTGCTGTGAAGATGAGCATTTTAAAAGTCCAGCTATCAGGCTGGGGACTTTCATGAAGTAATACATAGCCATTCTGACATGAATTTTTAAAGTAAGTATACCAGTCTTATCAGGTCTAAGAGATCTATCCTAACATGAGATGTTCATGTATGTCATACCTCAGGTGCTGTATATGGAGCGCGTTCGGCGGCTAAGCTCTTATTGTACCTGCATATGCTGACTGTCTTCGGCTGGTTTCACGTTTGCGTCTGTGTGCGCAGCGTTTGATCCACATGCGTCATGCGTACATATCTTTAACGTTGCATTTTTTGAAGCGTCAAATATGCGCATGTGGATGAGTGTGTAAAAAAAAACATTACTGTCTATTGGAACGCATTGGTACGCAAGGAGATGCGCATGCGGACTTCAGACTGCGCATGTGCAGGAACTGATTTCAGCACCTGGAAATATCAAACGCATGCGCATAACGCAAACGCATGCAAAAACGCATACAAACGCAACGTGGTTTTTTTTGCGTCATGTGTAAGATGATGTGGATAAAAACTGCTGCATAAACATGCGTTTTGGCATGCATTTGCGTATGCAGATGATACGCTGCGGACATATACGAGCCAGCATCCACCTATAAAAGCAGCGACCGGAGCAATCTCCGACCACTGCTATACAGCCATTTAATAAGTCACTGTCAGTCACTGGCACTAAAATAGGAGAATGTCATTTTTGGCTATGTACTGCAATACAATACAATACAAGTGATTCAACGATTGCATGTTCCAGTCCCTATTAAAAGTCTAGCAAAAAATAAGAGTTTTTAAAACTATGAAAAAAATCACATCACCCGCCTTAAAAACAAATAAAAATTAGCATTTTTTAAATAAAACTAATTAACCCATACAACAAATGCCATAAATAGAAAAAGACAATTATTTTTTTCCCACCGCACGTCTCTATAAAAAAAAAAAAATGAAAAAGTATCCCTTTTGTTATTGCTACAATCATACTGATCTGGTTTAGAACACATGCTGGACATTGCAATAGGTATATATACACGAGACCACGTGGGCCACATCCGACCCTCTGGCTGTGTCAGTTCAGCCAGCGGACCGAGACAGCCGTGAGGCTAAGTTCACACGTTGCGGAATTGCCGCGGAAATTTCCGCGGCAATCCCGCACTTCTCCCGCAGGAAATACGCACGTTTTTTTTATGCTGATTCCCGCCAGAATAATAGCGTTTTGCAAGCGTAATTAGCTTGCAGAATGCTAGCGTTTTCCTAGCGATCTGTAGCATCGCTTGGAAAACTGATTGACAGGTTGGTCACACGAGTCAAACATAGTGTCTGACAAGTGTGACCAACTTTTTACTATTGATGCCGCCTATGCCGCATCAATAGTAAAAAGATCTAATGTAAAAATAATAAAAAAAATAATAAATAATGATATTCTCACCTTCCGCGGCCCCTGCAGCCTTCCCGCCTTCAGCGATGCTCCTGGCAACTTCCGGTCCCAAGGATGCATTGCAACAAATCACACCGATGACGTAGCATCTCGCGAGACCGCTATGCCATCTGGGTGATTCTCGCAAAGGACTCTTGGGACCGGGAGTTGCCGGGAGCGTCGCTGAAGGCGGGAAGGCTGCGGGGGCCGCCGGAAGGTGAGAAATATCATTATTTTTTATTTTAATTATTGTTTTACCAGGGATATGGTACCCAGGGCCTGGAGGAGAGTCTCCTCTCCTCCAGACCCTGGGTACCATCCGCACATGAACCGCTTACATTGCGCATAGTGGGCATAGCCACATGCGGAAAGTAAGCGGTTCAATGCATTCCTATGGCGGCGGAATCACCGCGGTTACGCTAAATTAATGAACATGTTGCTTTTTTTTCCGCTAAGTGTTTTTTTCGCGGAAAAAAACGCAACATGTGTACAAAACATGCGGAATCAATTAAAACGTATAGGATGCTTAATGCTTGCGTTTTGTTCGCGGTTTAACCGCGGAAAATAGCGGAAAAACCGCGAAAAAAACGCAATTATTCCTGATTGTGTGCACTTAGCCTGAGGCTGGAAACCAGAGGCTCACGGCCCGGGCCGCACCTTGCCCGCCCACTCTCTGTCTCCATCTGCGCGGACTTCTTTGGTGGAGGAGGAGCCTCCGGTCACTTCCTCCACCAATCAGCATGTGAAACAGCAGACATGATGACATCATTTCATCGCGTCAGCTGTGTACTCTGGAGAGTCAGCACATCGGAGGCAGGGGGAGAGGCAGAGTGCCGGAAAAGAGACCGAGGTGAATATGTGGTGATCTTTTTTTTTCATGTGTATGGGATGTTTGGGTGGGCAAGGGGAGGCTATGGGGGTGACATGCAGCACATGTGGATGCTATGGGGGTGTCATGCGGCACATGAGGAGGCTATGGGGTGTCATGCGGCACATCTGGAGGCTATGGGGGTGTCATGCGGCACATGTGGAGGCTATGGGGGTGTCATGCGGCACATGTGGATGCTATGGGGTGACATGCGGCACATGTGGAGGCTATGGGGTGTCATGCGGCACATGTGGAGGCTATGGGGGTGTCATGCGGCACATGTGGATGCTATGGGGGTGTCATGCGGCACATGAGGAGGCTATGGGGGTGTCATGCGGCACATGAGGAGGCTATGGGGGTGTCATGCGGCACATGTGGATGCTATGGGGGTGTCATGCGGCACATGTGGAGGCTATGGGGGTGTCATGCGGCACATGTGGATGCTATGGGGGTGACATGCGGCACATAAGGAGGCTATGGGGGTGACATGCGGCACATAAGGAGGCTATGGGGGTGACATGCGGCACATAAGGAGGCTATGGGGGTGACATGCGGCACGTGGATGCTATGGGGTGACATGCGGCACAAGGGATGCTATGGGGGTGACATGCGGCACATGTGGATGCTATGGGGGTGACATGCGGCACATGTGGATGCTATGGGGGTGTCATGCGGCACATGGGAGGCTATGGGGGTGTCATGCGGCACATGTGGTGCTATGGGGGTGACATGCGGCACATGGGGAGGCTATGGGGGTGACATGCGGCACATGGGGAGCTATGGGGGTGACATGCGCACATGTGGAGGCTATGGGGGTGACATGCTGCACATGTGGAGGCTATGGGGGTGTCATGCGGCACATGGGATGCTATGGGGGTGACATGCTGCACATGGGATGCTATGGGGGTGTCATGCGGCACATGAGGAGCATGGGTGTCATGCGGCACTGGGATGCTATGGGGTGACAGGCTGACATGTGGTGCTAGGGGTGTGCATGCTATGAGGGCATGGGGTGTCATGCGGCCATGGGGAGGTATGGGTACATGCTGCACATGTGGAGTATGGGGGACAGGCTGCACTTGGGGTGCAGGGCCATTATGGGGGTGACATGCGGCACATGGGAGGCTATGGGGGTGACATGCGGCATCATGTGGGAGCTATGGGCATGGGACATGGGACAGGTGCTGTATGCTTGGGGTGACATGCACATGTGGATGCTATGGGGGTGTAATGCGGCACATGGGGGCTATGGGGGTGTCATGCGACATGTGGATGCTGAGGGGGTACATGGGTCACAGTGGATGCTATGGGGGTGTCATGCGGCACATGTGGGGTGTATGGGGGACATGGGACATGGGGTGCTATGGGGTGCATGGGCATGTGGAGGCTATGGGGTCATGCGGCACATGTGGGGTGCTATGGGGGGTCATGCGGCACATGGGAGCTATGGGGGTGCATGCGGCAATGGGGATGCTATGGGGGTGACTGCGGACATGGAGGCTTGGGTGCATCGCACATGGGAGCTATGGGGTGTATGCGGCACATGGAGGCTATGGGGGTGCATCGGCACATGGGATGCTATGGGGGTTCATGCGGCCTGGAGGCTATGGGTGTCAGCGGCCATGTGGATGTATGGGTGCATGCGCACATGTGAGCTTGGGGGTGTCATGCGCACATGGGAGGCTATGGGTGCATGCGGCACATGGGAGGCTATGGGTGCATGCGCACATGGGGGCTATGGGGGTGCAGGGCACTGGGCTAGGGGTGCATGCGGCACATGGGAGCTATGGGTGACATGGCCATGTGGACATGGGGTCAGGGCACATGGAGCTATGGGTGCAGCGCACAGTGGATGCTATGGGGTGCATGCGGCACATGTGGATGTATGGGGTGCATGCGCACATGGGCTATGGGGTGCATGCGGCACATGTGATGCTATGGGGTCATGCGGCACATGGGAGCTATGGGGGCATGCGGCATGGATGCTATGGGTGACATGCGCACAGGATGCTATGGGGTGCATGCGGCACATGGGTGCTATGGGTGACATGCGGACATGTGGAGCTATGGGTGCATGCGCACATGGGAGCTATGGGGTGCATGCGGCACATGGGATGCTATGGGTGACATGCGACTGGGCTATGGGTGCATGCGGCACATGGAGGCTATGGGTGACATGCGCACATGTGGGCTATGGGTGACAGCGCACATGGGAGCTATGGGTGTCATGCGGCACATGGATGCTATGGGTGCATGCGCATGGGAGCTATGGGTTCATGCGCACATGGGAGCTATGGGGTGCATGCGCACATGTGGAGCTATGGGTGACAGCGCACATGGGCTATGGGGTGCTGCGGCACATGGGAGCTATGGGGGTGTCATGCGGCACATGGGAGGCTATGGGTGACAGCTGCACATGGGAGCTATGGGGTGACAGGGCATGGGAGGCTTGGGGTGATGCGCACATGGGCTATGGGTGCATGCGACATGGAGCTATGGGTGCAGGGCACATGGGGCTATGGGTGACAGCGCACAGGGATGCTATGGGACATGCGCATGGAGCTATGGGTGCATGCGCACATGGGAGGCTAGGGTGACTGCGCACATGGGAGCATGGGGGTGCATGCGCACATGGAGCTATGGGTGACAGCCACATGGGAGCTATGGGTGCAGCGGCAATGGGATGCATGGGGTGCATGCGGCACATGGGGCTATGGGGGCTGCGCACATGGAGCTAGGGGTGCATGCGGCACATGGGTGATGGGTGCATGCGCACAGGGAGCTTGGGGTCATGGGACATGGGATGCTATGGGGGTGACATGCGCACAGGGAGCTAGGGTCATGGGACATGTGAGTATGGGTATGGCATGGGAGTATGGGTGCATGCGCACATGGGGAGGCTATGGGGGTGTCATGCGGCACATGTGGATGCTATGGGGGTGACATGCGGCACATGGGGAGGCTATGGGGGTGACATGCGGCACATGGGGAGGCTATGGGGGTGACATGCTGCACATGTGGAGGCTATGGGGGTGACATGCTGCACATGTGGAGGCTATGGGGGTGTCATGCGGCACATGGGGATGCTATGGGGGTGACATGCTGCACATGGGGATGCTATGGGGGTGTCATGCGGCACATGAGGAGGCTATGGGAGTGTCATGCGGCACATGTGGATGCTATGGGGTGACAGGCTGCACATGTGGATGCTATGGGGTGTCATGCGGCACATGAGGAGGCTATGGGGGTGTCATGCGGCACATGGGGAGGCTATGGGGGTGACATGCTGCACATGTGGAGGCTATGGGCGGTGTGTGACAGTGGCGGGACATTGGAGGCTATGGGGGTGACATGCGGCACATGTGGAGCTATGGGGGTGACATGTGGCACATGTGGATGCTATGGGTGCGCTGCACTATCTATGTGCTGGCACATGATGTGGGGTGATGCCATTGGAGCATGGGTGACATGCTGCACATGTGGATGCTATGGGGGTGACATGCGCACATGTGGATGCTATGGGGGTGACATGGCGGCACATGGTGGAGGCTATGGGGGTGACAGGCTGCACATGTGGATGCTATGGGGGTGACATGCGGCACATGGGATGCTATGGGGGTATCGCACATGGCAGGTGCACCATGGGAGGCTATGGGGTGACAGCTGCACATGTGGATGCTATGGGGGTGACATGCTGCACATGTGGAGCTATGGGGTGTCATGCGGCACATGGGGATGCTATGGGGTGACATGCGCACATGGGATGCTATGGGGGTGGACAAGCTTGGCGGCACATGTGGATGCTATGGGGGTGACAGCTGCACATGTGGATGCTATGGGGGTGTCATGCGGCACATGGGAGGCTATGGGGTGTCATGCGCACATGGGGAGCTATGGGGGTGACATGCTGCACATGTGGAGGCTAGGGGGTGTCATGCGGCACATGTGGAGGCTATGGGGGTGTCAGCGCACATGTGGGAGGCTATGGAGGTGACATGCGCACATGGGATGCTATGGGGTGTCATGCGGCACATGTGGATGCTATGGGGGTGACATGCTGCACATGTGGAGGCTATGGGGGTGACATGGCTGCACATGTGGAGGCTATGGGGGTGACATGCTGCACATGGTGGTGCTATGGGGTGACAGGCTGCACATGTGGATGCTATGGGGGTGCATGCGGCACATGGGGATGCTATGGGGGTGACATGCGGCACATGGGGAGGCTATGGGGGTGACAGGCTGCACATGTGGATGCTATGGGGGTGTCATGCGGCACATGTGGATGCTATGGGGTGCATGCGACATGTGGATGCTATGGGGTGACATGCGGCACATGTGGATGCTATGGGGTGACATGCGGCACATGTGGATGCTATGGGGGTGTCATGCGCACATGTGGATGCTATGGGGGTGTCATGCGGCACATGTGGATGCTATGGGGTGTCATGCAGCACATGTGGATGCTATGGGGGCATGCGGCACATGAGGGGCTATGGGGGTGTGATGAATTGCAAGCTTCATGTCTTGTGCTTTTGCTAAACTACAACCCCTTCCCCCCCCCCTGTCACCCTGCACTAGGCATTAAGGGAGCTGCAGTGCTGGAATTTTTTCCGCTCACCGCGGGGTCCTGCATTGTCCGAACAGTGCTTTCTTCCTATAGCAGCCATGTTGGAGTTTTCATTCCTTTTTTGGTTAATAACACGGGGGAGCATTGTAAAACACGAAAGTTACTGGTTAAAACCATGCCCATGGGCATCGTTCCGTGGTACGGAAAAACCCGTAACCCAACAAAAAACCCCGAAAAGGAATTCTGGGGCCCCCATGAACAGCCCCCCCCAAATGGGGGGCTCATTGGAACGTCATTTCAAAGAAAGCCCATTGATAGTCTGCCTTATTCTGCTTTACGAACGATTATAAACCTTATATATTGGACCCAAACCTTTTACTTGCAGCCAGAGGAGGGGCCAGGGACCACCCTTTTTGTGGGTCAGAAGCTGACATGCATAAGTCTTACAGTGAATTTCCCTCGCGAATTCTTTGCTGGGCGTGCGGGAAAGAGATCCCCCAAATGAACATGAGTGTGGCCCCTTTCCCCAGCCTGGCTTGCCTGTAAAATGATCAACAACCATGTGAGTGACTTTCATTCTTAACCTATTTTATTTTAACTGTCTGTACATAACGTATTTTTCCAGTTTGTTACATCTTTTTATTTTATATAAGCATTGCCTGTTTTTAAGGAATAAACCTATAAATTTTTGTTTGTTTCTCCTGCCTTAAACGAATTTACGTGCCCGAAGTACTACGTACTGTTTTTGGGGGTTTTTTACGGACCCTCTTGATAAATTGTGTATTAAGTCAAACCCGTAGTGGTGGCGCTAAAGGAAGGGGTGTAAAATGTTAATCTAAGGGTGCGGGGGGCAGTGACGCAGGGGGTTTTTAAAGGGGACTGCCTGGCTGAGCCCGGAGTAAAATTTTAATGCCCCCACTGCAACGTGCCCAATAGCCGCAAAAATCCAAGGACCCGTCTGGCGACCAATTTCCCAGGTGCATTTTCCCCGAGACCCCGGGGGGAAGGGGGGCGCCAAGAGCTTTCAAGTTCCTAAGTGGGAAATGGGTATTATAATCCCTGATTTATGGGTCGGAGGCGCAGCCGTCGTGTGTGTGCACGTTTTATTTAATATTTGGGGGCAGCGGTGGATCACAAGCCGGACCCCCCGGCTACCGTGTGGCGGACCGCGCCCCGTTGCAATATTTGGGGGAGGGTGGGATTTTTGAGTTAGTGATCTGGTTGACAATCATTCCATTCACTAAAAAATTCACGGTTCTTCAGCGACCCGCACGAAATTTTGGAGAACGACTCAGTGTTTATTAGTCCGGGAACAATTGTGTGTATTGGGTTACCCCCCCCTTCTCTTTTTTTTTCTATCCTATCTTTTATTTGGCAACAGGGCTCGGGGGATACGACTGGTAAAATCGGAATGCAAGGAAGCTCTTCTTGCCTGTGGAGTGGGGGAAAGATTCCCCCCGGCCCAAACCGGCCGAAGTGATCCGGGCCCTATGGCACGGGACCATGCTCAGAGCGAGGAGGGCGCGGGGCCCGGCCCAAGCCAATTTGGTGCCGCGGGAGCAGGGCCCGCCCCCCTGATGCTTTACCCCCAGGGCGGGAGGGACCCTTCCCTGCAGGGGCCCGGAGGCACCCCCACCACACCGTGATGGGCGCCTGGAGCTGATCCAGCGATACCCGCGGAGGCCAAAAAACAGGGGGGCTGAGAAGCCCAGCGCCCAAACCCAGCGAGAGGCCGAGAGAGGCCCCCGCGAGGGGGGGGCCGATAAACCCAGCGGGAAGCTCAGAAGGGGCCCCTGAACTGGAGCTGCTCAGACAAGGGGGGAAAGCCCCCCACAGCCCAGAGCATGTGCCCCGCAGCACTCAGAGTCCCCCAAACCCCCCGGGCCGGGGCACTTTCCCGTGATGGAAAAGGACGGGGCTTGGGCACTTTTCTGCGGGGGCCTTGAGAAAGTCCTGAACAGTACCGGGTGCCCGACAACAAAAGGGCCAGGACTTGACTCCCGGGCTAAAGGGCAAAGCTTGGGGCGTTTGCTTCACTCACGCCGGATCAAAATGACACTATCAGGCCCTAGCACCCCCATCGCCAAAAACCCTAACCCCTGGGTATCCGAAAAAAAGTTCCGGAACCTCCAAGTGGCCCACATGACAGTTATAGCGTGGGTGCAAGGACTCAGGGAAACCCCTTTGACCAGGGATCCATGGACTGTCAGTTTACACCTATAGGGCTGAAAAAAACCTATGATCAAAAACCCGTTCCTGCATCTGTGCCCACTGGGTCCGCAGTTCATCCGGACCGAGAAAACCCCGAGGACGCGGTCACAACACCCGGGATCGCCACAGCTAGAGACCAACCCGGAAACCCGAGGTGCGGAAGCCCGCGCCACCCCCTTGGGGGGGGGGGGGAAGCGCAACAAACCCCAGTGCCCCCGCCAGTGTCCCTTGGAGGATATCCCCTTTGCCAGCGCCAGGCCTCTCAGACCCCCCGCCCGTGTTTCTCCGTAAAAGGACTGGCCCCCCTTTAGGGGACCCTGTCCGGGGAGGGGAAAAAACCCCCCCCGCCAAGGGCCCCCGGGCCCCAAAGCCTCTGTTC
>JARQOD010000001.1:733299665-733334665 GCA_033576555.1 Oophaga sylvatica
GCGTTTGGGTTCTCACAATGAAACTAAAAGACGGATTTTGGTAAGAACTTACCTGTAAAATCCTTTTCAGCGAAGGAAGGAAGGAAGGGAGACACACTAGTCATTACTAGTGGGTAGGCGGAGCCCAGATGGGATAGACACCTTAGATTAAAAAGAGTTTGACCGGCCCCTCCAGCTCGGGCTCCTCCTACTCCAGCTCTCCAGTCGTACACAAGCTAAGGAAGAGCAAAGACAAGAATACAGGTTATGCATGTAACAGGAAAAAAACCACACAGTTCCAGGTACTACTCACTGAACCTGACTACTGCGATGAGCTGGCGATGCTGGAACAGAGCCTTAGCGCGCCGACCTCAGCCCAGATAATCGCTATCAGAGAAGGGTCACGCCGCATCTGAAAACACAACAACACACTTCTGCCATGGGAGGGAGCTGTGTCTCCCTTCCTTCCTTCGCTGAAAAGGATTTTACAGGTAAGTTCTTACCAAAATCCGTCTTTCAGCAGCAGATGAGAAGGAAGGGAGACACACTAGTCATTACTAGTGGGACGTCCCAAAGCAGTCCAAAAATTAAGGGTGGGAAAAAAACAAAAAAAGGCAGATCCCAACAACCTAAGTAAATGCGCAACTAGCGCTAAAGACAAGTTAACGGAAAAACTTTAAACTGCAGCCGCCTGTAGGACCCTTCGTCCTAAGGCCGCATCAGCGGAAGCACTGACGTCCACCTTATAAAACTTTGTAAACGTGTGGACGGAGCGCCAGGTCGCCGCCCGGCAGAGCTGAGCTGCCGAGGCCCCTTGATGAAAGGCCCACGATGAACCCACAGCTCTCGTTGAGTGAGCTCGAATCTTAACCGGGCAAGGTTCGCCCTTAAGTCGGTAAGCCTCTAAAATGGCCGACCGAATCCAATGAGCTATAGTGTCCTTGGAAGCTCGTTGACCACGCCGACGACCTGCTGGAATCACAAACAGAGAGTCCGACTTCCGAAAACTTTGAGTAATAGACAAATAGAACTTCAAAGCCCGCACCAGATCCAATGTGTGCAAGGCCCGTTCCTTTGTATTCCTCGGCACCGGACAGAGCGAGGGCAACACAATATCCTGGTTAACATGAAATTGCGACACAACCTTAGGTAGGAAGTCGCCCCGTGTGCGAAGCACTACACGATCCGGGTGAAACTCCAGGAAGGGAGGCGAACAAGAAAGAGCCGCCAATTCAGAAACCCTTCTCAAAGAGGTGACCGCCACTAGGAAGGCAACCTTCCAAGAAAGCAAAGAAAGGTTAACAGAGTCCATAGGCTCAAAAGGTCCATGTTGAAGAGCCTCCAAAACAAGATTGAGCCGCCAAGGAGACACAGGCGCCTTCCGCGGCGGAAACTGACGGGTTACTCCGCGAAAAAAGGAACGTACGTCCCTACACGAGGCGATAGCCTTCCGAAACAGCAAGGACAGAGCAGAAACCTGGCCCTTCAGGGTGCTAACTGCCAAACCCTTGTCCAGCCCGAATTGCAGAAAAGCCAACAAATTGGGAATGGAAAAAATCCTCGGGTTCCTTGAAGAACCCGAACACCACGAAAAGAAGGCTTCCCAAGTCTTGTGGTAAATCCTAGTAGTAGCCGGACCTCTGGCAGCTCGCAAAGTGGCAATGACTTCGGCTGAAAAACCTCGACGGGTCAAAATTTCGGTCTCAAGAGCCACGCCGTCAAACGCAGAGACTTCAGGTCCGGATGACGAACGGGCCCTTGGGTTAACAGGTCCGGGCGAAAAGGAAGTGGAAATGGAGGCGCTGCCAGAAGCGACACCAGTGTCGAGAACCACGTCCTCCTTGGCCAATCTGGGGCTATCAACATAGCAGGGATTCTCTACAGCCTGATCCGACGCAACACCAGAGGAAGTAAGGATATCGGCGGGAACACATAGATCAGCTCGAAATGGTCCAACGGAGTCACCAGAGCATCCACTGCCACAGCCTTCGGGTCCTTGTACCTGGACATGAAAGTCGGTAACTTGGCATTGAACCTGGATGCCATCAAATCCACTTGGGGAGTTCCCCAACGGGAGCACAGCAGTGCAAAAATTTCCGGATGAAGACTCCATTCTCCGGGATCCATCTTCTCGCGACTGAGAAAGTCCGCCGTGATATTCTGAACTCCTGGAATGTGGATCGCAGAGATGGCTGGCACTCTGGTCTCTGCCCATACCAGGATCCGAGATACCTCCACCATGAGCTTGGAACTCCTTGTCCCGCCTTGGTGGTTGATATATGCGACCGCCGTCGCATTGTCTGTCTGCACTCGGACTGGCCGACCGCTTAAAGGGACCGTCCAGTGTTGGAGGCAAAGGAAAATCGCCCTCAATTCCAGGATGTTGATCGGCAAGACAGACTCTTCCGACGACCATACTCCCTGAATCCAGAGATCGTTCCAGACACCCCCCCAGCCCATCAGGCTGGCATCGGTGGTTATGACCGACCACTTCAGAGGGAGGAAAGACTTCCCCAGGGATAACGCTTCTGGACGTAACCACCATTCTAGCGACTCTCGTACCCTGTGGGAGATGATGACACTGCAATCCAGCGAAGCCTGCGATCGATCCCAACGGCTCAGAATGAGCCTTTGGAGGGCCCTGGAATGAAACTGGGCAAACGGAAGTGCCTCCATGGACGCCACCATCAAACCCAGAAGGCGCATACAGCTTCGAAGGGACATTGCTGTCGAAGATTTCATAACCTGTGCATGTCGAAGGAGACATGCTTGCTTGTCTGGAGGCAGAGACACCACTGCTCGTACCGTGTCGAAATGCATCCCCAAAAACAGGATTGACTGCGACGGTTCCAGAGACGACTTCTCCCAATTGACCAGCCACCCGTAGTCCTCCAGGAGCTGAAGGGATAGATTGCGAGCAGTCATCGCCTCCTCCTTTGAAGACGCCACAATCAGAAGGTCGTCCAGGTAGGGAAGAATCGTAACCCCCTGCCTTCGAAGAATCGCCATGTGGGGCGCCAGAATTTTTGTAAAAACTCTGGGCGCTGAGGCCAACCCGAATGGCAAAGCCACAAACTGGTAATGGTCCTGACCTATGGCAAAACGAAGGAAGCGTTGGTGGGCCCTTCCGATTGGAATGTGCAAATAAGCGTCGCGAATGTCGATTGACACCAAAAAGTCGCTCTGCGACAAGGCTGCCACAACGGAGCGAAGCGACTCCATGCGGAATCTCCGGGTGTGGACATGCCGATTCAATCTTTTGAGATCCAGGATGGGGCGAAATTTGTCCTCCTTTTTGGGGACCACAAAGAGGTTGAAATAAAACCCTCTTCCCCGATCCTCCGGTGGAACCGGTACCACCACACCCTTCTGCAGAAGGGAATCGACCTCTCGTAGTAGAGCGGCAAATAGCTCGGGCTTTGACGGAATGCGAGATTGGCAAAAGCTGTCTGGGGGTCGAGAAGAAAACTCTATGAAGTAACCTGCCGACACAACCCGCGTCACCCAGGCGTCCGAAACGCGGGACACCCAAGTCGATTCTAATTGAATCAGGCGACCCCCCACTCGAGAGCTCTCGAGTGGGACCCTGGCGTCAGTCCGCCTTAGCGGGCTTTTTTGTCCGCTTCCCGCTTGTCGTGACGGAAACTCTGTTTCCAGGGAGTGCGCAGTTTCTGAGCGGTCTTTTTTCCTGAAAAAGAGGGACGACCCGATCCCCAAGAGGGCTGACCGAATCGTCCCCTGGGCCGAAAGGACTGCCGACCACTACCGGCACTAGGCCTGCCAGTAGCAGAAGCCACAGCTCTTCTCTGCGGTAAAGCCGTTTCTTTTGCCTTTGCCTTGGCAATCAGCTCCGTGAGGTCAGATCCAAACAGCTGACCACCCTTGTAAGCTAAAGAAAGCAAACCTTGCTTGGAAACCGCGTCCCCGGTCCACTGTCTAAGCCACAGAGCTCTTCTGACTGTGACCGCCGAGGATTGTGTCCTGGACAGCAGTGACGCAGTGTCCAGACCTGCATCATAGCCATATTGGACTGCATTCTCAAAAAAATTGAGAAGCCCCTCTACCTCGGATAAAGGGGATCCATTTTGCCAGGCCGTCCGTAGACGGTTCAACCAGCTCAGGGAAGCTTTACAAGCACACATGGATCCTAGTACTGCTCTGAATCCATGACCTGCGGCCTCGTAGATGGATTTTGCCGCCATCTCCGTTTTTCTGTCCAGCGGGTCCTGCAGACTCGCCTTCCCTTTAACAGGAAGTAATGAAGATTTGCTAAGCTGAGATAAAGGGACATCCACTTCAGGAGAAGGAATCCAATTATCAATCAACTCCGTAGCACACGGATACAGTGTCTCAAAAAGCCGTGTCCCCTTGAAAACGTTTGTCTGGACACAGACGCTCCTTCTCCACTGCCTCATTAAGCTCATCCAGGGATGGTAAGGTCGAACGCGACCTATGCGACTCCTGAAACATCCGGGCCGACTTACCAGGACGTCTAGTTACTTCCTCCGGTAACTGTAACGCCTCCCTCATAGCTTCAATAAAAGCTTCTGCACGGCCCGAAAAAGAGGCAGAGTGTCCCTGCCGATCCTCCTTATCCGAATCGGACATCTCTCCCTCCGAACTTGAAGGGGAACCCTCCATACCAGAGATCTCCGAGTCGCTACGCGGGAAGGAAGGCACCTGCCTGTGTCGCTTCCTGCCATGAGAGGATCTAGCCGACACCCAATAACCTATAAGGTCAGACAGGCCATCAATAGAACGAGTGAGGGCCTCCATTTTGACATCACTGAGACCTCCGACTGCTGCGCTTGACGCCGTCGAGGTCTGCGTATCAGATACGCGCGACTGATCCTGTAGCGGATCTGGGAGACGGTCCGCACCTTCTGGACCCTGATCCGACATGCCCTCACACAGTATATGGCAGGCCAAAAACCTGTCAGTAACTAGAAAAAAGTGTGGTTTCTTAAGTGGACGAAACAAGAACGCTGAAGGGTTAAAGCTCTTAAATGGGAGAGCTACCCCAGCTGTCCCTCAATTTAAAATATCAGCAGAATATGTCAGCAGTATAATTAACCCTTTATGTTCTGATCCAAACTGGAATAGAACCTACGGCGGGTAGTTGCTGGATTCTTGCGCTGAAAGGGTTAACCATCCAATAGGGTTAATGTCGCAGGCTCCCCACAACCCCCTTTTAAAATGAAAAGGGTGTGCGAGCCCCAGACAAAAACAAGGTCTCTATATGAGACCGCAGCTGCAGGATAGCGCAATCTGCCACTTTGTTACACAGAAAGGTCCTGCGCTGTGGGGGTGAGGACGTTAAGCTACTCACTCACCCAGCTGGCCGCGGTGATGTTCTCTGTTAGTCGGGAGGAGCGGAGCATGAGGAGCCCGGGAAGCCTAGCAATGGCCGCCGCGCTGAGAGAAACCGGAAGAGAAGCACAGTAAAAATTGCGTGCTCAGAGCGCTTCCTGTCACAAGAAGACCGGGAAGCGCGAAGCCACGCCCCCCGCCGGCTTCAAAAAAGAGCGCGAACTCCTCCGCTCTCTGCTCTCCCCTGTCCTGCCGGCATCTGCCTGCGGACAAAAAATACAGTCACCAAACATGTCACATGTAACAGCGGCTGCCGCAGCAGCCGCTGAAGCACTCACATACATTAAAAATGTGGAGTACTCACCAGCTGAGCGCCACAGGGACCCCCAGGGGTTTGTGGCGCTGTGCCCATCGCTTCCCCCCAAGGTCGGGGAACACAGTGACCCCAGATGCGCGGTTTGCGTCCCCGCCAGGGAAGCAACCCTCATCCCCCAGGGCCGGCAGGGTTCTGCAGGGACCACCTTACAGGGTAATACAGATCCGCCAAGGTAGAGGTGGGGGTCCAGCAGCGCTGAGACCCCTGAGACCTCTAGACTCTGAGTCCAAGTCTCTGTCCAATAAAAATAAAAAAATCTTCTGAGGAGCTGCTTCAGCAGCGACTATGCTCTGAGACCTCAAATTTTAGACTGGAGAGCTGGAGTAGGAGGAGCCCGAGCTGGAGGGGCCGGTCAACACTCTTTTTAATCTGAGGTGTCTATCCCATCTGGGCTCTGCCTACCCACTAGTAATGACTAGTGTGTCTCCCTTCCTTCTCATCTGCTGCTGAAAATTGAGAGAAGCCAGATGAGTCTAGTCGGCATATGACCGCAAGAATGCAAATCACATAGATTTGGTCATGTGACTGCCTGTTCACACTATGAATACTGAGAAATTGGGGCATAACCTGCTGTCAAGGTGTGGCAGTCAAGAGTGACTGCAGATTTTTGTTGCAAGCCTGAAAAACCCCTTTAAATGCTGCATATCCTATTGATTGTGGCATTAAGGGCATAAACTACCGTATTTGAAGCTGGTTATGCACTCTTAGTAGTATGATGCCTGGTCAGACAATACGTTCACTATTGGGGTGTTTTTAAGAGCACCACAGTATTCTAAATAGCTCATTAGTAGGGATCTTGAAAATTGGACCCCACCAATCTAACGATGGCCTTGGGTAATAATGGGACATTAATTTAAAAAATTTAAACTACTACCATTTAAAGGGAACCGGTCATGCAACTTATGAGCTCACAAATACAGACAAGCATCTTTCTCTGGAACGCTTTACAGAAAATATACTTAGAAGTTCTGACCCGTCTGTAGATGCCAGTTTTATTCAAGAAAAAAAAAAAAAAGTGAGCATCTACAGACAGAAGATTTTACTAAATAAAATGTATTAACAAATGACTCCACTTTCTAGCAAAAGTCTAATGCAAATTTCTAAGTTGTGAGATCCTGGCACACAGAATGGTGTACCTTCTATGGCTGCATCTGAGGTCTAACTGTGAAATTTCAGTTTTGCCAAAACAAGTTCTGTTTTCACTTTAAGGGCCCCGTCTCACATAGCGACACACCAGCGATCCCGACAACGATCAGGATCGCTGGTGTGTCGCTACATGATCGCTGCTGAGCTGCCAAACAGGCAGCGATCAGGACAGCGACACTGTGGGTAACGTCGCCTAGTTACCCACAGTGTACGTTCGATACCAGCGCACTGATGCATAGAGCTGGTAACCAAGGTACACGTCGGGTTTCCAGGCGCTGCGCGGTGCCTGGAAACCCGACGTGTACTTTGGTTACCATCTCCCCTGTGGCAGCGCGCTGGTATCCAATGTACACGTCGGGTTTCCAGGCACAGCCCCGCGCTTGGAAACCCGATGTTTATCTTGGTTACCAGGAGATCGCTGGTCTCCTGCCTGTCACATGCAGCGATGTGTGCTGGCCAGCGGGAGATCAAAAAAAAGTCCTGGCATTTCTGACACGACCAGCGATTCACAGCAGGGGCCTGATCGCTGGTACGTGTCAGACATAGCGAGATCGCTGCGGAGATCGCTGTTTAGCAGCAATCTCGCTAGCGATCTCGCTATGTAAGACGGGACCCTAACACAAAGTTACGTTATCAGTAACATACTATAGCTGTGTTAAAGCACAAACAGAGCTCGTTTCGGCAGACCTCAGACGCTACCATACAATGTTGTGGAATCCTGCAACCCAGAAGTTAGCACCCAACTTTTGCTAGAAAGTCAGTCCCTTTATGCTGCCATTCGAGATGGTTCAAAACATTTTTGTTAATAAGCACTATATAGTAAGGTCATCTGTCAGTGGCTGCCCACTGGTTTCTTACAATAAAAGGGCAGCCACTCACAGGCAACTTTAACGTAACACTTTAGAATTACTTTATTTGTCCCTGCTTGAAAAATAACCTTTCTCCACAAATAGGAGCTAACAAGTCCCACGTTACCTCAGAGTTCCTCAATACTGTATTCAGGGCAGCTGCAGGACCAAAGCCGGTAAGTGACTTGATGGGAATCTGGGATGCGACTGGCCGCCGACACTGGCAGTATACTGAGAAAGCTAAAGACTTCAAGTGCTGGATGTAGGAGACAGTTTCATCATTAACCGTCTGCAGCAGATAACGACATGGCACCACCTGAGACAAAATTCAAGCAGGACAGATTTCTAAATGTTACTGAAAGATTATAGAAAGAAATGAAAGATTATATATCAATACTATAATAAATGCAAGGACCAAAATAGTTACAAGATTGGAAAATATCACTTAATTAAATCTATCATTCTGTAACGTTCAAGCCCTGACTGGTTGGCGCGAGCGTGGGGGTGTGGCCCAACTGTGCCACAAACCAGACTACCCTGGAAAGGGCGTAACTAAGCAGCTACCCTGGTGTCCACTGGAGCCTCTGATGGTGAGGTCAGGCTTGTGCGGCAGGTAGCTGCCAGGTACCACTCCAGGGTGGTGTCTGGCTGTGGCTGCTGATCCCACTGAGGGACAGAACGCTAGGACAGGAGCGGGCTCGACTGGCGGACAGGCAGGGAGCACAGCTGGTACTCTGGTGGATAGGCGGCCACGGCTGAGACACTGGCAGGCGGGCACGGCTGAGACACTGGCAGGCAGGCACGGCTGAGACACTGGCAGGCAGGCACGGCTGAGACACTGGCAGGCAGGCACGGCTGAGACAATGGCAGGCAGGCACGGCTGAGACACTGGCAGGCAGGCACGGCTGAGACAAAAGGGACAGGAACTGACTTGGAGGGCACAGTAACACGGGCAGGTATAAGTGGTGGATGGGAACAGGTAGAGACCTGTTTACACCTGAGGAGCAGCGTCGGACTCAGGAAGGACAAACACGGACAGGTAAGAGTAGTGTGTGGGAACAGGTAGGGACTTGTTCAGACTGGAGGAGCAGGACAGATGAAGAGCCGCAGGAAGCGGAAAGAGAGCAGAACAGAGTTGCTGGTTGCAGTGTAACAAGCTGAAAAGCAAGGAAGGCGGAGCAAGGGCGGAACCGCAAGGGGTGAGGAGCAAGGGCGGAACTGCAAGGGGTGCGGAGCAAAGGCGGAACCGCAAGGGGTGCGGAGCAAAGGCGGAACCGCAAGGGGTGCGGAGCAAAGGCGGAACCGCAAGGGGTGCGGAACCGCAGGGGTGCGGAGCAAAGGCGGAACCGCAGGGGTGCGGAGCAAAGGCGGAACCGCAGGGGTGCGGAGCAAAGGCGGAACCGCAGGGGTGCGGAGCAAAGGCGGAACCGCAGGGGTGCAGAGCAAAGGCGGAACCGCAGGGGTGCGGAGCAAAGGCGGAACCGCAGGGGTGCGGAACAAAGGCGAAACCGCAGGGGTGCGGAGCAAAGGCAAAATCGCAGGGGTGCGGAGCAAAGGCGGAACTGCAGGGGAGCAGAGCAAAGCCAGAACCGCAGGGGAGCGGAGCAAAGGCAGAACTGCAGAGCAAAGCAGAGCCGCTGGGTGCAGCAAACAGAGCAGAACCACAATAGACACAATGATACACACAGCAGGTGGGAAAGGCTACAGACAAGAATACAATGGACACAGAAATAGGACTGAATACAGACAAGGTCAGGTACAGGTACAAGAACTAAGGACGAAGGCCCGGGTATTCTGTCCCCAGTGTGGCGGACTAAGCAAGAAACACTGGTATAGACCAAGGTATGAAAGCACAGTAACAGATCTGGGTATTAAGCCCCAGAGAAGGCAGAAAACAGGACAGGACCTGGCAGCTCAGCAGCAAGACACTAACTGAGATAAAGTGTTGCACAGGCATCCTCCTATGGGCGAGGATGCCTTAAATACCAGAGATTTCTTGGGAATTGGCTGGGCACACCTTAGGTAGGTGCACACTGATTCTATAAGAACCAGGAAGTGTCGGCGCCGCCCCCCTATGCACACAGCCAGGAAGTATGCAAAGAGCAGGCAGCAGACATGAGGCATACAGCATGGAGCCGGCAGAAGACAGAACTCATAGCATGTCCCGGAGTAGTGAGTAAGTTGGTGTGTAAGGCAGGTGGGGGATGGGAGGCCATGCAGCGATGGTTGTTGCACATTCAAGTTAATTTTGTACCTGTAGTTTACTTTAAAGCATTCCTGAATTTGTTTATTCAGGCTTTGAACTTCAGATCTTCACTTTCACCAATCACCCCTGACAAAGCATATGTGAAACGTGCATCTGGTGTGTTTGGAGAATGAACCGTTGTACCTTGCTGCTACTATAGTATGTACTTTTTTCCACCTTATTTTTTTCTCAGGGTATTACTGTCCTCTTGGCACTCTAATTTAAACATGCCATGTGTATTTGACTTGTATGTATGTACCAATTTATTATCCACCTTGGTTGTGTGCTTTTTATATATTTCCTTGCAATCTGTGTTTTTTGTGACTTGTGCCATTTATTCACATTATTGTGGTGTTGTCTCTCAGTTCACCCACTAATACAGAAATACGGATTTTTGTGTTACTCACCGTAAAATCCTTTTCTCCGAGACGCTCATTGGGGGACACAGGACTGTGGGTGTATGCTACTGCCGCTAGGAGGCTGACACTAAGTAAATATAAAAAAAAGGTTAGCTCCTCCTCCGCCGTATACACCTCAGCACTGGCCGCAGGCAAACCCAGTTTAGTGCAAAAAGCAGTAGGAGGCTAAAGAATAAATCAGTGTTAATACAGGTACAATATATCCAGAAGTAAATCTACTGATATAGACCCAAACAAATAGAATTAACTTAGAAAACGAAGCCATCCGGCTATAAGGGAGGGTGCTGTGTCCCCCAATGAGCGTCTCGGAGAAAAGGATTTTACGGTGAGTAACACAAAAATCCGTATTTCTCCTTCGTCTCATTGGGGGACACAGGACTGTGGGACGTCCCAAAGCAGTCCCTTGGGTGGGAAACCGACTCCACAGTGTAATTTATAACCAAGCATTGCTTATAGGTGCGCAACCGCGCCCTGAAGAATCCTTCTACCCAGACTGGCATCCGCAGAAGCCTGGACATTATAATGCTTGGAAAAGGTATGCAGACTGGACCAGGTTGCCGCCTTACAAACCTGTTCCACCGAAGCCTGATGCCGAAGGGCCCAGGAGGCACACACCGCTCTGGTGGAGTGAGCCCTGATTCCTGCGGGAACCACCGCGCCTCTGATGCGGTAAGCCTCCTGAATGGCTAACCGAATCCACCTAGCCAAGGTTGACTTAGAGGCAGCGAGTCCCTTCCTGCGACCCTCAGGGAGAACAAACAGCGTGTCCGTCTGCCGAAAGGACGCCGTCCGAGATACATATCTCCTGAGCGCTCTCACCAGATCTAGCGTATGGAGAGCCTTCTCAACCCGGTGCGTAGGAGCTGGGCAAAAAGAAGGTAGAACAATATCCTCATTGATATGAAAAGAGGACACGACTTTAGGCAAAAAAGGTGGTGATGGCCTGAGCACCACCTTATCCTGATGGAAAAGCAAGTACGGAGCCCGACAAGACAGTGCTGCCAGCTCCGAAACCCGCCTAATGGATGTTATGGCTACCAAAAACACCACTTTCCATGAAAGAAATGCCAGAGAAACCTCCTGCAGAGGTTCAAATGGAGATTCCTGCAGGACTCCCAGGACTAGATTGAGATCCCAAACATCTAAGGGAGCCTTGTAGGGGGGAACTATATGGACAACCCCCTGAATAAAGGTCCTAACCTGAAAATTAGACGCGATCCTTCGCTGAAAAAGCACTGATAAGGCTGATATCTGCCGTCTAAGCGTACTTGGCGCTAGACCTGAATCTAGGCCTGCCTGGAGAAATGACAGAATGTTTGGAATTGAAAACCGAAGCGGGGAACAACCATGTTCCCTGCACCAAGCAAAAAAGACCTTCTAAGTCCCGTGGTAGATGCGAGCCGAGACGGGCTTTCGGGCGCTAGCCATCGTCGCGGCGACCCTTTTAGAGAATCCAGCCCTGGTCAGGATCCAAGATTCAACGGCCAGGCCGTCAAACACAGGACCGCTGAGTTCTGGTGGTAAACTGGGCCCTGGGAGAGAAGGTCCGCGCGCTCTGGCAGTCGCCAGGGTGCGTCGGCGAGCAACTGTACCAGCTCCGCGTACCAAGAGTGACGCGGCCAATCCGGAGCGATTAATATCGCTGGAACCCCCTCTATCCTGATCTTTCTGATCACCCTTGGGAGAAGAGCTATTGGTGGAAATAAGTATGGAAGATGGAATTGATTCCACGGTAGAACCAGGGCGTCCACCGCAATTGCCTGCGGATCCCGGTACCGGGAGACGAAGTTGGGCACCTTGGCATTCATCCTGGAAGCCATCAGGTCCACATCTGGGGTTCCCCAGCATCGGCATATCTGCTGAAAAATCTCGGGATGTAGCGACCATTCCCCTGAAGCTATGCCGTGACGGCTGAGAAAATCCGCTGCCCAGTTTTCCTCGCCCGGAATGTGGACTGCTGAAATCACGGAGTGATTTACCTCTGCCCAGGACAGAATCTGTTTTACCTCGTGCATAGCCGCCCGGCTGCGGGTACCTCCCTGATGGTTTATGTATGCCACCGCCGTGGCATTGTCTGATTGTATTCGGACTGGGCGGCCCGCCAGATGCTGGTGAAAATGCCTCAGAGCCAGCCGAATAGCTCGGATCTCTAAAATATTGATCGGGAGGATCGACTCCTGCTGAGACCAAGTCCCTGGGCTGTGTGGTGACGAAACACTGCTCCCCATCCGAGCAGGCTGGCATCCGTTGTGACTACCATCCAGAAATTCGGAGGAAACAAACGGCCCTGTTGAAGAGTGGAGCTCCTCGTCCACCACATAAGAGTCTGTCTGACCTGCAGGGACAGACGGCACCGAAGATTGAGGGAATAAGGGCTCCCGTCCCATACTGCCAAGAGTGCATGCTGAAGGGGGCGAAGATGAAACTGGGCAAATGGAATCGCCTCGATCGCTGCCACCATCCTTCCTAGGACCCTCATGCAAAACCGGATGGTATGAGGAATCGGTTTGCGAAGGATCCGTACCTCTTGACGGAGAACTAAGGCCTTGTCCTGAGGAAGGATTATCAACCCTTGAGCGGTGTCGAAATTCATCCCTAAGAAGGTGATCTTTCGAGATGGCACGGGAGATGACTTCTTCATATTCACCAGCCACCCCAGGCGAACAAGGGTGTCTAGGGTAATGCTGACACTTTCCTCGCATGTTTGGAAAGACGGACCCTTGATGAGAAGGTCGTCTAGGTAAGGCAAGATGACTATCCCCCTGGAGTGCAGAATGGATACAACAGCAGCCATGACCTTTGTGAACACTCTGGGAGCTATGGCTAGCCCGAATGGCAAGGCAGCGAACTGAAAGTGAAGTTTGCCGATGGCAAACCGAAGAAAACTTTGATGAGGGGGAAATATGGGGATGTGAAGATAGGCATCCTGGATGTCTATTGATGCTAGAAATTCCCCTTTTTCCATGGCAGCAATGACCGAGCGGAGAGACTCCATTCGGAAATGTCGAATTCTGACAAACCGGTTCAGTCTTTTTAGATCCAGAATGGGCCTTACGGTACCGTCCTTTTTGGGTACAATGAACAGATTGGAATAAAACCCCCGACCTCTTTCGACCTCTGGTACAGGTACGACAACCCCGCTGTGACGAAGAGACTCGACCGCCTTGAATAAGGCGCGAACCCGAGACTCCTCCTTGGGAAGGCGCGAGGGAAAAAAACGATTTGAGGGAAGGCTGGTAAATTCTATCTTGTACCCCGAGGTGACTAATTCCCTGACCCACTCGTCTTGAGTAATCGATAGCCAAGTGGGGCGAAACCAGAGTAGACGGCCGCCTACTCTGGATGAATCGACCGGATTCTGCCTCCAGTCATTTATCCGAAAATCTTTGGGGCCTAGACCCTCTAGATCTCGGTTGTTGAGACCGCATTCTTCCCAACGGGTTGGTCTTGTAAGAGACCTGACGATCTCTGGCCTGATTAGGTCGACCTGAGCCGCTGGAACTGGCTGTTACGGCCCAACCTGGGTTGCGAAAGGCTCTAAAACGAAGCTGAAGCTGTCGGCGAAAGGGCTGTTTGACTTTCTGCTGAGGCAAAAAAGAGCTCTTCCCTCCTGTCGCATCAGATATAAGCTGATCCAGCTTTTCACCAAATAAACGACCGCTTTGATACGGCAAGGACGTAAGTGATTTCTTTGAAGTTGAGTCTGCTCGCCAAGTCCTCAACCACAAGGATCTCCTAATGGCAATCGCATTAGCAGCAGCTAATGCTGCGCAATTTGAAGCATCCATGGAAGAGTTGATCAAAAAATCACCTGCGAGAGCCATCTGATTAGATATCTCAAAAACCTCAGGTGGCACTTCTACACCGTGAAGAGCTCTGTTCAGAGACTCCGACCAGGAAATCATGGCCTTAGCAACCCAAGTCGCTGCAAAGGAAGGAGAGAGAGATGACCCAGATGCTTCAAACACCGAGCGAGCCAGGCTTTCAATCAGACGATCCGTTGGATCCTTAATCGAGGAACCATCAGGAAGGGAGAGAAGCGTCTTAGATGCCAAGCGTGACACCGGAGGATCGACCACTGGGGATTCCGCCCACTTCTTAAGAAGTTCAGGAGCAAAAGGATACCTGGTATTGAGGGCCCTCTGTCCTGCAAAGCGCTTATCCGGTTTTTCTCGGTGGCGCTGCACAAGCTCCTCAAACTCAGGATGAGTACCAAAGACCTTATGAGTCTGTCTGGCTCTTTTGAAGGACACTTTATGACCCAAAGTCAAAGTGGATTCGTCGTCCACTCCCAGGGATTGATTGACAGCTTCTATAAGACTGTCAATTGTCTCCTGACAATTCGGGGCCTCTAGATTGAGGGACCCTTCAGACTCAGAATCCGAATATTGATCACTCGCTTCCGAAGGTGAGGGAGAGCGAGAAACGGAACTGATAGATGCCAAGGCCCCGGTCGGCATAGGCGACGCAGTATGGGTTCGTTTCCCCTGCGTCTGCCTGGTGAGAGCGCGGCCCCTGCAGGCCGGAGGTTCCTGAGCCGCAACCAATACGGATGAACCACTGTTCCTGCTCCTATCGGGAGCTTGAAGGGACTCAATCGCTCTTGTTAATGACACCATAGACTGCGACAGAGACAAGGCCCATTCCGGAGGACCTGACGCATTGGGCTCAGCTATGGGTGAGGGCTCCTGAGCCCGTTCGGAATCACAAGCCTCGCAGACCCGATTAACCTGGGCATGCGGAAAAGGTGACCTACAAGCAATGCATGCGGTATATAGCACCGTATGGATCTTGGCCCTTCTGGACATAGTGGATCTGTCACAATACCCTTCCTGCAGCACTAGTTTTAAATGAGGCTGTGGTACTGGAGGAGCGAAGAAGCGCTGAGGAGAGCAGCTAAGCGGAACAGCCAAGCTGGCGGTAACAGCACCTACCCCAGATCTGTATCCCCACTCAGAGCACAATCTGACAGCCAGGTTTCAAAAAACGGCGCTTCCCTTTCAGGGAGGAGCGCCTGAAATAGTCCAGCCTTGGAAGGAGGGAACAAGGGCGTGGTTTAGCGTCAGCTGATGTCGGGGCCTAATTTCCGGTTGCGGCCTAGTCCCCGAACCAAGCCGGGGACTAAATTTCGGCCGCGGCCTAGCACCGGCCGAAGCCTCGGCCTAAATTTCCGGCGGAGGCCGCCCGAAGGAACGAGGGCGAGCCCGCCGAAGCTACCGCCGCCGGAGGCGGAGCTTAGGACCGCGGCCAGCCCCAAACCTGGCGCCAAGTTATCGTCCCAGGCCCGGTCTCCGGCCGAGGCCAGGGACTAAATTTTACCTGAGGCACAGCAGTGCCAGGAAATAGGGGGGCGGTCCCGGAGATGACACAATCCTCCAGCGTGTCCTGCCTGGCTGCAGCCAGCTGATCAGACGCCGGCTATGAGTTTCCACACCAACGTTTTCCTCCAGGGCTCCAGAACTCGCAGGTGGGCAAACAATTTCCCTTAGAGGGAACTCTCCAGGCAGGAGAAAAAGAGGACAGTGCAGGCACCCTAACTCCATCACCCCTTCAGGAGGTGAGGAGAGGGACTGTCCGCCGCCTTGCAGCACCGCAGTCTAGCATTGGTGGAGCAGTGGGGGCCGCACGGACTTCCTCCTGCCTCTGTACAGCCCAGGGTTTCACTACCCTAGGGTGGTCAGGGCTAAGTCCGGCACTCATATCCCACGTAGCGGGAAAGGATACGTGGAGGCTTCACTCCACGTGCTCGCCCGTTGATGGTTTGGGGAGATCGGACCCCTTCAAAAGGGTCCGTCGCCCCTGTCTCAATATCGTGGGAAAAAAAAAATGGTCTGAACAAAACAGACGTGTGCCTCCATGAGACACTAAGCATAAACTGGGTTTGCCTGCGGCCAGTGCTGAGGGTATACGGCGGAGGAGGAGCTAACCTTTTTTTATATTTACTTAGTGTCAGCCTCCTAGCGGCAGTAGCATACACCCACAGTCCTGTGTCCCCCAATGAGACGAAGGAGAAATATATCTTTATGTCCATTGTGTAAGATGTAATGTTTTTTACCTTATATTGGTGATATTTTATTAATTTGTAACCATTTTGGTCCTCACACATTGTATTATTGGTATATGTTTTGTGCCCTGAGAACCCCCACTTTACCCTTGGTTGCAATCTTTGGCTTTGAAATGGAAGATAATTTACCATATTTTTTGGACTATAAGACGTATTGGACCATAAGACGTATCCTAAATTTTCAGGCGGAAACTAGGGGAAAAAATGTAATGCATCAAAAGGCGGTTAGTCTTGCAGTCCGAATTCAGCTTACCGGCAGGAGGGCTGCAATGGTGGTGGTGCGGGGTCACAGGAGGTGCGATGCTGCGAGTCCCATCCTAGGCTGGTAGAAGAGGGTGCTTGGTGGTGCAGGGGCTCCACAGATATTTTGTCAAAGCCCGGAGCCCCCAAACTTCCATGGTTTCAATGTAGTGAACTCCACAGACTGCACGTGCACAGATTTCGATCTCTGTGCCAAAATCTCAACTTATGGATGTGCCAGCCATTTTCCCGGAGTCCACCGCATTGAAACCAGTTTGGGACTCGCAGCATTGCCTGACTCCTACCGCCACCCTACCCAAATAATTTTTTTTGGAGGGGGGAAGGGGTTGCGTCTTATGGTCTGAAAAATACAGTAATACTACAATATGAAATCAACTGATAAAGTGAAACCCGAGTGTGACAATAATAATCTTACCTGCAGGATACAGGCAGCACGGAGTGATTCCGGTAAAATTTCCAGCATGTCTGTAAAACAGCGAATTAGACCCAGCAGCCAGAAGTTTCCTGTGTGAGAGTCGTCATCTGACGTGTATGTAAAAGGATCCACCATATATATGACAACAGTTGGGGATAACGTTACGCTTGCAGCTGGCTCAGCCACTGTTGGGATCCCAATTTTCTCTCTTTCGGTTGTACTATTAAAAAAAGAAAAAAAAAAGTAAATAACCATACATACATTACATGTGTTTGTAAATAGGAAACACAAATTAAAATTTTAGGGGTCATATATTGAAGAAGTTGTCCACAACAGGACAATCATTGCTTAAAGCAATTCAGGGTCCCGTAGAAAATAAAAACCATGCATACTCATCTCCTATAGCAGCAACTTTCCAGCAACATTGGCACTGTTTTTCTCAGCGGGTGACGCCACATTGCTGTGCAACGGGACTGCTGCAGCCTATCACCAAGATTCCGTCATAACGGATATCCGCACTGGCGATATAGTAAAGGCTGCAATTGGTCACTGGTCGCTGATTGGCTGCTGCGGTCTATTGACACAATGTCGTCACTCCAGCTTGAATAAATAAGGGTTGTCCAATATTGGACAGCCCCTTTAAAGTGAACCTGTTAGCAGGATTGTGCAGAGTAAACTACAGACAGTGTCAGGTTGGCGCAGTTATACTGATTAAAATGATACCGCTGATGAAATCCGTTTTGAGGTTGTTGTGTAATCTATATTTGTAGTTTTCAGTTAATGAGATTCTGGTGCTTTGGGACAGCCTGGGGGAGAGGGGGGTTTTATGTGGTGCTCTGCTTACATATTCATTTGTATGGGCTTATGACAGGTCACTGATCTTTCAGGGACCTGCCCCTAGTTTACAAACTACATAGAATATTGTGTGGGGAAAAAAAAGATAACATTCATCACACTGTGCTGTAGCATGATACAATGGCTAATATGCATGTATTCATTTATAATTTAGTCATATAGTATTGTAGGAGAAAAAAACAAAACCAATCATCTTCACCAAAATAGCACCAGCACCTACTACAATCTATTGCATTCCGATAGATGCGACTGTGCAGGTGCCGCTGCCATTTTGATAGAGGGAAAAAAGTTGGCTGCACCTACGCAGTAGCATCTATCGGAACGCAATAGATGCTACTGCGCAGGCAACATTTTGCTGAAGATTTTTTTCCCCCACAATACTACAGTCATGGCCAAAAGTTTTGAGAATGACACAAATATACGAATTTTGGTAAGAACTTACCTGTAAAATTCTTTTCAGCAAAGGAAGCAAGGGGGACACTTCTTTACTTCTGGTAGGGCGGAGCCAGATAGTAGGACTAACCTCAGGTTCTAAAAATGGGTGTTGTCCGGCCCCTCCGGCTCTGGCTCCTCCTGCCGTACACTCCAGTTTTGTACACAAGCTAAGGAGAAATAAATCACCAGCGGAGCGCCATAACCAAACTGAAAGGATTCAAAAGAACAAGGTTATGCACATAACATGAATACCACACAGCTCAGGTACCACTCACAAAACCTGACCACTGCGATGAGCTGGCGATGCCGGAAAGAGCCGTAGAGCGCTGACCTCAGCTCAGAAACTCGCTTATCAGAGAGAGCCGCGCTGCATCTGAAACAACACCTTCTGCCTTATGGGAGGGAGAAGTGTCCCCCTTGCTTCCTTTGCTGAAAAGAATTTTACAGGTAAGTTCTAACCAAAATTCGTATTTCAGCTGCAGATGGAAGCAAGGGGGACACTTCTTTACTTCTGGGATGTCCCAAAGCAGTACAAAAACAAGGGTGGGAAAAAACCTTAAACAGGCAGAAGCCAACACCTTGATACATGCGCAACAGGCGCAACATAAACTTAACTAGAAGTTTTCAAAATACAGCCGCCTGAAGGACTCTGCGTCCTAAGGCCGCATCAGCGGAGGCACTGACGTCCACCTTATAAAACTTTGCAAAGGTGTGAACAGAACGCCAAGTCGCTGCTCGACAGAGCTGGGCTGCCGAAGCCCCTTGATGAAGGGCCCACGAAGAGCCCACAGCTCTCGTGGAATGAGCCCGAATATTAATCGGGCAAGGTTCGTCCATAACACGGTAAGCTTCCAAAATAGCTGACCGGATCCAACGAGCTATAGTATCTTTAGAAGCTCGTTGACCACGACGACCTGCTGGAATCACAAAAAGAGAATCCGACTTCCGGAAACTCTGCGTAACTGACAAGTAGAACTTCAATGCCCGCACTAAGTCCAATGAGTGCAAGGCCCGCTCCTTCGCATTCTTTGGTTCTGAACAAAGCGAAGGCAACACAATATCTTGATTGACATGGAATTGAGATACCACTTTAGGGAGAAAATCATGTCGCGTGCGAAGAACAACACGATCCGGGAAAAATTCCAAGAAAGGTGGCGAACATGAAAGAGCCGCCAACTCGGAAACCCGTCTTAAGGAAGTGACCGCCACTAGGAAGGCAACCTTCCAAGAAAGCAAAGAAAGATTAATAGCATCCATAGGCTCGAAAGGAGCACTTTGAAGAGCTTTCAAAACCAGATTAAGCCGCCAAGGCGACACAGGAGTTTTCCTTGGAGGAAACTGACGGGCTGCTCCGCGAAAAAAGGCACATACGTCCCTACGCGAGGCAATAGCTTTACGAAAAAGCACCGACAGGGCAGACACCTGACCCTTCAGGGTACTGATTGCCAAACCCTTATCCAGCCCGTGCTGCAAAAAAACCAACAAGTTGGGTAATGAAAATTTCTTTGGATTCCTGGAAGAACCCAAACACCATGAAAAGAAGGATTCCCAAATCCTGTAGTAAATCCTAGTCGTAGCCGGACTTCTTGACGCTCTCATAGTGGCAATGACCTTTTCTGAAAACCCTTGACGGGTTAAAATCTCGGTCTCAAGAGCCAAGCCGTCAAACGCAGAGACCTCAGGCCCGGATGACACACGGGACCCTGAGTGAGCAAGTCCGGTCGAAGAGGCAGAGGAAAAGGAGGCGCCGCCAGAAGCGACATCAGCGTGGAAAACCACGTCCTTCTCGGCCAATATGGGGCTATCAGAATAGCCGGAACCCTCTCCAGCCTGACCCGACGTAACACAAGCGGCAGCAAGGATATCGGTGGGAACACATAAACCAGCTGGTATTGGCTCCACGGAACCACCAGCGCATCCACTTCCACCGCGGTCGGATCCCTGTATCTGGACATGAAAGTTGGTAACTTGGCATTGATCCTGGAGGCCATCAAGTCTACTTGAGGAGTCCCCCATCGGGAGCACAGAAGTGCAAAGATTTCCGGATGAAGACTCCATTCTCCTGAATCCATCCTCTCTCGGCTGAGAAAGTCTGCCTGGATATTCTGAACTCCTGGTATGTGAATCGCAGAAATGGCCGGCACAGGAGCCTCGGCCCATATCAGAATCCGAGATACCTCCGACATGAGTCTGGAGCTCCTCGTCCCGCCTTGATGGTTGATATACGCAACCGCCGTAGCGTTGTCCGTCTGAACACGAACTGGTAATCCGCTCAAAGGGACCGTCCAATGTTGGAGGCAAAGAAAAATTGCCCTCAATTCCAGGATGTTGATCGGTAACACCGATTCTTCCGGTGACCAAACTCCCTGAATCCAGAGATTGTTCCAAACTCCCCCCCAGCCCGTCAGGCTGGCATCGGTGGTCAAGACCGACCATGACAGGGGAAGAAAAGATTTTCCCAGGAAAAACCGTTCCGGACGTAACCACCAGTCCAGAGACTCTCGCACTTTGCGGGAGATTAAAACCCTGCAATCCAGTGTTTCCTGTGCACGATTCCATCTCTTCAAAATGAAGCTTTGAAGCGTTCTGCAATGGAACTGAGCAAACGGAAGAGCTTCCATCGAAGCGACCATTAACCCCAGAAGGCGCATACATCTTCGAAGGGATACTGTCGTTGAGGACTGCACAGTCTGTGCCAGACAATGGATACTGGTTTGCTTGTCCTTTGGCAGAAAAACTACCACTTTCGCTGTGTCGAAAATCATGCCCAAAAACAGGATTGACTGAGAAGGCTCCAGGGATGACTTCTCCCAGTTGATCAGCCACCTGAAATCCTCCAGGAGCTGAAGGGATAAATCACGAGCCGTCACTGCCTCCTCCTTTGAGGATGCCACAATCAGAAGATCGTCCAGATAAGGAAGTATCATGATCCCTTGTCTCCGAAGCATTGCCATAAGAGGTGCCAGCACCTTTGTAAAAACTCGGGGTGCCGAAGCCAACCCGAAAGGGAGGGCCACAAACTGGTAATGGTCCTGACCTATGGCAAAGCGCAGAAAGCGCTGATGAGATCTTCCGATGGGAACGTGTAAATAGGCGTCGCGAATATCTATGGACACCAGAAAATTGTTCTGTGACAGGGCAGTCACCACTGAGCGAAGCGACTCCATGCGGAACTTTTGGGTGTAAACATGCCGATTTAACCTCTTGAGATCCAGAATGGGACGAAACTTTCCCTCCTTTTTGGGGACCACAAAGAGGTTGGAATAAAATCCCCCTCCCCGGTCTTCCGGAGGAACTGACACTACTACACCCTTCTGTAGTAAGGAATCGACTTCCTGCCGCAGAGCGGTCAATAAGTCGGGATCTGACGGAACGCGAGACTGACAGAATCTTTCTGGAGGGCGAGAGAGAAACTCTATGAAATAGCCTGCCGACATTATTCGTGTCACCCAGGAGTCTGAGACGTGGGAGACCCAAACCGCTTGAAACAGGAGCAGGCGCCCCCCCCACTCGAGAATCCTCGAGTGAACTTCTGGCGTCAGTCCGTTTTGGCGGGCTTTTTGTCAGATTCCCGCTTGTCAATGAACGGGTATTGTTTCCAAGAAGCGTTAGACTTTTGGGAAGACTTTTTCCCTGAAAAAGCGGGACGACTCGATCTCCAAGAGGATTGACCGACTCGTCTCCTGCCACGAAAAAAAACCGTCGGTTACCACTGGTACCGGGTCTGTCAGATGCAGACGTTACAGCTCTACGCTGAGGTAAAGCTGACTCCTTTGTCTTAGCTTCAGCAATCAAATGATAGCAAACTTTGATTGGACAACCGCATCCCCAGTCCACTGTTTAAGCCACACGGCTCTCCAAACAGTGATTGCAGAAGATCGAGATCTGTACCGCAGGGATGTCCTCACATATATATATGTCGGGCTGTATTCCTCTTTATATCGGATAAAGAAGGTCCAGCCTGCAGTGCTGTCTGCAGACGACCAATCCAGCCCAAGAGAGCTTTAGAAGCACACAAGGACCCTAGGACTACTAGTAGCTTCATAGATGGCTTTCACCGCCAACTCCGTTTTTTTTTTTTGTGGATCCTGCAGATACGCCTTCAGGAGAAGGAATCCAATTAAATCCGTCAAACGCGGATACAAGGACCTCACCACTGCCCCATGAGTTTATCCATGGACGGCAAAACCTACAGCGACTATGTCGGAACATACGATTCGCATACTAGATTGTCTGAACCCATAGGTTAGCCAGACAAATAAAAAACAACCGCCACAACTGGCGTCAGACTGGTGCCGGACACAGTCCGAAGCAAACCCAAACGCCGGACACAAAGTATCCACCGCGCAAGCGTAGAACACAAAACGCATTCCATGCATAGGCGCAAGACACAGTGCATACACCGCGCAAGCGTAAGATACAGAACGCAACCCACGCACAGGCGTAGGACACAATGCATCCGTATTTCAGGTGAAAAATACAGTGTATACGTAGGGCAGCCGCAGTAAAATACAGCGTATTCATATAACACAAGTGTCAAAAAACACAGCGTATTAACTCAACATGAAAGGGATATAAATAGGGTCATGTGCGGATTCTATCCGCAGACGCCATACATGCGTTCCAGATCATTGAACATGCCCTCACACAGTATATATTACAATAAAATATGTAATAACAACATGTAAGAAAAAGAGGCGCTGAAGGGTTAAAAAAACTCCCACAGCAGGAGTTACCCCAGCCATCAGGGCTAACCGCTAAAGGGTTAATGCCGCAGCCTCCCTACCGCCCGTTAAGGCGAGGTACAAGATATATATATATATATTCCTGCAGCACAGCTTGCAGGATCGCACCCTCAGCTAAAATCGTGCTGGAGGGTGCAGTATCGGCCGCTAAGGGGTTAAAATTGCAGAATCGCACCCCCAGCTGTTAAAATCGTGCTGGAGGGAGCAGTATCGGCCGCTAAGGGGTTAATGTCTCAGCGTCCCCACGCCTGTGAAAGGCTACAAGAAAATATTCCTGCAGCACAGCTGCATTTGAATCGCACCCCCAGCTGTAAAAAATCGTGCTGGAGGGGTTGTTTTTTTTTTTTTTTTGCAGCGTCGGCGGCGAAGGGGTTAACGCCGAACTCACCCGGCTGGAGCGGTGCCTTTGAGGAGAGGAGAGAGGGAGAGACGAACGAAATAATCGGCTCTCTGCCAGCAATGGCCGCCGAAGCTCCCCTGTCTTATCCAGCCCGTGCAGAGACCGAAAGTGAAAGTGCCGGGCCGGCTGCCTTAAAGCGCGCGCTCTGGGCGCGAAATTCAAATAAAAAAGGCGGGAGCAACTCTCCCCTCCATCTCCTAAGTCCCGCAGGGCATCTGCCTGCGGACAAAAAAGTACCAGTGGCTGCCCGCAGCAGCCACTGAAGGCACCAAGGTAATAGCGTTGCCTGCAGCAACGCTAAATCACACTGATATATAGTAAAAATCTACAGCGCTGCCGTAGCAGAACGCTAAAGCACTCACATATATATAATAAAGATATGGAGTACTCACCAGCCAAAACGCCACAGGGACCCTCCACGGATATGTGACGCTGTGCCCATTGCTTCCCCATGGAAGGACAAGGAATGCAGTGACCCAGAACGTGGTGTGCGTCCTGTCAGGGATAGCCACCTCTTCCCCCCGGGCCGGCAAGAAAATGCAATGACCACCATTTAGGGAATACATTTCTCCAGGGGAGAGGATGGGGTCCAGCAGCGCCGGTACCCCTGATCCTCTAGACATAAAGTCCAGGACCCTGTCCGAGTAAAATAATAAACTCTTCTGAGGTGTTTTCTGAGGAGCTGCATTAGCAGCCGTCCTTCCTACTTGGACCTCAAGTCGAAACTGGAGTGTACGGCAGGAGGAGCCAGAGCCGGAGGGGACGGACAACACCCATTTTTAGAACCTGAGGTTAGTCCTACTATCTGGCTCCGCCCTACCAGAAGTAAAGAAGTGTCCCCCTTGCTTCCATCTGCAGCTGAAATTATATTTTCACATGATCTGCTGCCCTCTGGTTTTTATGTGTGTTTGCCTGATGTTTTTATCACAGACAGAAATATAATAATTGCAAACATATGAGTAACAAAAGCTTATATTGACAGTTAGAATGAGTTAATGCAGCAAGTCAATATTTGCAGTGTTGACTAGGGTTGAGCATTCCGATACTGCAAATATCGGGTATCGGCCGATATTGGCTGTATCGGAATTCCGATTCCGAGTACCGATATTTTCGTCATATCGGATACCGGAATCGGAATTGTCACTGTCACTGTCAGTGTCCGTCGGTCGGGTCTGTCAGGAGTCAGCGGCACATACCCGGCAGAAGATCTCCGGCGGTCACATCCCGGACTGCTTAATGGCCGCCATCCTCTTCTCCCCGGCGGTCACATGCAGTTTCTCGCGATAACTGCAGTGACTGCTGGGTAATCGCGGCCGTAAAGCAGTCCGATGACGTCACCGCCGGGGAAGCTGGTAAGCAGCTGTGCTGCGCCGGGATGTCAGGCTCTGCCTGTCATTCCGATGTAGCAGAGCTGGATCGTCGTGGGACTGTCGTTACTATGGACTGCGTCGGACAGGTGGTATACTGTTGGTTTTTTTTTTTATTTTTTTTTACAGGAGATCGATGGCGTCGCAGGAATGAGAGAGTAATAAAAAAAATTAAAACTGTGTTGTCTCTTTTATTTCATTAAAAGACTTTTTTCTTGCTGTGTCTTTTTTTACACATTTAAAAACTTTGGGATTAATAATGGATCGGTGTCTTATTGACGCCTCTCCATTATTAACCGGGCTTATTGTCACCGTGCAATCAACGGTGACATTAACCCCTTATTACCCCGCTTGCCACCGCTACAGGGCAAGTGGGAAGAGCCGGGTAAAGTGCCACAATTGGCACATCTTTTGATGCGCCAAATGTGGGGCTGCTGTAGCCTGGTATTATCAGGCTGTTGAGGGCCAAAATCCATGGGCCTTGACAGTCTTTTAATACCAGGCCGCAGCAGTCTGCATTTTACTTGGCTGGTTAACGAAAATAGGGGGACCCCTACGCCGTTTTTTTTTCGAGGGGATCCCCTATTTTTGTTAACCAGCCAAGCTAAGCAGACTGCTGTGGCCTGGTATTATCAGGCTTGCAAGGTCCATGGATATTGGATCCTTACCAGCCTGAAAAACCAGGCCTCAGCGGTCTGCTTCATCTGGCTGGTTAACAAAAATAGGGGGGACCCCACGCCAATTTTTTTCGAGGGGATCCCCTATTTTTGTTAATCAGCCAAGATATGCAGACTGCTGTGGCCTGGTATTATCAGGCTGGCAAGGTCCATGGATCTTGGCTCCTTAACAGCCTGAAAATCCAGGCCTCAGCGGTCTGCTTCATCTGGCTGGTTAACAAAAATAGGGGGGACCCTACGCCATTTTTTTTTCGAAGGTAACCCCTATTTTTGTTAATCAGTTCCCTCTGACGTCACTGATGGTGTCCCTGGCTGACCTGAAGTGAAAGTGGAAAGCAATCAATTAAGCTTTCCACTTCCTCTCCTGTCAGCCAGGAGAGGAGCTCATTCATTTGGGGGTATACTGTGAGGCTGCAGCATTAGCTGCGGTCCCTGCAGTAAACATTAACCCTTTCTGAAGGATTACACCGTGGGACCTGACTGTGCATCGGATTGGTAAGAATAATTTTGCTTTATTATTTTATTTTTATTACAGGAAATGGTTTTAGCAGGTAAATAAAATATGGTCAAAAACTGTGTGATTATTTCATTAAACTTCTTTTTTATTAAAGTGTGTGTGTTTGATTTTTCTTTCATACAATAGGATTAATAATTGATAGTTGTCTAATTGACAGCTCTCAATTATTAACCTGGCTTAAAGTGACCTTTCAATTGCAAGGTCATTTTAACCCCTTATTAACCCATTCGCCACCGCTACAGGGCAATGGGAATAGACGGGCAAAGTGCCAGAAAGGGCAAATCTAATTAGAGATTTGCCCTTTCTGGGGTGTCTGGGGGCAGATGTTAAGTAGCCGGGGGGGGCCAAAAAAAATGGTCCCTCTCTGGGCTATTATTATCTGCCCCCACTCACTGGCTTTGTCTGTCTGGTTGCGAAAATAGGGCGGGAGCCCACGCATTTTTTTTCAGCAATTTTACACCTCATATATATATATATACATGTCATTGAATTTGTGACACATATATATATATATATATATATATATATATATTTATAGTTCATACACTTCTACATAGTATAATAGCCGCTAATTCAATTGCCGGCTTTTGTGAAAATGCAGAACCCGACATGAAATGACACTTGGTGTACATAGGGTTAACCATGTCTTTTCATGTAGTTTGATATCTGATTTGCACAAACAATTACATGAGTGTAAGTGTGCAAAATTTCACACCTGTAGGGGTTAATTAAAGGTGTAAATTCGTAGCAAAAAAGTCCGTTTTTTTTACAACGAATTTACACCTTTAATTAACCCCTACAGGTGTGAAATTTTGCACACATAGACTGATGTAATTGTTTGTGCAAATCAGATAGCAAAGGACATGAAAAGACATGGTTAACCCTATGTACACCAAGTGTCATTTCATGTCGGGTGCTTCTGTCTTTTCACAGAAGCCGGCTTTACCCGGCAATTGAATCAGAGGATATTTTACTATGTAGAAGTGTATAAACTATACATATATGTATATATATATGTCACAATGACATGTATATATATATATATATGTATTCTATGTGTGTATATTTAGTGTTTACAAGGAAAGAAAGAGGTTTTTTTAGTTACGATATTTTGTTCCCATAGACTTACATGGGACTTCCGGTATCGGGTATCGCCGATATTTTAATGGTATCGGCGATACCATTCCGATTCCGATACTTTTGGATATCGGAAAGTATCGCTCAACTCTAGTGTTGACCCTTCTTCTTCAGGACCTCTGCAATTCTCCCTGGCATGCTCTCAATCAACTTCTGGACCAAATCCTGACTGATAGCAGTCCATTCTTGCACAATCAATGCTTTCATTTTGTCAGAATTTTTAGGTTTTTGTTTGTCCACCCATCTCTTGATGATTGACCACAAGTTCTCAATGGGATTAAGATCTGGGGAGTTTCCAGGCCATGGACCCAAAATCTCTATGTTTTGTTCCCTGAGCCATTTAGTTATCACCTTTGCTTTATGGCAAGGTGCTCCATCATGCTGGAAAAGGCATTGTTGATCGCCAAACTGCTCTTGGAGGGTTGGGAGAAGTTGCTCTTGGAGGACATTCTGGTACCATTCTTTATTCATGGCTATGCTTTTAGGCAAGACTGTGAGAGAGCCGATTCCCTTAGTTGAGAAGCAACCCCACACATGAATGGTTTCAGGATGCTTAACAGTTGGCATGAGACAAGACTGGTGGTAGCGCTCACCTTGTCTTCTCCGAATGAGGCGTTTTCCTGATGTCCCAAACAATCGAAAAGGGGATTCATCAGAGAAAATAACTTTACCCCAGTCCTCAGCAGTCCACTGCCTGTACCTTTTGCAGAATATCTGTCTGTCCATGATGTTTTTTCTGGAGAGAAGTGGCTTCTTTGCTGCCCTCCTTAAGACCAGGCCTTGCTCCAAGAGTCTCCGCCTCACAGTGCGTGCAGATGCACTTACACCTGCCTGCTGCCATTCCTGAGCAAGCTCTGCACTGCTGGTAGCCCGATCCCGCAGCTGAAACACTTTTAAGAGACGGTCCTGGCGCTTGCTGGTCTTTCTTGGGCGCCCTGGAGCCTTTTTGGCAACAATGGAACCTCTCTCCTTGAAGTTCTTGATGATGCGATAGATTGTTGACTGAGGTGCAATCTTTCTAGCTGCGATACTCTTCCCTGTTAGGCCATTTTTGTGCATTTCAATGATGACTGCACGTGTTTCTTTAGAGATAACCATGGTTAACAGAAGAGAAACAATGATGCCAAGCACCAGCCTCCTTTTAGAGTGTCCAGTGGTGTCATTGTTACTTAATCATGACAGATTGATCTCCAGCCATGTCCTCATCAACACCCACACCTGTGTTAATGTAACAATCACTGAAAAGAGGTTAGCTGGTCCTTTTAAGGCAGGGCTGCAATGATGTTGAAATGTGTTTTGGGGATAAAGTTCATTTTCTAGCCAAATATTGACTTTGCAAGTAATTGCTGTTAAGCTGATCACTCTTTATAACATTCTGGAGTATATGCAAATTGCCATTAGAAAACACGGATTTTGGTAAAAACTTACCTGTAAAATCCTTTTCAGCGAAGGAAGGAAGAGAGACACAGTATTCATTACTGATGGGTAGGCGGAGCCCCAGATCAGGATGTCACCTCAGATCAAAAGAGTGCTGACTGGCTGGCCCCTCCAGCTCGGGCTCCTCCTACTCAGCTCCAGTCGTACCAAAGCTTTTAGGAAAAGAGCCAAGATCACCAGCGGAGCAACATAACCCCTTCTGAAGGAACTTCAGAGAAAAAACACAAGGATACAGGTTATGCATGCAAAGAAAGCCAAAAACCACAGAGTTCCAGGTACTACTCACGGAACCTGACTACTGCGATGAGCTGGCGATGCTGGAACAGAGCCTTAGCGCGCTGACCTCAGCCCAGATAATCGCTATCAGATAAGGGTCGCACTGCATCTGAAAACATCAACACACTTCTGCCTTGGGAGGGTGCTGTGTCTCTCTTCCTTCCTTCGCTGAAAAGGATTTTACAGGTAAGTTTTTACCAAAATCCGTGTTTCAGCTGCAGATGGAAGGAAGAGAGCCACAGTATTCATTACTGATGGGACGTCCCAAAGCAGTTCAAAAATAAGGGTGGGAAAAACCAACAAAAGGCAGAAACCCAACAACCTTAACAACAAAGCGCAACCAGCGCTAAACACAAGTTCATCCAGAACTTTAAACTACAGCTGCCTGCAGGACCCTACGTCCGAGGGCTGCATCAGCGGAAGCACTGACGTCCACTTTATAAAACCTTGTAAACGTGTGGACAGAGCGCCAAGTTGCCGCTCGACAGAGCTGCACTGCCGAGGCACCTTGATGAAAAGCCCACGATGAGGCCACAGCTCTCGTGGAATGGGCTCGAATCTTAATCGGGCAAGATTCACCCCGAAGGCGGTAAGCTTCCAAAATAGCTGACCGGATCCAACGAGCTATAGAATCCTTGGAAGCTCGTTGACCACGCCGACGACCTGCTGGAACCACAAACAGGGAGTCCGTCTTACGAAAACCTTGAGTAATAGATAGATAAAACTTCAAGGCCCGCACTAAATCCAATGTGTGTAAATCTCGCTCTTTCGCATTCTTCGGATCCGGACAGAGTGAAGGCAACACAATATCCTGGTTAACATGAAATTGTGATACCACTTTAGGCAAAAAATCACCCCGAGTGCGAAGCACTACACGATCCGGAAAAAACTCCAGAAAAGGAGGCGAACAAGAAAGAGCTGCCAACTCAGAAACTCTCCTCAAGGAAGTGACTGCAACAAGGAAAGCCACCTTCCAAGAAAGTAAAGAAAGGCTAGCAGAAACCATAGGCTCAAAAGGTTTATGCTGAAGAGCCTCCAAAACAAGGTTGAGCCGCCAAGGAGACACGGGCGCCTTCCGCGGCGGAAACTTACGAGATATACCTCGGAAAAAGGAGAGCACGTCTCTATTTGAAGCAATGGTTCTCCGGAACAATAAGGACAGAGCAGACATCTGACCTTTCAGGGTGCTGACTGCCAAACCCTTGTCTAGCCCATGCTGCAGAAAAGCCAACAGGTTGGGAATGGAAAATTTTCTCGGGTTCCGAGAGGACCCCAAACACCACGAAAAGAAGGTTTCCCAAATTTTGTGGTAAATCCTAGTAGTAGCCGGACTTCTTGCAGCACGAAGGGTAGCAATGACCTCGGCTGAGAAACCTCTACGGGTCAAGATTTCGGTCTCAAGAGCCACGCCGTCAAACGCAGGGACATCAAGTCCGGATGACAAACGGGCCCCTGAGTCAACAAGTCCGGTTGAAGAGGGAGTGGAAAAGGAGTTGCCGCCAACAGCGACATTATTGTCGAGAACCACACCCTTCTTTGCCAGTCTGGAGCTATCAAATAGCTGGAATTCTCTCTAGTCTGATCCGACGCAGTACTAGAGGAAGTAGGGATATCGGCGGGAATACATAGATCAGCTCGAGCTGATCCCACTGAGCCACTAGAGCATCCACCGCCACAGCCTTCGGGTCCTTGTACCTGGACATGAACGTCGGTAACTTGGCATTGGACCTGGATGCCATCAAATCCACTTGGGGGTTCCCCAGCGAGAGCACAGTAGTGCAAAAACTTCCGGGTGGAGGCTCCATTCCCCGGGATCCATCCTTCTGCGACTGAGAAAGTCCGCTGTAATATTCTGAACCCCTGGAATGTGAATCGCCGAAATGGCTGGCACACTGGCCTCTGCCCAAATCAGAATTCGGGACACCTCTACCATGAGTCTGGAACTCCTTGTCCCACCTTGGTGATTGATATACGCGACAGCCGTCGCATTGTCTGTCTGCACTCGGACTGGCAGACCGCTCAAAGGGACCGTCCAATGTTGGAGGCAAAGGAAAATCGCCCTCAATTCCAGGATGTTGATCGGAAGAACAGACTCTTCCGATGACCATACTCCCTGAATCCAGAGATTGTTCCAAACACCCCCCCCCAGCCCGTCAGGCTGGCATCGGTGGTTATGACCGACCACTTCGGAGGGAGGAAAAGCTTTCCCAGGGATAACGCTCCTGGACATAAACACCATCCTAGGGATTCTCGCACCCTGTGAGAGATGATGACGCTGCAATCCAGCGAACCTTGCGATTGATCCCAACGACTCAGAATGAGCCTATGGAGAGCTCTGGAATGAAATTGGACAAACGGAAAAAACCTCATGGACGCCACCGTCAGACCCAGAAGGCGCATACCTTCCGAAGGGACACTGCTGTCGCAGACTTCATAGTCTGTACATGCTGGAGCAGACATGCCTGCTTGTCTGGAGGTAGGGACAACACTGCCCGTACCATGTCGAAATGAATCCTCAAAAACAGGATTGCCTGCGACGATTCCAGAGACGACTTCTCCTTTGAAGCCACAACCGAAAAGGCCGTCCAAATAGGGACGAATCGTAAATCCCCGTCTTTGAAGGATTGCCATGAGATTCTGGCGTCAGAATCGTTGTAAAAATTCTGGGCGTTAAAGCCAAACCGAATGGTCGAGCCACAACCTGGGTGAGGTCTTCCGATGGGAACATGCCAAAAAGCGTCGCGAATGTCGATTGATCGTTCTGCGACAGGGCTGCCATAACTGAGCGAAGCGACTTCATGCTCGGCTCTGACGGAATGTCAGAAGTCAGTCCGCCTTAGCGAATTTTTTTTTTTTTTTTTTTTGCCAGCTTCTGCCTTAACAGAAGTTCTGTTTCCAGGGTATGCGGAATTTCTGAGAATTCCCCCTTTTTTTTTTTTTTTTTTTTTTAAAAAGAGAGAGACGACACAAACCCCCAGAGGGTTGGTCAGATCATCCCTTGAACCGAAAAGGACTGCCGATAACTATCGGCACAAGTCCTGCCAGACGCAGAAGTCACAGCTCTGCGCTGCGGTAAAGCTGCTTCTTTTGCCTTTGCCTTGGCATCAGCTCCGTGAGGTCAGTCAAATAGCTGACCACTTTCTAAGCTAAAGATAGCAAACCCTGTTGGAAAACTGCGTTCCATCCAAGTCACAGTGCTCTTCTGACTGTAACTGCCGAGGATTGCGCCCTGGATAGCAGTGACGCATTATCCTTCAACTAGAAAAGCCCATCTACCTTGATAGAGGGAAACTTGCCACGCTGTCCTTAGACGGTCCAACCGGCTCAGGGGAACTTAACAAGTACACCTAGATCCTTAATACCGAATCTATGATCCACGGCCTCGCAGATGGAAATTGTTGCCATCTCAGTTTTTCTGTCCAGCGTGTCCTGCAGACTCGTCTTCCCTTTTACCAGGAAGATTTGCTAAGCTGGAATGAAGGAACATTCACTTCAGGAGAAGGGGTCCAATTAACAAATAACTCCGTAGAAAAACGGATACAGTTTGTAAGGTCATCGCGACCCATGCGACCCTTGCAACATCCGGGCCGACTTACCAGGACGACTAGTTACCTCCTCTGGTAACTGTAACGTCCACATGGCTTCCACAGAAATTTTAGTACGGCCCCTGAGAGAGAGGCAGGGTGTCCCTGCCGATCCTCCTTAACCGAATCGGACTTCTTCGCTAAGCGAGAAGGAAAAACACCGATTTGTGTCGCTCCCTTGAGAGGATCTAGTTGACACTCCATAACCTAAAAGGTCATCAATAGAAACCAGTGAAGGCCTTCATTTTGACACCATTGGAACCTCTGACATTGTATGAGTCGAGGTCTGCGTGTCAGATACGCGAGGCTGATCCGTAACGGATCTGGGAGAGGGTCTCTGACATACCCTTGCATAGTATATGGCAGGATAAACCTGTCAGTAACCAGAGCAGTACTTAAATAAAAAACAAACGCTGAAGGGTTAAAGCTCAAAAGAAAGAGCTACCCCAGCTGTCTCCCATTAAGAGTTAACCTCCTAAGAAGGGGTTAAAGTAGCTGACTCCCCACAACCTTGATAAAAATGGTGTGCGAATCTCAGGCGCCTCTTATAAGGTCGCAGCTGCAGGACAGCCATGCCACACTAAACAGAAAACGTTCCACAAGATCGCTAAAAAATTGCGCTGTTTTTTATAACGCAATGACCGCCAAAGTTGTCAAGGAGATCGCTAATCGCCTATGCGATGCTAATGAGATCGCCCAGATTGGCAGCTAATAGCGACATTAAAAATGACACACAAACGATCGCAATATTATGCGACGCCATCAGGATCGTCAGCGGAAACGTATAGTGGCAGCATTAATGTCGCAGACTCCCCACAGCCTCTTTATTAATATTAAAAGAGTGTGCGAGTCCCTTATGCGAGAACAGCCGCAGGACAGCGCAATCTGTCACTCAGAAGTGCCCCAGACGGCGCCCGCGCTGTGGAGGTGAAGGGGTTAAGCTTCTGCCCGGCGGCTAGAAGCGACTCACCAAGCTGGACACGTATTCTAGCCGGGAGGGGAGGAGAACGATCCGGGGAGCTTTCAACCTACAGCGCTTTATCAGCAATAGCCACGCTGTGGAGGTGAAGGGGTTAAGCTTCTGCCCGGCCGGCTCGCTCTGAGGAGCTGCATTAGCAGCGACCATCCTCTGGACCTCAAATCTTAGACTGGAGCTGAGTAGGAGGAGCCCGAGCTGGAGGGGCCAGCCAGTCAGCACTCTTTTGATCTGAGGTGACATCCTGATCTGGGGCTCCGCCTACCCATCAGTAATGAATACTGTGGCTCTCTTCCTTCCATCTGCAGCTGAAAACTGAAGCAGTAGACTTTGTAAAAATTAATATCTGTGTCATTCTCAAAACTTTTAGCCATGACTGTATATGACTAAATCATAAATTAATATATGCATATTATCCATTGTATCAGGCTACAGCGCAGGCGCCACCGCCTGCGTAATGAATGTTATTCCTTTTTTTTTTTCACACAATATTCTATGCAGTATGTAAAGAATGTTATTCCTTTTTTTTTCACACAATATTCTATGCAGTATGTAAAACAGAGGGCAGGTCTCTGAAGGATCAGTGACCTGTCATATGCCCATACAGATGCATATGTAAGCAGAGCACCACATGAAGACCCCTACAGGCCGCCCCTGAGCATGTGCATATCACTAACTGAAAATACAGATTAAACAACCACAAGACGGATTTAATCAACCAAGGTATCATTTTAATCAGTATAACAGCGCAGACCTGACAGTGTCTGTAGTTTACTAAGCATTATTATTATTATTAAGCATGATCCTGCTGACAGGTTCTCTTAAGTTGTTTGCATCACATAGGAGTTTAAAAGGTGATTCCCATCTACATTTATTTTTTCAATCTCCATTCTGCAATAAAGAAAACTTGAAAAACCTCCAGTATATTTCCCTACCAGAATTGTATATTTTCCCGTGTTTGACCTGCACCTTTTTCCTGGCTTGTGACAGTTCATGGGCTGTACATGCACTACCAATGCATATTACTAGAAAACCTGAATGCTGGTTGAATTTTTTGATCTACACAAACCAGGACAAAAAATGAGAGAAAACACTGGCCGACAAGGGGAGACAGACTGATAGCTCATTCATAGTAAGCTCTTCTGCATGGAAGCAGACATCAGCGCTCTTTACATCTGTTTTAGTCAATACTTATATTCCCAATAAAAAAGATCTAGAGAAACTTTTATGTTGTAACACTGTACTGTCCCCACCTTCTTCAAGAAATAAATGAATACATTGATAACTGGTTGTTACCACCAGCCTTGCCAATATAGCATATTGTATTGTTACACCATTTGAGATTCTGATTGGGCAGTGTTACTAATTTTATGGAAGTGGCCTATAAAAATGGGAGAAATGAGGAACACAACACAAAATTCTTAAAAAAAAACCGCCCACTGGTCCCATTAGCATGTGGCCAGTAATAAAGGACAAATTTTGGATAAAGTCACATACCACACAGAGTTATCTCTGAATCAAAATCAATCTT
>JARQOD010000001.1:733339665-733417165 GCA_033576555.1 Oophaga sylvatica
CTGCTCCGCGAAAAAAGGCACATACGTCCCTACGCGAGGCAATAGCTTTACGAAAAAGCACCGACAGGGCAGATACCTGACCCTTCAGGGTACTGATTGCCAAACCCTTATCCAGCCCGTGCTGCAAAAAAACCAACAAGTTGGGTAATGAAAATTTCTTTGGATTCCTGGAAGAACCCAAACACCATGAAAAGAAGGATTCCCAAATCCTGTAGTAAATCCTAGTCGTAGCCGGACTTCTTGACGCTCTCATAGTGGCAATGACCTTTTCTGAAAACCCTTGACGGGTTAAAATCTCGGTCTCAAGAGCCAAGCCGTCAAACGCAGAGACCTCAGGCCCGGATGACACACGGGACCCTGAGTGAGCAAGTCCGGTCGAAGAGGCAGAGGAAAAGGAGGCGCCGCCAGAAGCGACATCAGCGTGGAAAACCACGTCCTTCTCGGCCAATCTGGGGCTATCAGAATAGCCGGAACCCTCTCCAGCCTGACCCGACGTAACACAAGCGGCAGCAAGGATATCGGTGGGAACACATAAACCAGCTGGTATTGGCTCCACGGAACCACCAGCGCATCCACTTCCACCGCGGTCGAATCCCTGTATCTGGACATGAAAGTTGGTAACTTGGCATTGATCCTGGAGGCCATCAAGTCTACTTGAGGAGTCCCCCATCGGGAGCACAGAAGTGCAAAGATTTCCGGATGAAGACTCCATTCTCCTGAATCCATCCTCTCTCGGCTGAGAAAGTCTGCCTGGATATTCTGAACTCCTGGTATGTGAATCGCAGAAATGGCCGGCACAGGAGCCTCGGCCCATATCAGAATCCGAGATACCTCCGACATGAGTCTGGAGCTCCTCGTCCCGCCTTGATGGTTGATATACGCAACCGCCGTAGCGTTGTCCGTCTGAACACGAACTGGTAATCCGCTCAAAGGGACCGTCCAATGTTGGAGGCAAAGAAAAATTGCCCTCAATTCCAGGATGTTGATCGGTAACACCGATTCTTCCGGTGACCAAACTCCCTGAATCCAGAGATTGTTCCAAACTCCCCCCCAGCCCGTCAGGCTGGCATCGGTGGTCAAGACCGACCATGACAGGGGAAGAAAAGATTTTCCCAGGAAAAACTGTTCCGGACGTAACCACCAGTCCAGACACTCTCGCACTTTGCGGGAGATTAAAACCCTGCAATCCAGTGTTTCCTGTGCATGATTCCATCTCTTCAAAATGAAGCTTTGAAGGGTTCTGCAATGGAACTGAGCAAACGGAAGAGCTTCCATCGAAGCGACCATTAACCCCAGAAGGCGCATACATCTTCGAAGGGATACTGTCGTTGAGGACTGCACAGTCTGTGCCAGACAATGGATACTGGTTTGCTTGTCCTTTGGCAGAAAAACTACCACTTTCGCTGTGTCGAAAATCATGCCCAAAAACAGGATTGACTGAGAAGGCTCCAGGGATGACTTCTCCCAGTTGATCAGCCACCCGAAATCCTCCAGGAGCTGAAGGGATAAATCGCGAGCCGTCACTGCCTCCTCCTTTGAGGATGCCACAATCAGAAGATCGTCCAGATAAGGAAGTATCATGATCCCTTGTCTCCGAAGCATTGCCATAAGAGGTGCCAGCACCTTTGTAAAAACTCGGGGTGCCGAAGCCAACCCGAAAGGGAGGGCCACAAACTGGTAATGGTCCTGACCTATGGCAAAGCGCAGAAAGCGCTGATGAGATCTTCCGATGGGAACGTGTAAATAGGCGTCGCGAATATCTATGGACACCAGAAAATTGTTCTGTGACAGGGCAGTCACCACTGAACGAAGCGACTCCATGCGGAACTTTTGGGTGTAAACATGCCGATTTAACCTCTTGAGATCCAGAATGGGACGAAACTTTCCCTCCTTTTTGGGGACCACAAAGAGGTTGGAATAAAATCCCCTTCCCCGGTCTTCCGGAGGAACTGACACTACTACACCCTTCTGTAGTAAGGAATCGACTTCCTGCCGCAGAGCGGTCAATAAGTCGGGATCTGACGGAACGCGAGACTGACAGAATCTTTCTGGAGGGCGAGAGAGAAACTCTATGAAATAGCCTGCCGACATTATTCGTGTCACCCAGGAGTCTGAGACGCGGGAGACCCAAACCGCTTGAAACAGGAGCAGGCGCCCCCCCACTCGAGAATCCTCGAGTGAACTTCTGGCGTCAGTCCGTTTTGGCGGGCTTTTTGTCAGATTCCCGCTTGTCATTGCGCGGGTATTGTTTCCAAGAAGCGTTAGACTTTTGGGAAGACTTTTTCCCTGAAAAGGTGGGACGACCCGATCCCCAAGAGGAGTGACCGGCTCGCCCCCTGCCACGAAAAAACCGCCGGTTACCGTAGGAACCGGTCCTGCCAAAAGCAGCCATAGCTGCCCTACGCTGAGGCAACGCTGACTCCTTAGCCTTAGCAATCAATTCCGTGAGGTCAGAGCCGAAAAGCTGACCACCTTTGTAAGGCAAAGATAGCAAACCTTGTTTGGAGACCGCATCTCCAGTCCACTGTTTAAGCCACAACGCTCTTCTAACAGTGATTGTAGAAGCCTGAGCTCTGGATATTAGGGAAGCCATATCCAAAAGAGCATCACAGACATATTGGTCTGATTCTTCTATTAACTTAATGATCTCATCTATTGCCTGTAAAGAAGACCCATCCTGCAGGGATATCCGCAGGCGAGCTGTCCAACCCATGGAAGCTCTAGAAGCACAATAGGAAGATAAAGCCACTCTAAAGGCCTGACCAGCAGCTTCATAGCCTGCCTTGGTCGCCATCTCTGACTTTTTGTCCAGCGCATCCTGCAAAGTAGCTTTTCCTTTGACGGGAAGCATAGAAGCTTTGTTAAGCTTGGATAAAGAAATATCCACCTCAGGGGACGGAATCCAGCTAGCAAATAGGTCTGCTGGACAAGGATACAAGGTTTCAAACAACCTTGTCCCCTGAAAACGCTTGTCTGGACAAACGCGTTCCTTTTCTACTTTCTTAGAAAACTCACTCATAGCTGGCATCGCTAAACGTGATCTTTGCGACCCATGGTACCATCTGGGAATACCTTCATCATCATTCATGTCCTCAGGTACTTGCAGTACCTCTCGTATGGCTCTGACAAAAGCATCTATACGGCCCGACAAGGAAGCAGAGTGCTCCTGAAAATCCTCTCTGCCCGAATCAGAACATTCACCCTCAGAAACTGAAGAACTCCCCCTCGCAGACAAATCTGAGTCACTTAGTGGGGAGGGCATAGCAATCCTGGGACGCTTTTTGCTATGAGAAGGTCTAGAGGATACCCACTGACCCAAAAGGTCAGAAAGCCCACTAATAGCAGTAGTGAGCATATCAAACTTGGCATCATAGCGACCTCCAATAGTGGCGCTAGAAGGTGCAGAGGATTCTATCGTGTCAGAAACGCGGGGCTGGTCCTGGAGAGAACGAGGAAGACGATCAGCCTCCTGACTCAAATCTGACATGCCGGTTATTCAGATGGTAATAGTGATGAGAAATAACCAGAGCAGTGTGGTCTCACACAGTAGCAAAACGCTGAAGGGTTAACTTCTTTAAAAGCAAAAGAATACCCCAGCAGTGAAAAACGGCGCCCCCCCCTCCCCCGCTGCAGACAGCTCACAGACCGTTACTGAGGGATACAATGTCCCAATGATCAGAAAACTGCAGCGCTGCGCTAGAGAGCGCAAACAGCAAAAAAATGCTGCGGGAGGCTAAAGGGTTAAGCTGCTACCTAAGCGATAGCAGCGACTCACCCGGCTGGCTTGGTGTTGTCTCAAATGCCTGTGTACAGAAACGGAGGAGAGGAGACCAGGAGAGCTGTAATGGCTGCCGCAGAGAGCAGGAAGAGAAGGAGCCAGTCACTTCCTGCAATCAGAAAGCCGGGAAAGCCCGAAGCCACGCCCCCCCTCTCTGCTCAGTCAAAAAAGTGCGGGAGATCTTTTGCACTCCTCTCCCTGTACACTGTAACGGCGCTGCAGCGCCGAAAACACACAGCACATATTAAATAAAAAAATCACTCTCTTCTCTTTTTTTGCCCAATCATGAGAAAATAGTGGGAAACACCAATAACAGTCAGCGCTGTCACCGCAGACGCTGTAATCACTCGCACATATCAAAATATAATGCAGATTACTCACCAGCCAAAAACGCCACAGGGACCCTCCACGGATATGTGACGCTGTGCCCATTGCTTCCCCATGAGAACAAGGAACGCAGTGACCCAGAACGTGTATGCGTCCTGTCAGGGATAGCCATCTCTTCCCCCCCCCGGGCCGGCAAGAAAATGTAATGACCACCATTTAGGGAATACATATTGCCAGGGGAGAGGATGGGGTCCAGCAGCGCCGGTACCCCTGATCCTCTAGACATAAAGTCCAGGACCCTGTCTGAGTAAAATAATAAACTCTTCTGAGGTGTTTTCTGAGGAGCTGCATTAGCAGCCGTCCTTCCTACTTGGACCTCAAGTCGAAACTGGAGTGTACGGCAGGAGGAGCCAGAGCCGGAGGGGCCGGACAACACCCATTTTTAGAACCTGAGGTTAGTCCTACTATCTGGCTCCGCCCTACCCAGAAGTAAAGAAGTGTCCCCCTTGCTTCCATCTGCAGCTGAAATACACAGCGAAAAATCTGGTCTACAGATGCGCTGCTGTCGACTGCAGAATTTATCTGCCAAGGGTAGCCTCTGAAAAGGCTTAAGTGTAATGGTTAACTAACGTGAGAAGACTGGACCAAGTTGCAGCCCTGCAACCTTGCTGAATCGACATCCGGGGCCGAATGACCCAGTACGCCTCTGACGTAGTGGAGTTTACTCTGAGGTTCACAGGGATAGGAGACCTCAGACTCGGAAAGCTTCTTAAATTGGAGAGCAGATATATCTGGCTACTGCAGGTTTTTTGTTTTTTCTAAAAAGGCAGGTAGGCCTTTTCTGTGTCACTCTGGAAACATAGAGAGAAAATCCTATTTGGAGAAAGGCGCTGTTCTGGAAGTGTTTGTTACAGCCACAAGAAAGGGAGCTTTCCAAGAAGGAAGAGTAAGGCTAAGTTCACACGTTGCGGAATTGCCGCGGAAATTTCCGCGGCAATCCCGCACTTCTCCCGCAGGAAATACGCACGTTTTTTGTATGCTGATTCCCGCCAGAATAATAGCGTTTTGCAAGCGTAATTAGCTTGCAGAATGCTAGCGTTTTCCTAGCGATCTGTAGCATCGCTTGGAAAACTGATTGACAGGTTGGTCACACGAGTCACACATAGTGTTTGACACGTGTGACCAACTTTTTACTATTGATGCCGCATCAATAGTAAAAAGATCTAATGTAAAAATAATAAAAAAAAGAATAAATAATGATATTCTTACCTTCCGGCAGCCCCCGCAGCTTTCCCGCCTTCAGCGATGCTCCCGGCAACTTCCGGTCCCAGAAGTCCTTTGCGACAAATCACCCCGATCACGTAGCATCTCGCGAGACCGCTACGCCATCTGGGTGATCTCGCAAAGCATCACGGGGAACGGAAGTTGGCGGGAGCGTCGCTGAAGGCGGGAAAGCTGCGTGGGACGCCGGAAGGTGAGAAATATCATTATTTATTATTTTAATTATTGTTTTACCAGGGATATGGTACCCAGGGCCTGGAGGAGAGTCTCCTCTCCTCCAGACCCTGGGTACCATCCGCACATGAACCGCTTACATTGCGCATAGTGGGCATAGCCACATGCGGAAAGTAAGCGGTTCAATGCATTCCTATGGCGGCGGAATCACCGCGGTTACGCTAAATTAATGAACATGTTGCTAGATTTTCCGCAAAGCGTTTTTTTCGCGGAAAATACCGCAACATGTGTACAAAACATGCGCAATCAATTAACAAGTATAGAATGCTTAATGCTTGCGTTTTTTTCGCGGTTTAACCGCGGAAAATCGCGGAAAAAACGCGAAAAAAACGCAATTATTCCTGATCGTGTGCACTTACCCTGATAGATACATCTTACAGGAGTTTGAAGAAGACCACTTGTAAAGCACCTGAGATCATATGAAAACAGGATGGGTAGCATTGAGAGAAAACAGTGCCAGGCTTGAATGGAAACCTCTTGGAGGAACTCCAATATGGACAAAATGGCAAACACAAGTGGGAAAAAAAACGTGGTTATTAAAACCACCAAGGGAACAAAGCTTTCTCAAATATGATGGTAAATACGCCTGACAGTAAATTTCTGGACATTGACGATAACGGTGAAAGCTACGTGTGGCGGTCAATGCCCAGGTCGTTAAGCCCAGCCCTCTCGAGTCCTGGCGCTCTGGAAAAAGAAGATCTGGACGGTTGGTAACCACAGAGGTAGGGGTCTAGATGCACTAGAACCACATACCACGCTCGTCGTATTCAGACTGGTGCGACGAAAAAACAGTGGGATTCCCTCCGCCTTGAACTTCTGGAAGACACTTGGAATTAGCAGAGAAATTGTATTGGAAGCGAAAACTGATGCCACGGAAGCACCAGGTCATCTGACCCAAGGACAATTGGGTCACAGAACGGATCTAGAAATGTCAGGACTTTGGCGTTTAGCGTAGAGGCCATTGAGGTCTATATGCAGCGCTACCCAGCATTGCCAACCGTGCTAAAATGATTCCAGGGAAATGAGCAAGTGTCCTGGGATCAGGCCCTGGCGGCTGGGAAAAAAACGTGCGCCCAATTTCCTACCCCTAGAACGTGAGCTGCCAACAAAAAGGTAAATGGTTTGTATCAGCCTTTTGCGGAATGCGAGCTACGTCAAGCATAGCTCCTGTGGATCGTAAGCACTCCTGACCACAGATGTATGCCACAGCCGTGGCGTGGACGGATTGGATCCGGGGGGAATGACCATCGGGAAGCAGGCAGAAATTGGATGACTAGCCTGATTGGCCGGATCTGAAGGAAATTGATCAGGAGACCTGATTCCCAAAGGGCAAGCGTCCCTGGACCGCGTGGAGGCGGGAGAGCACTCTCCAACCTAGGAGACTGGCGTCAGTGGTCAACACCAGCGCGGGAACAGGAAGAAAGTACTTTATCTGAATCAATAAGGACAACAACGTCCACTACCTCAGAGACCGCCTGATCCGGACCGGAGGGACTGGCGAAAAATAGCGGTCCAGAGAGGATGGATATCCATCCCACGCTGGTAGCAATGTCTGCTACAGACGACGGAGATGTAGTCAAGGGAATGGTACTGATGGATTGTCGGCACCATTTTTTTTTTATTTTTAGACCTGCGTTCCAGACTGCAGGAAAAGGGGACGGCTGAGAGGAAACTTCTGAGCTTCCTGGATCAGTGAAAATCTTTCCTGAAGGGGGAATTATCAACACTTCGGGAAGTGTCCAGACCTGAAACGAGGATCCTCTGAGATGGGATGAAAAGGAATTGCGCAAGTTCTCTAACCGACCTAGACGAGTGAGAGTGTCCACGGTGATGCTGACCCTGTCTGCACAGGCTTGAACGTGCGATCTCTTGAAAAGGAGGTCGTCTGGGTAGAGTGGAATCACTATGCCCCGAGAGCACGGGATAGAAATAACGACTGCCATGACCTTGGAGAACAGCCTAGGAGCAGAGGCGAGACCGAAGGTTAAAGCAGTGAACTGAAAATGGTTGTCTGCGATGGCGAAGCGGAGAAATCCTTGTCGGGCTGGGAAGGATTGGAATGAGAGGTGATAACATAGGAAAAATTCCAGTTTGAAATGACACACCCTGACGAACTTGTTCGTCAGTTTTACTTCTAGGATGGGACGCACGGTTCCGTCCTTCATTGGAACGACGAACAGGTTTGGGTAAGACCGTTTTAAACCTGTCTGTGTGTGGGAGCGTGAGAATGGTTCCATAGATGCGGAGTACATGAAATGGCCTAATAAGGTGGGGCCGCTTGTACCTTTTGTCCTTAAAAGACGGGACCGGAGGAAACAAGTTGGCGAGGGGAACAGGAATTCTATGTCCGTATCTGGAAACCACTAGATTTCAGACTCATGGTCGAGAATACCCGCCAGCCAGACCTGGTAAAGCAGGAGTAGATGGATGCCTACCCTGTCCGAGTCTTTCAGATACTGAAATGAGTCATTGAGCAGAGAAACTTGTGGGAAGGGGTACCCTTGAGTTTGGACCGTGAGGGTCTGCGTTCCCAGGAATGGAAGAGCTTAAGGAAGTTAGAGATTTCTTCGAAGAAGAATCTGATCACCACTCTCGGAGCCATAGGGCTCTGCTGATGGTAATGGCGTTGGAGCTATAAGAGCGTCACCGTCCGCTGTATCTAGGGATGCATGTACCCATAATCCCTGGCCCAGGCTATTTGGTAATCTAGCCTAACCACCTAGTGAGGCAAGCTATTGTCTTGACTGATCTTGGCTAGGGCTCTAGTCCGAACCATCATGCTCTGGCCACCTAGGTGACGGCGAGGGAAGGGAAGAGAGTTGCCACAAAAACCTCAAAAGACTGACCGCGGGCCAATTGGACTGTCAGTGGGGATTTTAATAGACAAGCCGTCAGTCAAAGACAGTAGAGGTTAGTAAAGCGGCCGCAATATAGGATCCATTGTTGGAGACTCCGTCCAATCTCTTTTTACAGCGTGGACAAAAGGGTACCGTGATTAAACGGCTTTAGCTCAGAGAATCATTTATCCGGCAACTACTATATCAGCAACTCAGGGAGATTAGTAAAAAACCCTGTGAGGACGTTTGGTCCCTTTGAAGGTCTCAGTGAGATAAAGACTAATTTTTTACATTGTACGGCTCTCAGAGCTCTATTAACCGGTTCGATGAGGGCATCTAAGGATTCCTGGCGAATCCGGATATACGGCCACATGAGACTCATATCCTGAGTCATGTTTGCTGGAATCCCCAGGGACGGGGGAGCTGGAAAAGGAGCATGCGTACCCCAAAACAGCAGAATGCCTGTGAGACGTTAGTTAGAAAATTGGGCACTTTGCTGCTGTCAGCCCCTGTCTGAAGACTCGAAGGGCAGAGGGCCTTCGTCGTAAGGTAAACTGAAGCCGGAGACGTTGCCCATTGGTTGGGCTCCTGTGAGAAGGTGCAAACTGCACAGATTGCAGTGGATAGCCTTCGCGGTAGTGGGAGATTACACGTAGTACACTAAGCGTAAGCGTGCGTTTTATCAGTCAGTTTATGCTCCCAGGTCATATGTCCGTGCCGCCAGAGACGGCAGACTGCGTAGCGGTGACAGACGAGTAACGAAGATCACATGCAAACCACTCGCCATCCGCACTGATTATCTGCTCAATCCACCATCCCTTTGATAGGGAGATGGAGAGGTTTTGTTAGCCTCCAGTCACCATCCACCTTTGGGCAGTGGTGATATCGTGGGGCCGCATGGACGCCACATGGAGCCTCAGATATTAATGGAGCATGGAGACTGCTGCAGGGAAGGGGTTAAGCACTGTGCAAGCTTACCCAGGGTCCTGTGTCCTGTCCATCAGAAGAGGAAGGATGAATGGTCCGCACCGATTGTCTTCGTCTGTCAGACGCCAGGATAGCTCTTCCCCCACTCAGGAGATGCGGCGTTGAAGGGAGAAATGGCGGCCGGGACTGAGTTGACGCTTCTCGTTTTTGACGAGAAGCGCCAGAACAGGTGGGAGGAGGCATGCAGAGGGCCGAGAAGCAGGGAGAGCGACAAAAAACCGTGGGCGGAGCTACCCGGGAGGGCGGAACTGAGGCCTACCCGGGCCAAAAGCTGGGGACTAAATTAGAGTGGCAGCCGAGGCAGTTGGAGAAGGCCGTGGCCCTGCTGGACGGCTGCGGCAGAGACTCGCAGCGGCGCAGGAGGTGAGGCGCAGGAGCGACTCCGGTGATTAAGACCGCGGCGGCGGCTCCTTTGAGGAAGCCGCGGCGGTTCCTAAGAGGAGGCCGCAGCGGTTGAGAGGGCGGCAGCTCCAGGGGAAGGCGCGGCGGCTGCGTGTTCCTGAGAGGCCGTGACTCCAATGAGAAGGCGGCAGCGGCGTTTTGGAGCAGGCCACGGCGGTGGTGTGGCACAGACCGCGGTGGTGATGATGGCGCAGGCCGCGGCGGCAGTCGGACCCACGGCCTACTATGACAGGCCTCGGCAGCTGGTGGGAGGATGCATCAGCAGCTGCCATGGAAAAAAGTGCGGCAGCGTTTGGGTACTTACTGCGGCGGGAGCCAGCGGCATATGCGGTCATACTGCCTCAATCCGCCATCTCTTTGATAGGGAGGCGGAGAGGGTTAATTTCTCATGCACCGCACACTTTTCATGGCGGTAATGTGCCAACCAGTGGCTGTACTCACGTTGCCGGTATGTAGCAGAGTCGGGAGCGCTGCGCGCCGTCCATCCTCAATCCACCATCCCTTTGATAGGGAGGCAGAGAGGGTTAATTTCTCATGTACCGGGCGCTTTTCATGGCGGTAATGTGCCAACCAGTGGCTGTAATCACATCGCCGGTATGTAGCCGAGTCGGGGGCGCTGCACGCCATCCATCCTCAATCAACCATCCCTTTGATAGGGAGGTGGAGAGGTCTCTTTTGCCTCCAGTCACCATCCGCTTTCTGACAGTGGTGGTGCAGTGGGGCCGCACGGACGCTGCATGGAGCCTCTGCATGTTACCTGAGGTAAATTTTCTTCTCAGGATTGGTGAGGAGGGCTGGCATGTCCGGCTGAAGAACCTGGCTCCAGAAGGGGGTACTTGGGGGCGACACCCCATGTTCCCGTCTGTTGGTGGTGTGGGGAGAGCGGACCCATTGAAGGAATCCGTCGCCCCTGAGAGCTCAGGCAGCATTGAGGTTGCAGGAGGGGATACGGGGAGAGGACACTCCGCGTGCCCGGCTGTTGGTGGTTTTGGGAGATCGGGACCTTGAAAGGCCCCGACGCCCAATGAATCCGTAGGAAAAAGGCAAAAAAGTAAAAATGAAAATAAAAACGAGGGGGTCTGAAGTCAGACCCTAGTGCCTCCTACAGACACTAAGCAAGAACTGGTTCAGGCTAGAGCCAGCAGAGGGTGTATACTGCGGAGGAGGAGCCAATTTTCTTTGTGTATTAGCTTAGTGTCCTCCTAGTGGCAGCAGCATAACACCCATGGTCTGTGTCTCCCAATGAGGCGAAGGAGAAATATATATTATTTCAAATAGCAGTAACAAGAAAGGAGACTAGTAAATGTCAACGTTAGGCTCTCAAGTTGTTCTCCTTACATTTTCAACTCATACCTTGGCAAAATCGTATACTCTTATTGTCATGTTCCATTATGCAAGTCACCTATTTTTTTCTAGAGAAATCTCTTGGGTGATCGGTGCACCGCTGGCGTGGCACTGTCCCACCTACTTGTTTTGCATATATCGCCACCATTCTGTAAAGCAAGAGCTGTCACATCACGGCAGAAATAGATGGAGAACAAGTATGTAGGAAACTGCACTAAACCAAGAGTGAACCAAAAGCATGTGATCGGTTTGAAATTGAATAGTCATTTTATGCTGACTGACAGTTGTATAGTTTATACATGGGTATTAATTGCATAAAAAAAGCTGTAAGTTAACAAATATATTGTTTTATTCGCACTCTACTTAACGTAACACTGTGTGAAACACTAACTAAAATATTAAATTTCTCAACACCTGATCAGGTTCTATTATCCGCTATGAACATAAAATACACTGCTCAGAAAAAATAAAGGGAACACTCAAATAACACATCCTAGATCTAAATGAATGAAATATTCTCATTGAATACTTTGTTCTGTACAAAGTTGAATGTGCTGTCAACATAATCACACAAAAATCATCAATGGAGGCCTGGAGTTGGAGAGACCCCCAAAATGAAAGTGGAAACAAGTCAAAATGATGCTCAGTATTGTGTGTGGCCTCCACGTGCCTGTATGATCTCCCTAAAACGCCTGGGCATGCTCCTGATGAGGTTGCAGATGGTCTCCTGAGGGATCTCATCCCAGACCTGGACTAAAGCATCCATCAACTCCTGGACAGTCTGTGGTGCAACGTGACGTGCTCAATCGGATTTGGGTCTGGGGAACTGGCAGGCCAGTCCATAGCTCCAATGCCTTCATCTTGCAGGAACTGCTGACACACTCCAGCCACATGAGGTCTGGCATTGTCCTGCATTAGGAGGAACTCGGGGCCAACTGCACCAGCATATGGTCTCACAAGGGGTCTGAGGATCTCCTCTCGGTACCTAATGGCAGTCAGGCTAAATCTGGCGAGCACATGGAGGGCTGTGTGGCCCTTCAAAGAAATGCCACCCCACACCATTACTGACCCACTGCCAAACCGGTTATGCTGAAGGATGTTGCAGGCAGCAGATCGCTCTCCACGGCGTATCCAGACTCTGTCACGTCTGTCACATGTGCTGAGTGTGAACCTGCTGCCTGCAACATACTTTCATTTTGTCTTGTTTCCACTTTCATTTTGGGGGTCTCTCCGAATCCAGGCCTCCATTGGTTCAAAAATTTGATTTCCATTGATGATTTTTGTGTAATTATGTTGACAGCACATTCAACTTTGTACATAACAAAATATTCAATGAGAATATTTCATTCATTTAGATCTAGGATGTGTTATTTGAGTGTTCCCTTTATTTTTTGAGCAGTGTATATTTAGATTGCACATGCTACCATGTTCCTCCTTTTACATCCTCATAATTCATGCTTTATAAATTGAATGAAAGGACAGAAATAATCAGAAAACTGCAAGAGACAATGACTTACCTAGGTGCTGCCGGCAGGTCTGAGCATACATCTGGAGCCGAGCATGGTTGTCCATGTCCTCGCTAGCCGACTCCTCACTCAATCCTTCACTCGTAGAGCAGCCAACCTTCATTATCCCATCACACAGAACTTTACAGATTGGCCTGTGCTGGCCTAGGCGGCACATCTATAATATCAAAAGTGAAGCAATGCTAAGTTCACATCATGCTTTCATTAAAAAGAAAAATAGGAGATGTTGACAGTTTGCCTAAATAAAAGAAAATGACCATTTGTCAAACTGACTTATTAGGTCAATAAGATTTGGCTATTAAATACTGACTAAATAATTTGATGAATCAGGCTGATAGTTGTTTAAGCCTGCCCCAAACACAGTTAACTTGAATGTAGATCAGGCTAGTCAGCCTTGTTTGGTCAGTATGTTTAATACTGACAGACACATTTCTGGTCATTTCCATGGAGGGCACAAATTATTTTTCCATTGAAACGAAAGAATTAAATTATACATTATACTCTAATGCTAACGTGATATTAATTGGAAGGCTACTTCCACCTTTTGGGGATTTTATTTATTGAAATACGTGCATATTTGGGTAAAATAATTTTTTTAAACTGTTTTTAAAAAGATTAAAAAAAAAAGTTTGACCATTTGTCATCTGAAGCCTGCATGTATTCTTATACATTGCAGGCTGCTCAGTTCCGTTCTGTGTAAAATCTGTCAGATGAGCTCTGACAGGTCTGTCTGTTACTCACCCTAGTTTCTTTCCCGAATCCAAATCTAAGTTGCCAACTTTACAACTAAATAAAATAAATGTAAATCAAAGGGATTTCAGCACTATGAGCATTCAGGAGAGCATAGTGAGGGGTTGCCAACTGCTTGTCTGATGGATTCAACACTGAACAAGACTGAGCAGCCTGCAATGCATGAGTTTACAGAAGGCAAACAGTTGAATATTTTTAATTGAACAAAATAATAGTTTTACCCAAAAAATGTTTTCTTTAAAAATTAAATAAAAATACTTTCAAAATGAACAACATAGATTTCCGGGCTTACCTCATACACTGCGCTCAAGTCACTGAAGAACGCTTTTGCTCCATCTAGTAAGGCTGGATTTTCTGGACACAATACCAAATATCCTACATCCTGCTGTCCACCGTATGGCTCGAGAAGCAGACGCTCCCAGAACGGGAGAGAGAAAGGAGCTATGGTAAGATAGTCTTTGTCATAGCCAACTAAAAGGTTGGGTATGGGCAGTGGCTCTGGAGATTCTTCAGATCCTGAGAATAAAAAAAAAAAAAAAGTAGAAATATAAATTAAAATTGTATATATGCATGAAAAAGAAATGCAATCTTAATGGCTGGCAAATCATACTTTCACAGCAACTTATTCTACACATTATTCTTCCCCTTCAGGATGTCATAAAAGGCTTTGAAGAACTATAGTAAATTTATGCAGCCAATCCAGATAACAACAACAACAAAAAAAGGTAATCATCATGGGAAATGTGTTACATGCCATTTACTTATACACTACATCAGCATGGACGTGTACTTTGCATAAGAGGAAATGTAGCGTTAGAGAAGTCATTATCCCCACAGCTTAAATGTAAGACAGGCTACACACAAGCATTCATACATATGTCTCCAACTGCAGACTGGCCTAAAAGCCAGGGTGTAATTAGAAGCAGATGGTCCGATGCAGGAATCACTTTTCTGAAAAGGAGCTCAACTAATCCTGGGGACATCAGAAAAGTTCAAAGCAATAAAGGGAACCTTCTGACAATTTACATATGGAAGTACAGTAGCAGTAAGGATGTAGATGTGCATGTACTCACAAAAATTACCTTTTTTTGAAGAGATCAGGCGTGCTAGCTATTGATGGACCAGTGCCTATAAACCTAGAGAACTAGCGTACTACTATCATGTGTGAAAACGTACTGACAAATTCCATTCAAAATCTATCCTACAGTACAGTAAGCACAAGCATACCATTTACTATTAAGGAGCACCAACATTGGAAACATGACCAGCATACCATAGGATCCACGTCCAGCCATCTTGTGAAACTGCTGCCACGTCAGGGGACCCTGCACATGCTGTATATTCTCCCAGGTCCGTCCTGTCCTTTTCTTTTGGATGGCATCCTGCAGGAATGGCTGTAGGGATAATAGCATGCGCACCACATCCTGAGATGGAAGCATGCTTACATCAAGCACTGAAGAGAAAAGGGAGGTACAAATTCAATAACTTAGACCATACTTTTTTTTCCCTTTCTTTATAAGACCATTTCTAAGAACCACAAAATCGCACAAAGACCTAGACAAAAAATTTGACAATTTTCGGCAATTATCATGTATTTAAATAATGCATTCACAATTGCAGAAAGGTGTCATCTTTAGGTGGGTTTCCTGGGCGGTTCTGACTGCCTGCAGTGACTGCAGCTTAGATACACTGAAGCTAAATATTCTGAACTGTTCCTCCTCCATGCTTTATGCCGCACACTCTTAGTCAGACCTGATGCTGTATACAAGAACAAACTCACCACACGTTCATCTGAGATCAGACTATTAGGATTCTGTATATGGTGCAGACAATAAAATTAGTTAAAACTACTGCCAAACTTATGGTCCAGTGAGAAGGTCTTATTATACTTAACAACATCTTGTAGCTTCTTGTATTACTTCTTCCTCTATCTCTGCTGGTCTATCAGGTTGAATAGATCCAAATCATCACCCCAGTCATTTATTTGGGGGATGTGATCATGAGGTAGATGTATATCCTCCTATCAGAAGTAGTTTATAAGAACAGATGCGTATGATTCTCAACATCACTTTTCAACGTCATGATCAAACTGCATTAGGCAATGACTAGAAAGCAATCCCTGTGATCAGTGTAACAGACACCGATGGCGAAGAGACAAAGAAGTGCCTGGATGTGGCTGGCATCAAGTATTGTGCTAGTCTCAATATTCAGTTGATGTATGACTCCTGGGTATAAGCTTCACCCATGACACATGATGCCATGTGCCTTAAAGTATAGGAGATCATTTCTAGCAATCTGGTTTATAGGAAAATATTATTAACCTCTTACAGAATTGCCTATTACAGTCCTAGAAATGGTAGAAAAGTCACCACTAATGAAGAGGAGTAGATTACAGCAATATATACATAGATCACATGCACAGTTGCACTAATGACCTTCCATGATTATAAATGCTCACCATCATTGTGTGGCCAAAGGTGGAAGGTTGCACTTCTGACCAAAGATTCATCAACTCTTCCCCCGGTTGGATTATCCACATACTGTCTTCCCTGCTCTAGTGCATTTAAGCATTCTGGCCAAGCATCTGAACTATCCACCCGCACTTTGTCCAAGTTAGTATTGGGTCCTTCCAAAAAATACTCGGATTTGTTACAGGAAAGGTCCCAAGTTCCCCCAGTAATGGTGAAAGGCCTAGTGCATTGACTCTGCAGAAGTAAAAGGAGGGCAGGTGGAGGAGGGTCCTCACTTCTCCTTGCTGCCTCTCTCATGTTTAGTCTTCTTTCCACTGCCTGCCCAATGTAGGAGGATCTACCAAATATGTCCATCTCATCCTCAATAAACAGGCCAGAGTGGTAACCGAGTCTACGGTTGACAATGGCACTGAAGCCACAGGTGCAACGATACTGGTCTTCATTCGAAGAGTCTGGGATGTAGATGCCTACATCAGATCCTTTGATGTTCAGATTGCAGGCACATATGCAACAACTATCAAAGTTCCTGTCCTTGAAAATGTTTAGCACAGAGTCAGAGAGTAGTAAAGTAACGTAAAGGCTGTGCGCCTCAGGAGCGGGATGACTGCTGGCGGGCTCAACAGAACTCAATGGCCTTGTAGTAGATGGAGTAGAAGCTGGAGAACAGAGGTCTGTGCTGTCATACTTCACTGAACCTTGTCCACTGGCCCCTCCAGCACCTTTTGGAGTTCTAGGAGTTCTTGGTGTGCGAGGAGTGGGCACAGAAAACCTGGGAGTAGCTGGAGAAGGCAAGACGCCACCAGCTCCCCCATTGCTGGGTGGAGCAGTGCTACAAGGGGCAAGAGGGGTGTTGGTCTGTGGAGTGTTGAGCTGCAGGTAATCTTGGTCTGTCAAACTCCCTTCACTTGGCACATTCCTATAAATGGGGAGAAATGAAAAATGATGTGTGAATAAAAAAAAATAAAAAAAATCATCATTTCAGAACCACCCAATGCAACAATTGCACAGTAACTATACTCACATATAGCCATCTCTGTTAAAAGGAGCAGCAGGTGGTAAAGGAAGATGTTGAATTTTTGGAGGGGCAGCCCAGGAGGGTCGATATATGCAGGCATCCGGTATTTTCAAGAACAGCAGGCACTGACTGGGCAATGACTTAAGTGGTGCAAACATTGAGGTACCCAGAAAAGGTTGATAGGAAGGGACTCTGTACACATAGGAAAAGTCCTATTGCAAAACAAATCTATGTTAGCAGATAAAACTAACACAAAACATGTACAATAACATGATGTGTGTGTAGCATGACTGATACCACATTTAGTTCTACTCAGCTAATGTGCTTTTAAGAAAGCCTCAGAACTGTCACACCACATCAGATTTAATATGTCACAGGGAATACGTGCATACCTTAATCTCCTCAGGTTTAGGACTGCAAAGGCCTTCCTCAATTTCCATTTTGAAATCTACGTGTTGCATGGAGGCCAAATTAACCATTGGACTTTCCATCATACCGAGAGTAGTTGCAGTATCTGTGCCCATGGTATCCTTGTACATCATGATAGGGGAAAAGGCGGGATGTTGCTCCAGAGATGGTGGGGTGGGAAACATCCTCTGCAGATCAGCTGTTGCTAAAGGAAGTAAAAGGCAAGGCATAATGGGGAAGGGTTCACCGCAATGTTTAACTCCAAGGCTTTGGTTGTGCAACTCCTTTAAAAAGAGTGTTCTGAACTTTAAAAGTCAACCGCTAGCCACTAAATAGGGGATAACTTTCCGACTGCCTGGGTGTGACCGCTATGGCCCCCCACTGATCCCGAGAACCAGATGGAACAGAGGTCACTCATGCACACCACCACTACATTTAATTTTAATGAGAGCACTGGTGATAACCAAGCGAAGCGCTAGGCTGATCTTCGGTGCTCACATAAGAATGAATGGAAAGGCAGTGCTCATGATAGACTTCTGCTTTAACCAGTTCTCGAGATCGGTGGGGCCACAAGCGGTCATACCACAGCGATTAGAAAGCTATCCCCTTATCTAGCGGCTAGGGAACAACTTTTAAATTTGACAACACTCCTTTTAGTTTGTCTTAGAGGTTTTTTTGTGCAAGATTAGAGCTAGAAACGAACAGTGAATGTAATGCTGTCAATAAATGTTGCTGTGGCAAAAATACTGCATGAAATTCCTGTAAAGATTCCAGAGATGCAATGCCAGTGCAACAAAGTAGGGTAGTCTGTCTGCTTCAATGCTTCTAGTCAAGGTAGTAAAAACAAGAAGCAGGATGTACCACTACTCGCTGACAAATGCTTCAACATAATTCAGTGCAGGGGTGTAAGTGACATGTCATACGATTTATTGCAAACCTGGGCAAAGTGCGGCCGGTGGGTCACATCTGGCCCTCTGGCTGTTCCAGTCTTGGCTGCAGACCGAGACAGCAGAAAGGCTGAAAACACTGGCCCACGGGTCACATCATGCTGTACTCTGCTCGCATCCAGATATCACCGCTATCTGAATCCTCAGGATGCAGACACCATTGACTACATTGGTAGAGGAAGGAGCCGCTGGCTCCTTCTTCCACCAATCGGTGTGTGCGACTGAGACAGCAGATGCGATGACATCACTACACTACTACTATCTGTTGTGTGCAGTGTCAGTGCACCGAAGACTAGAGTCAGGGAAAGGTTTGTTTGCTTTTTTTTCCCATATGTGTATAAGATATGTGGCCTTTATGAGTGCTCATACTGTATGTAGTGGGCGATGTAGGGTCTCGTAAGGTGAAGGGAACCATGTGATGACTCATACTATATATAGAGTGGGGCTCATACCGTATATAGTGGGACTATTACTGTAGAGATGGTATAGTGAATCCTGCATTGAGCAAGGGGTTGGACAAAATGACCATTGAGGTCCCTTCCAACTCTAACATTCTAAGATTCTATGATAGTGGGGCTCATATTGTATATATGGGGACTGTATTAATATAAAATAATTATATGTTAATATTAATAATGAGCAGAATTAATTTCATCCTACTGGTTCAGCCCTCACAATAGTCACGGTCTCTCATGTAGCCCTTGGGAAAATTAATTGCCCACCCCCGCTCTACTGGGTCAGTGCTCAAAAAAACATGGCGTACATGGTCACATCTAACCGGCTATACAGTGAGGCTATGCAAGTCCCAAGCTTTAAATCACTGCCTTACAAGTCAGCAAACCTCCTGAAGGCAAAGGATTCTACTTACTTGGTAAGTATGGTACTGTTGCTCTGCCATCTTTGCCAACATTACGATCTTCTGACCCGCTCAAGGGAACTTTCATTGCACGAGTGCCTGGTGATCCCGCCTAAAATGTTTAAAAACGGGAAAAAATTATGTAATGAAAAGGCCTAATCCTACTATTTGGTAGTCAATTAAATTCTGATAGTAAAGGTATATTTTCCACACTGAGCTGCAAAATAATCTGGAATTTCACAAGAACAAAATCAATAAACTGAGCAGAGAAAGACAAGCGTGCAAGTGTGTAAAGTTAGAACACGAGCATGCATACGAGCTACATTACATTAAAATTGCATTTGTTCCGTCAAACCATCTCTTTCAAGATTATAAACAGATGAAAACTTTTGCATTAAATAGAACACAAACGTAAGGAGCTTTTAAGATCAGGATATCTTTATTGTAATTGTTTTTGCTGTTGTTTTTTAAAGAAAAGAATTTAAAACATACCAGGTCCTCATCTTCTGAATTATCAAATATGTTGTCCAGGTCATTGAGAGAAGGCGCCAGATCAGTGACCTGTGTGAGACTAGCTGCCACCCCGCGGTCCTGCCGTGGGTCTAAAAGGCAATTGTCAAAGAAAGATTTTTTTTTTAGCAGCATTTTGTGCAGGCATCTTAACATAGTCACATATACAATACTGCATGTTATTATACATAACAGAAATTACGATAAATATTATTGTTACCAATCTTCCTAGCTAAGCACATACTCTTTCCATCACTTGACATGTATCAAAGTTGGAATAGCTACCTGACTTTGACATGGGGCTAAAAATGGACATGGCATCTTTCCCATCAGGCACTCGTGCAGTATGTTCTGTAGGTGATGCATCTTTATCAAATTCCTCATCAGCCTGCAAAAACATGACGTGTACCAAAAATTAGTACAATTCAATAAAAAAAAAGCTGAAAAAAAGAATAATGAACATCTATACAAAAGTATTAACTTTTTTTGCGACTTTAGCAATATAGTAACTTTGGCAGCATCACATGTGTCATGGCCAAAGCTGCCCTAACATTTTTTTTAAAATCACCTTTGGCTTCCGAGAAAGGTCCCGTTCTGCTACCATCTTGCATTTTTTGCTAGCGGTGGTGAAACTGTACTTAATATCGCCATCCTCAAATGTGTACGGATCGGTGGAGTCCCCAAAGCCTTCACATGGATGCAAGGGAAGCTGGTCGGCATAATTAAGGTCTGAAAGTACTTGGCGTTTCTCATCCAAGACTTTAAATCGTTTGTTGGGCTGAGACAGTAGCCTGAAATCATGTAAAGAAACCATAAGATTTAGAAAAATCAGAGTCTGATTACTCACATTGAATATCTGCTTTGTGGCAATGTCTGACATTGGTGTAAACATTACTTAGTACTTTTAAAATGCAGACTAAGTGTCATCAGGTCAGTAAAGTCTTTCCTACCTTTTAAGTGCAGTGCTCTCAGCTCCCACCTCCTGCTTAGCCTCGTACCACTCTCCCTGGATTGCTGGTGGACGAAAATCTTGGCTACCAACAGTTGGAAGTTTGTAACCATGCCAGCTGTCCTCTACATCCCGATTTTGGGGAAGACCAGCACAATACAAACTGGTCTCACTCATTTCTGTAATCAAAGGCAAGCCAAGGCTAGCCGCCATTAGCGTCCTGTCATCGAGTGGTTGCATTTCTAAACCATTAGGGTAAAGATTTGAGACTGCCACTTCTTGATCAGGAATTTCTACTTCTTGTTGCGGAGGCTGTGGACTAAGAGTCGGGGCATTGGTGAGGCAGGCGAATGTGGGAGTCTGCAGGAGGAACGGGCAATAATTGATCTAATTCCCCTGTCGGAGTTATACTAGAAAACTGTCTATTTGATGTAGTGGTGGTTGTTCCAGCTGCAGGTTCTGTTCCTTGGCGTTGCTGCACAGTTTGTTCCTGTGTCATGCATTGTTCACTATGGGTTGGAGATGGTCGATGATGGAATGGAGTTGTGGCCTTTTTCTGCATTTTGTCTGCCTTCTCCTGACGATCATTAGGTTTGTGCTTGGAAGATGCAGAAGGCTGTAGGGAACAGTTGCTGGAAGAAGGGTTGCCACCCACACAAGTCTGGGAAACAGAGGGTGGACGAGTTGAACTTTGTGCACCGCGCTGCTTGGACAACTTGTGCCTGCAGAAAGAAATAACACACGTGGCAGATCAAAAAAAAAATGCAGATGAAAGACAGTCCTCAGGTACTGCTTAACAGCATTTAATTAAGCTTTAGATGCATAAACGTATAAGAAATAACTTTTGCTAAACTGTAAAATAATGATAATTAACTAGCGACTGTTAACTTTCAGCCGCTGTCATATGACACTACCCCATCCCGCCCCACCAGAAGTGTAAGGCTGCTTTCACACATCAGTTTTTTGACGTCAGGCGCGATCCGGCGTGTTTTTAAAAAAACGGATCCGGTACCTGATACGTTTTTTTGGCATTGACTTTCATTAGCACCGGATCGCGCCTGATGTCATTGCGTTGCATCCGTTTTTGGCCGGATCCGGCGGAAAGACGGATTTTGGTAAGAACTTACCTGTAAAATCCTTTTCAGCGAAGGAAGGAAAGGAGACACACTAGTAATGACTAGTGGGTAGGCGGAGCCCAGATAGGATTGACACCTCAGATTAAAAAGAGGGTTGACTGGCCCCTCCAGCTCGGGCTCCTCCTACTCCTGCTTCTTCAGTCGTACAAAAGCTTAGGGAAGAGCAAATATCACCAGCGGAGCAACATAACCCCTTCTGAAGGACTTCAGAGAAAAAGCAAGAATACAGGTTATGCATGCATGTAGGCAAAAAACCACACAGTTCCAGGTACTACTCACTGGACCTGACCACCGCGATGAGCTGGCAATGCTGGAAAGGAGCCGTAGCGCGTCAACCTCAGTCCAGATAATCGCTATCAGAAGAGGGTCACGCCACATCTGAAAACACATCAACACACTTCTGCCATGGGCGGGTGCTGTGTCTCCTTTCCTTCCTTCGCTGAAAAGGATTTTACAGGTAAGTTCTTACCAAAATCCGTCTTTCAGCAGCAGAATGGAAGGAAAGGAGACACACTAGTAATGACTAGTGGGACGTCCCAAAGCAGTCCAAAAATTAAGGGTGGGAATATAACCAAGAAAAAACAGGCAGAATCCCAACAACCTTGGTAAATGCGCAACAGGCGCCAAATACAAGTTAACTAGAACTTTACACTACAGCCGCCTGTAGGACCCTGCGTCCTAAGGCCGCATCAGCGGAAGCACTGACGTCCACCTTATAAAACTTTGTAAACGTGTGGACGGAGCGCCAAGTCGCCGCTCGGCAGAGCTGAGCTGCCGAAGCCCCTTGATGAAAGGCCCACGATGAGGCCACAGCCCTCGTGGAATGAGCAAGAATCTTAATCGGGCAAGGTTCGCCTTTAAGTCGGTAAGCTTCCAAAATGGCTGACCGAATCCAACGAGCTATAGAGTCCTTGGAAGCTCGTTGACCACGTCGACGACCTGCTGGAATCACAAACAAGGAGTCTGACTTCCTAAAACCTTGAGTAACAGACAAATAGAACTTCAAGGCCCGCACTAAATCCAATGTGTGCAAAACCCGTTCCTTTGCATTCCTCGGGCCCGGACAAAGTGAAGGCAAAACAATATCCTAGTTAACATGAAATTGCGACACTACCTTAGGTAGAAAGTCGCCCCGTGTGCGAAGCACTACTCGATCCGGGTAAAATTCCAGGAAAGGAGGCGAGCAAGAAAGAGCCGCCAACTCAGAAACCCTTCTCAAAGAAGTGACTGCGACTAGGAAGGCAACCTTCCAAGAAAGCAAAGAAAGGTTAGCAGAATCCATTGGCTCAAAAGGCCCATGCTGAAGAGCCTCCAGGACAAGGTTGAGCCGCCAAGGAGACACAGGTGACTTCCGCGGCGGAAAGTGACGGGTTATCCCGCGAAAAATGGAGCGCACGTCCCTACGCGAGGCGATAACTTTCCGGAACAACAGGGACAGGGCAGAAACCTGACCCCTCAGGGTGATAACTGCCAAACCCTTGTCCAGCCCGTACTGTAGAAAAGCCAACAGATTGGGAATGGAAAAAATCCTCGGGTTCCTTGAAGAACCCAAACACCACGAGAAGAAGGCTTCCCAGGTCTTGTGGTAAATTCTAGTAGTAGCCGGACCTCTGGCAGCTCGCAGATTGGCAATGACTTCGGCTGAAAAACCTCTACGGGTCAGTATTTCGGTCTCAAGAGCCACGCCGTCAAACGCAGAGACCTCAGGTCCGGATGACGGACAGGACCCTGGGTTAACAGGTCCGGGCGAAGAGGAAGTGGAAATGGCGGTGCTGCCAAAAGCGACACCAGTGTCGAGAACCACGTCCTCCTTGGCCAATCTGGGGCTATCAACATAGCCGGGATTCTCTCCAGTCTGATCCGACGCAGCACCAGAGGAAGTAAAGATATCGGTGGAAACACATAGATTAGCTCGAATCGGTCCCACGGGGCCACCAGAGCATCCACCGCCACAGCCTTCGGGTCCTTGTACCTGGACATGAAGGTCGGCAACTTGGCATTGGACCTGGATGCCATCAAATCCACTTGGGGAACTCCCCAAAGGGAGCACAGCAGTGCAAAGATCTCCGGATGAAGACTCCATTCTCCGGGATCCAACTTCTCTCGACTGAGGAAGTCCGCCGTGGTATTCTGAACTCCTGGAATGTGAATCGCAGAGATGGCTGGTACTCTGTCCTTGGCCCAATTCAGGATCCGAGACACTTCCACCATGAGCCTGGAACTCCTCGTCCCGCCTTGGTGGTTGATATACGCGACCACCGTTGCGTTGTCTGTCTGCACTCGGACTGGTAGACCGCTCAAAGGGACCGTCCAGTGTTGGAGGCAAAGGAAAATTGCCCTCAATTCCAAGATGTTGATCGGTAGAACAGACTCTTCCGATGACCATACTCCCTGAACCCAGAGATCGTTCCAGACACCCCCCCAGCCCATCAGGCTGGCATCGGTGGTTATGACCGACCACCTCGGAGGAAGGAAAGACTTCCCCAGTGATAACGTTCCTGGACGTGACCACCAACTTAGGGACTCTCGCACCCTGCGAGAGATGAGGATACTGCGATCCAGTGCAATCTGCGATCGATCCCAATGACTCAGAATGAGCCTTTGGAGGGCTCTGGAATTAAACTGGGCAAACGGAAGTGCTTCCATGGAAGCCACCATCAGACCTAAAAGGCGCATACACTTCCGAAGGGACATTGCTGTCGAAGACTTCATAGTCTGTACATGTCGAAGGAGACACGCCCGCTTGTCTGGAGGTAGGGACACCACTGCCCGTACCGTGTCGAAATGCATCCCCAAAAACAGGATTGACTGCGACGGTTCCAGAGACGACTTCTCCCAATTGACCAGCCACCCGAAGTCCTCCAGGAGCTGAAGGGATAGATTGCGAGCCGTCACCGCCTCCTCCTTTGAGGACGCCACAATCAAAAGGTCGTCCAGATAGGGAATAATCGTGACTCCCTGTCTTCGAAGAATTGCCATGAGAGGCGCTAGAATTTTTGTAAAAACTCTGGGCGCTGAAGCCAAGCCGAATGGCAGGGCCACAAATTGGTAATGGTCCTGACCTATGGCAAAACGAAGGAAGCGCTGGTGAGCCCTTCCGATGGGAACATGCAAATAAGCGTCGCGAATGTCGATTGACACCAGAAAGTCGTTCTGCGACAGGGTTGCCACAACGGAGCGAAGTGACTCCATGCGGAATTTTTGGGCGTGGACATGCTGATTCAATCTTTTGAGATCCAGAATAGGACGAAATTTGTCCTCTTTTTTGGGGACCACAAAGAGATTTGAATAAAAACCTTTTCCCCGGTCCTCTGTTGGAACCGGTATTACTACACCCTTCTGCAGAAGGAATTCCACCTCTCGTAGCAGAGCGGCAAATAGCTCGGGCTCTGACGGAATGCGAGACTGGCAAAAACTGTCCGGGGGTCGAGAAGAAAACACTATGAAATAGCCTGCCGACACAACTCGCGTTACCCAGGAACCCGGGAAATCCAATTCGCCTTGAATTGGAGCAGGCGACCCCCCAGTGAGGACCTGGCGTCAGTCTGCCTTGGCGGGCTTCTTGTCAGTTTCCCGCTTGTCTTGACGGAAACTTTGTTTCCAAGGGGTGCGGAATTTCTGAGAAGACTTCTTTCCCGAAAAAGAGGGACGACCCGATCCCCAAGAAGACTGACCGGATCGTCCCCTAGACCGAAAATACCGCCGACCATTACCGGCACTAGGTCTGCCAGACGTAGAAGCCATAGCCCTTCGCTGTGGTAAAGCCGCTTCTTTAGCCTTTGCCTTGGCAATCAGCTCTGTGAGATCAGATCCAAATAGCTGACCACCCTTGTAGGCTAAAGACAGTAAACCCTGTTTGGAAACCGCGTCCCCGGTCCACTGTCTAAGCCACAGTGCTCTTCTGACTGTGACCGCTGAGGATTGCGTCCTGGATAATAATGACGCAGTATCCAGACCTGCATCACAGCTATATCGGGCTGCAGTCTCCAATAAATCGAGAAGTCCATCTATCTCGGATAATGGAGATCTATTTTGCAACGCCTTCCGTAAACGGACCAACCAGCACAGGGAAGCCTTAGAAGCACACATGGATCCTAGTACTGCTCTGAATCCATGACCTGCAGCTTCATAGATGGATTTCGCCGCCATCTCCATTTTTCTGTCCAGCGGCTCTTGCAGACTCGCTTTCCCTTTAACAATGAGGAAGCAATGAGGATTTACTAAGCTGGGATAAAGGAACATCCACTTCAGGAGAAGGAATCCAATTATCCGTCAATTCCGTTGAACACGGATATAATGCTTCAAAGAACCGTGTCCCTTGAAAACGTTTATCTGGACACAGACGTTCCTTCTCCACTACCGTATTAAGCTCTTCCAGAGCCGGTAATGTTGACCGCGACTTATGGTACTCCTGGTACATGCGGCCCGACTTACCAGGCCGTGTAGTTACCTCCTCCGGTAACTGTAACGCCTCTCTCATAGCTTCAATTAAAGCCTCTGTTCGGCTCACAAGAGAGAAAGAATGTCCCTGCCGATCCTCCTTATCCGAATCGGATAACTCCCCTTCTGAGTTTGAAGGAGAACCCTGTCCGCATTCCATATCAGATACCTCTGATTCGCTACGCGGAAAAGATGGCACCGGCCTGCGCCGCTTCCTGTCATGAGAGGATCTAGCTGACACCCACTGACCTAAAAGGTCAGACAAGCCATTAATTGACTGAGCGATGGCATCTAATTTGGTATCGCTGTAAATCGCAGCGCTTGATGCCGTCGAAGTCTGCATATCAGATACTTGTGACTGATCCTGTAGCGGATCTGGCAGATGGTCCGCACCTTCCGGACCCTGAACCGACATGTCAGCCGTAAATGGCAGGTCAAAACCCTGTTAGTAACTGGAAACAGTGTGGTTACTAAGCAGACTGAGCAAGTACGCTGAAGGGTTAAAGCTCTTAAAGAAGAGAGTTACCCCAGCTATCTCTCAGTATATAAATAACCTCCTGCGTTCTGATCCCTACCGGGTAGAACCTGCGGCGGTTATTGCTGAAAGGGTTAACCCTTCATAGGGGTTAATGCCGCCAACTCCCCACAACTCCCTATATAAAATAAAAGGAGTGTGCGAGTCCCAGGTCTCTATAAGAGAACGCGGCTGCAGATAAACGCTATCTGTCACTTGGAACACAGATAGGTTCTGCGCTGTGGGGTGATGATATTCACTCACCCAGCTGGCCTCGGTGAAAGTATACCTTAAACAGGAGGAGCGGAGCATGAGGAGCCCCTGTAATGGCCGCCGCGCTGAGAGAAGCCGGAAGAGAAGGACAGTGAAGCTGCAGTCTCCTCAGAGCGATTCCTGTCACAAAAAGAGCGGGAAGCGTGAAGCCACGCCCCCCTCCGGCTTCAGAAAAGAGCGCGAACTCCTCGCTCTCTGCTCTCCTCTGTCCTGCAGGTATCTGCCTGCGGACATAAAATACAGTCACCAAACATGTCATCTAATACATGTACCAGCGGCTCCCGCAGCAGCCGCTGAGAGCACACACACATTAATAAAAATGCGGTACTCACCAGCCGAGCGCCACAGGGACCCCCAGGGGTTTGTGGCGCTGTGCCCATCACTTCCCCCCCCCCTGGCGGGGAACGCAGTGACCCCCGATGTGCGGTTTGCCTCCCCGCCAGGGAAGCAATCCTCATCCCCCAGGGCCGGCGTGAAACTGCAGGGACCACCATACAGGGTATTACAGATCGCCAAGGGAGAGGTGGGGGTCCAGCAGCGCTGAGACCCCTGAGACCTCTAGACCACTTCTGGTGATCCAAGTCTCTTGTCCGATAAAAATAATAAAGTTTTCTGAGGAGCTGCTTCCAGCAGCGACCATCCTCTGGACCTCAAATTTTAGACTGAAGAAGCAGGAGTAGGAGGAGCCCGAGCTGGAGGGGCCGGTCAACACTCTTTTTAATCTGAGGTGTCAATCCTATCTGGGCTCCGCCTACCCACTAGTCATTACTAGTGTGTCTCCTTTCCTTCCATTCTGCTGCTGAAATGTACATTCCGGCGGCCGTACAAAACGGTCACTGCAACGTTTTTTTTTTCTCCGGACTCGCCTGATAGTGCCTGAATCGGCGCATCAGGCGGCCGGAAATCCGGATTCTGAGACTGATCCGGATTCTGGAAATCAAGGACTACTACTACTACTACTACTACAACTGATCCGTTGCATCAGTTTTTTCATTTCAGCGCCGGATCCGTCCCTTCAGGTATTCGACGGATTATGCCTGACACAAAAAAACTGATGTGTGAAAGTAGCCTAAGCCAGCAGTCTGGCTACAGACACTGCTGTGAGATCAGAGGAGCGGCACTTTCGGGAAGTGAATACAGTAGCATGTAAAAGTTGAAGCACCCCTGTACAAAAAATGTTTATATATTACAAAAAGGAAAATGGGCCTATACAAAAGCTTGGGTACCCTGAATAGTTAGTACCTAATAATCCCCTTTTGCAAGTATCACCGCTTGTAAACGCTTTTTGTAGCCAGCCACGAGTCTGTCATTTCTTGTTTGACGGATTTTCATCCATTCTTCATTGGAAAATTCTTCTGTTAGATTCCTGGGTCGTTTTGCATGCACTGCTATTTTGAGATCTAGTCACAGATTTTCAACAATGTTAAGATCAGGGGACTGGGAGGGCCATTTGAAAACCTTCGGCTTGCGCCGTTTGAGGTAGTCTATTGAGGATTTTGACATGTGTTTAGAATGATTATTAGTGATGAGCGAGTATACTCGTTGCTCGGGTTTTCCAAGCATGCTCGGGTGATCTGAATACATGTGAGGAATGCCTGTTTGTTAAGGAATCCCCACATGTATTCAGGCTGTCAAGTGGCCGCAAATCATGCAGCTGTGGCAACAGAATCTAAATATCCGAGCACACCAAATACTTGGAGATCACCCGAGCGTGATCGGGAAAACCCAAGCAACGAGTATTATCCATTTGTAGAAGCCATCCTCTTTTTCAAAGTCAGCTTTTTTTTTTTTTTTTACAGATGGTGTTATGTTTGCATCAAGAATTTGATTTCATTGAATCCATTCTTCCCTCTACCCATGAAATGTTCCCCGTGCCATTGGCACCAACACAGCCCAAAAGCATGATTGATCCACCCCATGCTTAATAGTTGGAGAGATGTTATTTTCCTGAAATTCTGTGCCATTTTTTCTCCACACATATCTTTGATCATTGTGGCCAAAGAGTTCTATTTTAACCTTACAGGTCCACAGGACTTGTTTCCAAAATGCATCACACTTCTGACACTGAACTTTATGGTAAGGACACAGGAGAGGTTTTCTTCTGATGACTCTTCCATGAAGGAGTCTGTGAACAGTAGAGCAATGTACCACAACTCCAGAGTCTGCTAAAACTTTCTGAAGGTATTTTGCAGTCAATCAGGGGTTCTGACTTGCCTCTAGCAATTCTACGAGAAGCTCTCACTGAATTTTTGCTTGGTCTTCCACTGTTGACTTCCACTGTTTCTGTTAACTACCGTTTCTTTATTACATTTTGAACTGAGGAAAGTGCAACTTGAAAACGCTTTGCTATCTTCTTATAGCCTTCTACTTTGTGGGACTCCACCATTTTTATTTTCAGAGTGCTAGGCAACTATTTAGAAGAACCAATGGCTGCTGTTTTTTGGCACAAGGTTAGAGGAGACTTAGGAAATTTACATTACCTGGCATTTCCTAATGATGATGGTGAACAAGCCATAACAGGTTAACTAAAGACTGAAACCTTGTGCATGCAAATCTCTAAGGGTGCCCAAACTTTTGCATTGGCCCATTTTCATAATTTTTAAAATGTAAAAGATGACAATTTTATTTCCTAAAATACAAAGGAAATGTTTAATAACTTTCAGAGATCATTAAATCTTCACATCCCTAAGGGTGCCCAAACTTTTGAACTGGCCCATTTTCATAATTTTTAAAATGTAAAAGATGACAATTTTTTTTTCCTAAAATACAAAGGAAATGTTTTCAGAGATCATTTAATCTTCAACGTGCTTAACTGTTCACAATAAAAGTAGTTATGACCAGGGGTGCCCAAACATTTACATACTACTGTACTTATTTCTTAAGGAAATGGAAAATCCCTTAAATATCTCAGATATATTGGCCTGGTCTAGAGCTCACCTGGAGCATGAACAGCTGACTCTCTGGGTAGGATCCACAAAGTCCCAAGGCGTTCTGCTAACTGTCACTTCCTCTTCTTGCTGGTTGGGAACATTTGATCTACAGAGGAGAAAAATATCAAGTCATAGGTTCTGAAAGGTTTCTTATCAAATTTAATATAACTGATCTTAACTTTCATGACTAGGCTTACATTGATGGACTTCTGTTCAGGATGCATTCCTCCAAGCTCTCTGAGCCATGTGACTCCGCAGCTTCAAATAACTTCTCCCTCCACGTTTTGGACTGTGCCTTGAATGGCTGACACAATCTCCTGTTGAATGGCCATTGCTACTTGCCGATACAGATCTAATGTCTCCTGGAAGGTTGAAAAGAAATGTGTCAATTAAATTAACATAACTGCAGTGATATTTAAGTTCCTGCATAACATGTAAAGTGCGTGTGTGTATTTTAAGTTTAATATTTCTAAACAATCAAAGCAAATGCGTTATCAGAAAATGACCTGTTTAAATCCGTTTTTTATGGTAAAATTTCATATTATAATCAACTTAAAAAAAAAATATCAGAGATCTTCATAGTTTTATACTTGCCATTAAGACCAATACTCACTTCCTGTTATGTACGGCAGTCCCATGCACATAGGCTGCACTACTCTAGTAGACTGGTTTTGACTCATGGACATTTACAGGAGAGCTTTGCTAAGCATGCTTTAATCAGAGTAAAGGTCATTATGAACAAAAAAAAAAAAATCTGATTTTTTAAGTATAGGATACCAATAGGAAAAAAAAAAATTAAACATTCAATCAACATAAAATCCTGATTCAAACATTGTAATTTTCTGATGACATATTCCCATTAAACTGTTAATAAAAATAAGAATATTAAAAATAGCCAGACATCAGTGTGTTCAGTTCACTGTCGGGACAGTCCCTCTTTAGATGGAAAACACCTGGAGTTCCCTAAAGAGGCCACAAGAGGGCACCCAAACACTGTATAATCATTAAAGCCTTGAACTTCTCACTCCAGAACAAAATGTACTACCCAAATGTTACAACAACCTCTGCTCCTAGCCATCTCTGTTATGTAGTTTTGTGCTTCATGTAACAAGAAAAGATTCGAACCTAAGTGAAAACTATATTTTCATGGGTAGATATTGTATGACATTACCTTGTTAGACCCAACTTACATTCTAAATTAATGGCATCCCACCAAGAAAAACACACACACAACCTAAGGCGTGGTTCACACAAGAGTATTTCACAGTCTGTATAGGACTGCAAAGCATGGCTGACTGCAGGTCTGCTGACCCAAACTTATGGCCTAATAGACACATGAGACTAAAGGGTATGCCACACTAAACAGCGTCGCTAACGAGATCGCTAAAAAACGTCACTATTTAGCTATCTCGTTAGTGACGTTGTTCTGTGCGGCATCTAGCGACGACGTGGCCCCTGCTGAGATCCTGCTGTGATCTCGTTCGTTGCTGACATCGTTCCGGACCCTATTTTTATCGTCGGCGTCCCGCTGGTAAGTATATATCGCTGAGTGTGGCACCTTTTATTTAGCGATTTAGCGGTATTTTGTACCACTAAAGTCGTTAAGGAGATCGCTAACCGCGATAGCGTCCTTAACGACATCGCTAAATAAAGCAGCTACTAGCGATATTATAACGATCCCGCTAGCGATCTCATTATTATGCGACGCTAACGAGATCGTTAGCGGGATCGTGTAGTGTGGCAGTACCTTAAGTTTGGGTCGGGAGAGCTGCAGTTATTCTAGGCATGGCAGTCCGTATTCGGGCCATGAAATACATTCATGTGAACCCGGTCATACCTTTATTTCAGTTATTTCCAGAGAGGCTTCACCGGTGCTTCACACCATCCATATAGTCAGAAAATAAAGTACAACATGGCTCTCCTGCCTGCATGTTGTTGAGCTACTCTAAACGGCCACCCATGAGATAGTTCTGATACTACAGGCAGCCCCACACTACACGACTTTCTGGGAGGTCCGAACAGCCGGCTTGTGGCATGCTTCCCACCCCATGTGTTAGGATAGACCAGCAACTGCTCAAATAATGTCACATACATATGGACAGTTTTAGTCATTATTTTTTAGTGTGGGGCTCCCTACTGTATTAAATAAAAGGAGCACACAGTAGTGATGGGTCCTCTTCAAATTACTTAAAAGCATTCAATAAATTGGCTGCAGCTTAATATAGAAGACGCCTGGCTCCGAAAGATGAACATGTACAATGTAACGACAATGCCGCATGAACATTAGAATAGTAAAAAAATGCAGTCTCTGTCCACAGCTGCCGCTTTAAATTCCACCACTCTGTTCCAATCATGCGGAGGACAGATTAAATGCATAACAGATGCAAATAGCAGCAGAAAGACCCCAAAGACTATAATGGGTTCTCTTTGGTTGCCGCTACTGTGAATGGTACTTTACTGTAACAAGAACCATAGCTAGTGGGAGCCAAACAGACGACATTATAGTCAATGGGGTCCATTTAGTTACAGATCTGTCCTGACCATTAGTTCAAGTTCTCTTTTCCTACAAGGAAACAGAAGTGGATTTCAAAACTTAAGGTCTGAACAAAAAGACGATTCTGGGAACTTACTGTAAAAGCTTTTTCTTGGAGCCCTCTTTGGTGGACACAGCACATGGTTTCCTGTGTCCCCCAAATGAAATGATAGCGAAACAAAAACCATAAAAATGGGAATTTCACAGTGTTGGAAATACACATTCTTCACAAATCCAGAAAATGACAAGCTGACAGATCAAGTCATTGCAAGATAAAAGGAACCCTACTATATAGTACAGCTATCTGAACACTTACCGGGAGCAGCTTGATCTGGTGACGTGGGTGGCGTCAAGGGCATCCTGCATGGGCTGGGATCTTTAGTGAAAACTGCGTTTTGCTGTGTACTTGTGCCACTATGCCCAGTGTTCACAGTGCTGGGTGGAATAGGTAGGTCACTGTGAGCTATGAGCACAAAGGCTGAGGGGTAAACCATCCGAACACCACCTGAGGAAGAGATGGATCAAGACTAAACTGTGCTGCTGATGGGTTATCAAGGTTTCCATTTAGAGTTAGGGCTACTAGACGGTGAAAAACACTGGACATGAAGAGATGTGGATAGAATTATATCTGCTATAGGGTGTTAATTGCTACTTTGTATCCTATGAAATATTGAAGTGGCCACGTACATTTTGGCTTCTAGCTTGACAGTGGCCTTAATATCTTTACTTCACGACCGTTCTTTGAATTGTAGAGGTTTGCAGACTGGTAAACATTATATAGAGGGGTTCCCGGAGACATATACAACTGCTCACATTCACTTCATATGAGATATTATGTGATAAGCCTCAGTAAACAATTCAGTACGTGTCATGTGGACTGTAAATTGCTCGATTACATTGTGATGGGAAGCTCCCAGAAACACTAAAGAAGAAAGCTGGGATGGCCGGGTGTATACTGGCGCTGCTTTCTCTACATGCCCTCAGTAAACTTGTATTTCTTTCGCCAAGGATCCCTCCTAAAAAGTTTCAATATGTTCTTGACCTCAACCAAAGTTCCTTACCCACAATAACTTCCACTGCGGCCGGAAAGTCATCATCATAAAGCATTTCCTGATCTTCCCGCTGATCCTTCCTTGCAGAGAGTACAGTAGGGTAGAAGGGACGCCATTCCTCCAGCAGCCTGCGGGTTGTGGGATCTGATGTCTTGTACGCATGCCAGTAAGAGTTCCACTCAACCCATAAGGGCTCAGAATAACTATTAAGGGGAAGCAAAACAATGACGTTCAAGCCTAAAAAAAGACTTTATTTGGTGTACAGTAAAGTGGTTATGTACAGCAGTAAAGTAGTGAAGGTGTTACAGTGTTTACAGTTACTGGTTACGCAATTCTAGAACAGAAAAATAACGCATCAACAAAGCTACTTGTGAACACCGCAAAGGAGCTCACCTTGGCATGGCGTGTGGGATGACTGCGCCAGCTGGAGATGTTGCTGGTTGATGAGATACACGGGCTGGTGCTGAGCAATCTCTACACTTGTGCAAACACTGCTTTCCCCATGAAGGAAAAAAGTGAAGGAGCAGGAAAGGTTCTCGCTAGAAACGGGAAAAAAAACAAATACGGACATTAATAAAAACTGTAAGCAGTGACATCAGACTAGATATAGTCCTGATGGCTGTACTCACATCCAACCTAGAGAGACGTTGGCAAGTTGAGAAAACCCTTACTGCCCAAGCTTGTTTAGGTCTTAAAACTGTCACCAGGTTTTTGCCACCTAATCTCAGAGCTAATGTACAGAAACCCTGATTCATGACCGTACAGGGCTGCTTGCTGTAGTTTTTGATAAAAATATTTTGAGAAAATGACTTAGCAGATAACTAGAGGGCTAGCAAACCTGCTGTCCTGTAGTCATCCATATTCATGAGCTCTGCATCACTAGTTGGCAGATTTCTGTGTACACTGTGTATAGGCAGAAAGCTAAAGACAGAAACATAATGCTAAAATACCCTGCAGTAAATAAATAGCACAGCGCATGAAAATAATAAATAATATACTTAGTTAACATGTTTTTTGATAAAAAAAAAATACAAAAGCCATCCCACCACTTCACGGTGGACTGTAATTGGGACAGTCCAAACTCTATTATTAAAAACCTAACAGTTTGTCATGTGACATGCATGTAAATAAGGGCAGAGAAGGACTGCGCCCAATCAGTGGACACACAACCATGGGAAACCAGGGCTGTGGAGTCGGAGCCCATTTTGGTGGAGTCAGAGGTGGTGTCATGGAAATTGAGGAGTCGGAGGTTTGGCTTACCGACTCCACAGCCCTGTATGAGGGAGTCGCAGTCATGGAAATTGAGGAGTCGGAGTCAGAGTTGGAGTCGGAGGTTTGGCTTAATGACTCTACAACCCTGTGGGAAACCACATCAATGCCCAGCTAAAGGAAAGGAAGGCCACACCCTTATATGCACATGATGCAAACCGACTGAAAAAACCCAAAAGGTATGAACTGGGATATAAACTGGTGTGCATGCAGCGTGTAAGCGCATGTTCACACTGGCCACTGAACAGAAAAGGGCAGAAAGCTGACAAATCGGTGGTACAGGTGGAGAGGGGTATACAGAGCTCAGCATTAAGGGAACCGGCAGATCTGCAGCAGATCAAACTGATTACATCAAAATTAAAGCAGAAAGCCCAGTAAATGACATTGATGGGATCAGTGTGTCTGCCTTTAGATGAAGCAGTAAAATCTGGTGACAGATTCCCTTTAACGACTATTTAAATTCTTTCGTCATTACTTTTCCACATCAAAGCAGTTATAACTTTTTTTTCTACTTCCTTTTCATGTTTGTAAGATGCTTTGATATTTTTTTGGATTAATAGCTCATTTGTGGTGGAGATTAAAAGAAATACACAATATATATTATTTTATTTAACAAATTGCTATAGAAAAAGTATGGTAAAAACAAGGTACTTGGCATATATATGTGAGCCCAAGACCAACAGCTATCGTCAAGGAATACCTAACTGTTGGGTCCTTAACCTGAAACGTCCCCTCTCCTGGGCTGAAAAGACTACAATTTATAGGGCAGGAAGAAACTACCTGATATATAACCACCTTAGGCTGATGGGAGTAGGAGTGCACGTCATAGGCATTTGATATTAACAGAAAAACTGACCAGGACATCCAAGCTAGTGTGTGCAGGTGCCAGCTAAGACAATTCTAAGAAAAAGTATAGCTGCACTTTTTCTAAGTACAGTATTTCAGAGTGCAGCTAGATTTCTCTTAAGAGTTGTTTCAGTTGGCACCTGTACACACTAGCCTGGAGGTCCTGGTCAGGTTTCCTGTTTATAGCAAACTCCTATGACATGCACTCCTACTCCCATCAACCCAAGGTGATTTTAATTAGCTGGTTCCTTCCTGCACTATAAATTGTAGGCTTTTAAGCCCAGAAGAGGTGACTTTTCAGGTTAGGGACACCACAATTAGGTGATAGCTGCTGGGCTCACATATATTGGCCAATCTAAGTGCTTAGTACCTTCTTTTCACCATAATCTTTTGCATTTCCATTTTTCCAATATTCCATATGTGCATAATGAAGCTTTTAGCCATTTTCTACGGCAGTAATGCAGTTCCAATTTTCTAAATTTATTATTAGTATTTCAGAGTGCAGCTATATTTTTCTTTAGATTTCGTAGTACAAACTGAATACATTATTAAATAGTTCTTAGACCTGATGAGGCTGGTGTACTCTGGAAATCCATAGATGTACAATCCTTTATGAAAGTTTCCCTGCCTTATATTAACAGGAGTTTGATCCAGATTAGATCTAAATAATAAAATATTTCCTTCAATTTAAAGATCACAAAGCCATTCAAACAGATATTTAAAGTAAGTACACCAGCCTCCGGAGAGATCTAATAACGTATACAGTTTCTAGTAAGACATCTGGTGACAGATCCATTGTAATGATGATCATTAAATGGTGTAGTGGCAGACATGAAGGGGTTACACTAACATACAGAACAGCAATGATAAATGAAAGGCGAGTATCATGGTGCTCCTTCATGACACAGGCACAGAAAAATAAGCTTGGTATACCAGAATATTGAGATACCTAGGCATCATTCATTGTCACCGTACATTTTTTTTTCTTATTTTTGCACTTGATACGCTCAATTCTAATGCAGTGAAATTGGATATTATTTGCAGCTTCAACTACCTAATGATAAAAACGAGCATGTCTGATTTCATGTCCTGAAAAGGTGCTTTCTGTAGCCCCAGGGGATTGTGCTATTCCAGCAAGGGCATGCGAGAAGACACACTCTTGTGGGGGTTAGATTGGCTGGAATAATCAGAGTCGCTCTCTGCATGCAGGGAGATAGATGGGAGGGGGAAGCTGTCCTAATGACATCATGCCAGGAACTTGTCGACTTAAACCAGGTTGCCATAGCAACAGCTAATGTCTCCATGTCAGCCTGTGCATAATTACAACAGAGGAAGAAAACACACACGCGCTCGCGCACAGCCAAACAGACGCACACAGGATCAGACTATGGAATGAGAACAGATTTCTATTTCTAGACTAACCACATGACACCGGGAGGAAGACATACCGATGCACAGCACAGTCCTGCCACCTTATACTGCAGCTACCATGCTTCACACAACAGTTCATAGACACCTCTGGCCCAGCTGTCATTTCTACCACTCCAGAGAGATCAGGAAAGCTATCCTGGGTGGAGGTGCATTGTCATTAGTAATCGGGAAATGTGGGATTTATAGGCCTATTATTGCTTACTACATGTGGCAGTTACCCACAGGTTGTGCCCGCAGCATCATTCACAATATATATACCACAGTACACATTGCGTTTTTAGATCAAATGAAAGATGAAAGCCCATCAAAGGGAATGGGGGAACAGTTCCTTGGGAAATATTAGGAATGCCCTATCCCATGGGCTTTGTGGTGCTGTGCACAATCACCCTAGAAGGAACATTGTGAGAACAGATCTCCTGAATGGGATATGGAAGAATTGATAGAAACCATGTAAACAAAAAGATCCAACTCATCTGGAAAAGCGCAGCAGATATCGAGCCTAGACGGGAAGCCTCAAAGACAACCCTGACTACACGCCTCATGTTTGATTCCATACACCACACATGTTCACGGTACATTCTCATACCTACAGTCAGACACAAGAGATCCCCACATTAGCTCATTCATAGACTGTAAGCTTGGGAGCAGGACCGTCTCTCCTCCGGGGATCTGTTGATTTATTTTAGTATTGATATTCTGTAATGTCTTTCATAGTCTGTACAAGTCCCTTATAAAATGTAAAGTGCTGCAGGATATGTTGGCGCTATAGAAATAAAATTATTATTATTGGAGGGCTATATAAATCTTATTAGCCTCGTGTATCACCTAGATACAGTTATATGAAAAAGTTTGGGCACCCCTATTAATCGTAAGCTTAATGTTTTATAAAAATTGGTGTTTTTGCAACAGCTATTTCAGTTTGATATCTAATAACTATTGGACACAGTAATGTTTCTGCCTTGAAATGAGGTTTATTGTACGAACAGAACATGTGCAATCTGCATCCAAACAAAATTTGACAGGTGCTTAACCCCTTCACCCCCAAGGGTGGTTTGCACGTTAATGACCGGGCCAATTTTTACAATTCTGACCACTGTCTCTTTATGAGGTTATAACTCTGGAACGCTTCAACGGATCTTCGCGATTCTGAGATTGTTTTCTCGTGACATATTGTACTTCACGTTAGAAGTATAATTTCTTCGATATAACTTGCGTTTATTTTTGAAAAAAAATGCAAATATGGTGAAAATTTTGAAAATTTTGCAATTTTCAAACTTTGAATTTTTTTTCCCTTAAAACAGAGAAATATGTCACACAAAATAGTTAAGAAATAACATTTCCCACATGTCTACTTTACATCAGCACAATTTTGGAACCAAAATTTTTTTTTGTTCGGAAATTATAAGGGTTAAAAGTTGACCAGTGATTTCTCATTTTTACAACAAAATTTACAAAGCCATTTTTTTAGGGACCACCTCACATTTGAAGTCACTTTGACGGGTCTATATAGCAGAAAATACCAAAAAGTGACACCATTCTAAAAACTGCACCCCTCAAGGTACTCAAAACCACATTCAAGAAGTTTATTAACCCTTCAGGTGCTTCACAGGAGCTGAAGCAACGTGGAAGGAAAAAATTAATATTTAACTTTTTAGCCACAAAAATGATCTTTTACAAACTTTTTTTTTATTTTGACAAGGGTAAAAGGAGAAAATGGGCAGATAAAGTTGTTGTGCAATTTCTCCTGAGTACGCCAATACCCTATATGTGGGGGAAAACCACTGTTTGGGCACACGGCAGAGCTAATAAGGGAAGGAGCGCCGTTTGACTTTTTCAAACTAAAATTGGCTGGAGTTGAGATTGGACGCCATGTCGTGTTTGGAGAGCCACTGATGCACCTAAACAGTGGAAACCCCCCACCAGTGACACCATTTTGGAAACTAGACCCCTAAGGAACTTATCTAGATCTGTTGTGAGCACTTTGAGCCCCAAAGTGTTTCACAAAAGTTTATAATGCCTGGGTGTGAAAAAAAAAAAAAAACAATTTTCCACAAAAATGATTTTTTAGTCCCAAATTTTTGATTTTTCCCAAGGAAATTGGACCCCAAAAGTTGTTGTCCAATTGTCCTGAGTACGCTGATACCCCATATGTGGGGGGGGGGGGGGCGGGGGGGGAAACTGTTTGGGCGCACGGCAGGGCTTGGAAAGGAAGCAGTTACGTTTTGGAATGCAAACATTGATGGGGGTCATGTTCCGTTTGTAGTGCCCCAGATGAGCCTAAATAGTGGAAACCCCCCACAAGTGACCCCATTTTGGAAGCTAGACCCCCTAAGGAACTTATCTAGATCTTTGGTGAGCACTTTGAACCCCCAAGTGCTTCACACAAGTTTATAATGCCCGGGCATGAAAATAAAAAATCCTATTTTTTTCCCACAAAAATTATCTCTTAGTCACTAATTTTTTATTTTCCCATAGGTAACAGGAGAAATTGGACCTCAAAAGTTGTTGTCCAATTTGTCCTGAGTACGTTGATACCCCATATGTGGGGGGGAACCACTGTTTGGGCGCATGGCAGAGCTCGGAATGGAAGTAGCACCATTTGACTGTTTCCAACCAAAATTGGCTGGAATTGAGATTGGACGCCATGTTGCATTTGGAGAATCCCTGATGTGCCTAAACAGTGGAAACCCCCCACAAGTGACCCCATTTGGGAAACTAGACCCCCTAAGGAACTTATCTAGATCTTTGGTGAGCAATTTGAACCCCCAAGTGCTTCACACAAGTTTATAACGTAGAGCCGTAAAATTAAAAAATCATATTTTTTCCACAAAATTGATCTTTTCACCCCAATTTTTATTTTCCCAAGGGTAACAAGACTCCAAAAGTTATTGTGCAATTTGTCCTGAGTACGCTGATACCCCATATGTGGGGGTAAACCACTGTTTGGGTGCATGGCAGAGTTTGGAAGGGAAGGAGCGATGTTTGACTTTTTCAACGCAGAATTGGCTGGATGCCATGTCGTGTTTGGAGAGCTCCTGATCTGCCTAAACAGTGGAAACCCCCCACAAATGACACCATTTTGGAAACTAGACCCCTCAAGGAACTTATCTAGATATGTGGTGAGCACTTTGAACCCCAAAGTGCTTCACAGAAGTTTATAACGTACAGCCGTAAAATAAAAAATCTTTTTTTTTTTTTTTTTTTTTTTTTTTACAAAAATGATTTTTTCGCCCCCAATATTTTATTTTCACAAGGGTAACAGGAGAAATTGGACCCCAAAAGTTGTTGTCCAATTTGTCCTGAGTACGCTGATACCCAGCATGTGTGAGAAAACGACTGTATGGGTGCACGTCTGGGCTCGGAAGGGAAGTAGTGACGTTTTGGATTGCAGACTTTGATGGAATGGTCTAGGGGCGTCATGTCGCATTTGGAGAGCCCCTGATGCGCCTAAACAGTGGAAACCCCCCACAAGTGACCCCATTTTGGAAAATAGACCCCACAAGTAACTTATCTAGAAGTATGTTGAGCACTTTGAACCCCTAAGTGCTTCACAGAAGTTTATAACGTACAGCTGTAAAAATAAAAAATCCTTTTTTTTTTTTTTACAAAAATGATTTTTTCGCCCCCAATATTTTAATTTCACAAGGGTAACAGGAGAAATTGGACCCCAAAAGTTGTTGTCCAATTTGTCCTGAGTACGCCGATACCCAATATGTGGGAGAAAACTACTGTATGGGCGCACGTCAGGGCTCGGAAGGGAAGTAGTGACGTTTTGGATTGCAGACTTTGATGGAATGGTCTGGGGGCGTCATGTCGCATTTGGAGAGCCCCTGATGCGCCTAAACAGTGGAAACCCCCCACAAGTGACCCCATTTTGGAAAATAGACCCCACAAGGAACTTATCTAGAAGTGTGGTGAGCGCTATGAAGCCTCAAGTGCTTCACAGAAAATTTATAACATACAGCCGTAAAAACAAAAAAATCATTTTTTTTTTACAAAAATGATTTTGTCGCCCCCAGTTTTTTATTTTCCCAAGGGTAACAGAAGAAATAGGACAAATTGCACAATAACTCTTGGGGTACAGAGTACGCCGATACCCCATATGCGGGGGTAAACTACTGTTTGGGCGCATGGCAGAGCTCAGAAGTGAAGGAGCACCGTTTGACTTTTTCAACGCAGAATTGGCGGGAATTGAGATCAGACGCCATGTCACATTTGGAGAGCCCCTGATGTGCCTAAACAGCAGAAACCCCCCAATTCTAACTCCAACCCTAACCCCAACATACCCCTAACCCTAGTCCCAACCCTAACCACAAACCTAACCCTAACACACCCCTAACCCTAATCCCAACCATAACCCTAATACTAACTTTAGCGCCAATCCTAACCCTAACTTTAGCCGCAACACTAACCCTAATGGGAAAATGGAAATAAATACATTTTTTTTAATTTTATTATTTTTCCCTAACTAAGGGGGTGATAAAGGGGGGTTTGATTTACTATTTATAGCGGGTTTTTGTGATTGGCAGCTGTCACGCTAAAAGACGCTTTTTATTGCAAAAAGTAGTTTTTTGCATCACCACATTTTGAGAGCTATAATTTTTGCATATTTTGGCCCACAGAGTCATGTGAGGTCTTATTTTTTGCGGGACGAGGTGACGTTTTTATTGGTACCATTTTTGAGCATGTGACATTTTTTGATCGCTTTTTATTTCGATTTTTGGGAGGTTAGAATGAACAAAAATCAGCAATTCATGAATTTCTTTTGGGGGAGGCGTTTATACCGTTCCGTGTGTGGTAAAATTGATAAAGCAGTTTTATTCTTCGGGTCAGTACGATTATGGCGATACCTCAATTATATCATTTTTTTATGTTTTGGCGCTTTTATAGAATAAAAACAATTTTATATAAAAAAAAATATTTTTGCATCGCTTCATTCTGCGAGCTATAACTTTTTTATTTTTTCGCTGATGATGCTGTATGACGGCTCGTTTTTTGCGGGACAAGATGACGTTTTCAGCGGTACCATGTTTATTTATATCTGTCTTTGATCGCGTGTTATTTCACTTTTTGTTCGGCGGTATGATGATAAAGCATTGATTTTTTGCTTAGTTTTTTTTTTTTTTTTTAAGGGGTTCACTAAAGGGGTTAACTAGTGGGACAGTTTTATAGGGGGGGTTGTTAGGGACGCGGCAATACCAAATATGTGTACTTTTATTGTTTTGTTTTTTTTATTTACAGGAAGAAATGAATTTATTGGGGAATTTTTTTTTTTTTGATGATGATTTTTACCACTTTTTATTTTTATTTTTTTTTACTTTGTCCCAGGGTGGGACATCACAGTATTTTAGCAGATCGCTGGAGTGACAGTGTGCACAGCACTCTGTCACACCAGCGATCGCTCTGGCATCGCTGCAGGCTTCCTCTGCGCCTGCTCTCAGCAGGCACTGAGGAAGCCGCCTCCCTGCAGGACCCCGGCGCCATCTTGGATCCGGGGACCTGGAGGGAGGACGGACCCTCGGAACAGCGCGACACAGCTGCTCTGAGGGTCTCAGGGGGGCGCGCATGGAGCCGCCTGCCTGCGCGATCCTCCCCTGTGCCCCGGGCACACCGCGATCATGTTTGATCGCGGTGTGCTAGGGGTTAATGTGCCGGGAGCGGTCCGTGACCGCTCCTGACACATAGTGCTGGGTGTCAGCTGTGATATACAGCTGATACCCGGCGGCGATCAGCTACGCTCCCCCCGGGAGCGCAGCTGATCGCCTATAACGTACTATTCCGTCCATGGGAATTAGGTCCAGGGTCACATGGACGGAATAGTACGTCTGATGGCAGAGAGGGGTTAAGTATGGGCACCTCACCAGAAAAGTGACATTAATATTTAGTAGATCCTCCTTTTGCAAAAATAACAGCCTCTAGTCGCTTCCTGTAGCTTTTAATGAGTTCCTGGATCCTGGATGAAGGTATTTTTGACCATTCCTCTTTACAAAACAATTCCAGTTCAGTTAAGTTTGATGTTCGCCGAGCATGGACAGCCCTCTTCAAATGATCCCACAGATGTTCAATGATATTCAGGTCTGGGGACTGGGATGGCCATTCCAGAACATTGTAATTGTTCCTCTGCATGAATGCCTGAGTTGATTTGGAGCGGTGTTTTGGATCATTGTCTTGCTGAAAGATCCATCCCCGGCGTAACTTCAACTTTGTCACTGATTCTTGAACATTATTGTCAAGAATGTGCTGATACTGAGTGGAATCCATGCGTCCCTCAACTTTAACAAGATTCCCGGTGCCGGCATTGGCCACACAGCCCCAAAGCATGATGGAACCTCCACCAAATTTTACAGTGGGTAGCAAGTGTTTTTCTTGGAATGCTGTGTTTTTTTGACGCCATGCATAACACCTTTTTGTATGACCAAACTACTCAATCTTGGTTTCATCAGTCCACAGGACCTTCTTCCAAAAAGAAATTTGCTTCTCCAAATGTGCTTTTGCATACCTCAGCCGACTGTTTGTGGCGTGCTTGCAGAAACGGGTTCTTTCGCATCACTCTCCCATACAGCTTCTCCTTGTGCAAAGTGCGTTGTATAGTTGACCGATGCACAGTGACACCATCTGCAGCCAGTTGATGCTGCAGCTCTCTGGAGGTGGTCTGAGGATTGTCCTTCACTGATCTCACCATTCTTCTTCTCTGCCTTTCTGATGTTTTTCTTGGCCTGCCACTTCTGGCCTTAACAAGAACTGTCCCTGTGTTCTTCCATTTCCTTACTATGTTCCTCACAGTGGAAACTGACAGGTTAAATCTCTGAGACAGCTTTTTGTATCCTTCCCCTGAACAACTATGTTGAATAATCTTTGTTTTCAGATCATTTGACAGTTGTTTTGAGGATCCCATGATGCCACTCTTCAGAGGAGATTCAAACAGGAGAACAACTTGCAAGTGGCCACTTTAAGTAGCTTTTCTCATGATTGCATACACCTGGCTATGAAGTTCAAAGCTCAATGAGGTTACAAAACCAAAAAAAGTGCTTTAGTAAGTCAGTAAAAAGTAGGTAGGAGTATTTAAAACAAGAAAATGATAAGGGTGGCCATACTTATGCACCTGTCAAATTTTGTTTGAATGCAGATTGCACATGTTCTGATAGTACAATAAACCTCATTTCAAGGCAGAAACATTACTGTGTCCAATAGTTATTAGATATATCAAACTGAAATAGCTGTTGCAAAAAACACCAATTTTTATAAAACATTAAGCTTAACATTAATAGGGGTGCCCAAACTTTTTCATATAACTGTATATGCTGATGGCAAACTTTTTTTTTTGCCCTCTCAATGATATCTTTGCCCTTATTACCTGGTTATAAAAATTAAAATAGCTTCTGGAGTGGCTCAACTGATCACTAAAGTACTTATGTATTTCCAAAATATTTAGAATTGAGAGTCCTCAGTGGTTGATACCTTTTAATGGCTAACTGAAAAGATGGTAACAAATTGCAAGCTTTCGAGACTGCTCAGGTATGTATTTCCAAGCATTAGTGTCACACAAACGTAAAGTATGTCCAGACATTCTCAGAACAGCAGCCCAGTGGGCATTTTTAACCCCTTAGTGACAGAGCCAATTTGCAGCTTAATGACCGGGCCAATTTTTACAATTCTGACCACTGTCACTTTATGAGGTTATAATTCTGGAACGCTTTAACGAATCCAGCTGATTCTGAGATTGTTTTTTCGTGACATATTGTACTTCACGCTAGTGGTAAAACATTTTTTTATATGACTTGCGTTTATTTATGAAAAAAACGGAAATATGGCGAAAATTTTGAAAATTTAGCAATTTTCAAACTTTAATTTTTATGCCCTTAAATCAAAGAGATATATCACACTAATTTCTTAATAAATAACATTTCCCACATGTCTACTTTACATCAGCAGAATTTTGGGAACAAAATTTATTTTTGTTACGAAGTTATAAGGGTTAAAAGTTGACCAGTGATTTCTCATTTTTACAACACCATATTTTTATTAGGGACCACATCACATTTGAAGTCACTGTGAGGGGTCTATATGATGGAAAATACCCAAAAGTGACACCATTCTAAAAACTGCACCCTTCAAGGTGCTCAAAACCACATTCAAGAAGTTTATTAACCCTTTACGTGCTTCACAGGAACTGAAGCAATGTGGAAGGAAAAAATTAACATTTAACTTTTTTTGCAAAAAATTTACTTCAGAACCAATTTTTTTTTATTTTTACAAGTGTTAAAAGAAAAAATGAACCACAAAATTTGTTGTGCAATTTCTCCTGAATACGCCGATACTCCATATGTGGCAGTAAACCACTTTTTGGACGCACGGCAGAGGTCGGAAGGGAAGGAGCGCCATTTGACTTTTTCAACGCAGAACTGGCTGGACGCCATGTCACGTTTGGAGAGCCCCTGATATGCCTAAACAGTGGAAACCCCAACAAGTGACCCCATTTTGGAAACTAGACCCCTTAAGGAACTTATCTAGATGTGTTGTGAGCACTTTGAACCTCCAAGTGTTTCACACAAGTTTATAACGTAGAGCCGTGAAAATAAAAAAATCATTTTTTTTCCTCAAAAATGATTTTTTAGCACGCTATTTTTTTTCCCCAAGGGTAACAGGAGAAATTGGACCCCAAAATTTGTTGTGCAATTTTCCTGAGTAAGCCGATACCCTATATGTTGGGGTAAACCACTGTTTGGGCGCACGGCAGGGCTCGGAAGGGAGGGAGCGCCATTTGACTTTTTGAACGCCACGTCGTGTTTGGAGACCCCCTGATGTGCCTAAATAGTGGAAACCCCACAATTCTAGCTCCAACCCTAACCCCAACACACCCCTAACCCTAATCCTAACCCTAATTGTATCCCTAACCCTAATTGTATCCCTAACCCTAATTGTATCCCTAACCCTAATTGTAACCCTAACCCTAATTCCAACCCTAATCATAACCCTAATGGAAACCTTAAAATAAATACAATTTATTTTATTATATGTCCCTAACTAAGGGGGTGATAAAGGGGGGGTTTATTTACTATTTTTTTTTATTTTGATCACTGTGATAGGGTTTATCACAGTGATCAAAATGTACTTACACTAAATGAATGAATCTGCCGTCTGGCAGATTCGGCGGGCGCACTGCGCATGCGCTCGCCATTTTCTTTTACAGGAAGAAGACGCTGGGAGGCTCGGAGCTGCGGGTGGACAGGGGGGACACCGGGAGGCACTTCGGGGGACCCTATTTCTCTCCCCTCTGATGTGCGATCACATCAGAGGGGAGAGAAATTACATGCAGGATCGCGGCTTTTTTTATTCTTTTGCGATCGCAGTTATATGGTTAATAACGGCGATCGCAAAAGCGGGGGACTGCGGGGGACCCGAATTATGTTCTCTGGGGTCTCGGCCCCGGAGAAAGCCAAACTCGGCGGGCGCACTGCGCAGGCGCCCGCCATTTTCTTTGCCGGAGAAAACGTGGGGAGCTCCGGGAGACATCGGAGGACGGGGTGGGGACCGGGAGGCACGGGGACATTTTTCTATGCAAATTAAAACTGGCTTTTTAATGTACCAGCAAGTTACGGGATTTGAGAAATCTGATGCACACATCTTTTTTTGTTCCTGAATGAATTGAAAACTGCTGAGTTTTATTTTGGTAACTGCAGTATGACACTACTTTCAGCATTTTTGCTGCGTTTTTCACCCATAGAAAGCAATGAGCACGTGCACAAAAAAAAAAAAAAGAAAAAAATGTTGCTGCAGTTTCTGCAGTGTTTTAAGAGTAAAAAAAAGCAGGTGCAGCAGGATGTGAAACCCATTTATTTTTGTAATTTTCTCAAGTTTAAACAAAAATATCTTGGTGTCCTTACCTGAAAATGGCTGTCTGGATTAGTGCAGTTTAATTACATTAGTGATGTGTAGAAAAGTAAACATCGGCTGACCAACATGTGAAATTGAACAAAACCTGACCAACTCAATTGCCAACCAGTGTCAAAGTAAACTTTGCCCGACCATCTCAATGCTCTGCCAATGTCTTAGGTAAACTATGCCAGACAAATTCAACTCCCCATTCTGTTTTTTACATTTGCAATTGTGTATTTTTTCATGAACTTTCTTGTTCAGAATAGTCACTATTTTTCCAGACATAAAAACTATTTAGTGGAAGTTATGAAATTGCCCTTTTTTCCAAAAAATGTTTTATGGTTTCACATATCTTGCATTGGTTGCCTAACACCTTACGTTGTTCATTTTGTATGCTGGAAGCAAAGCTGAACTTTGGGATCCTGAAAATAGCCGCAAAAATGCAGCAAGGAAAGCAGAAAAAATGAGATCAGGTTTTGACTGCAGAAAGAAAGAAAAAAAAAAAAAAAAACAGCAAAAAAACAACATGTGAACATAGCCTAAAAAGGAATCTGTCAATAGGATCAACCCTCCCTAACCCATCTAGAGTATATGGGCATGCAGGTCATATGAAGCTGAATAAAATTGTACCTTGAGATCTGCGATCGGATGATTTACTGCAGAGAATAATTGTTTTTTGACCTGTTAAGATCTTTGTGCCGGATACAAAACTGGGTAAGAATCTGCATCCGGAGATTATTTTGAATAAAAGTGACATTACCAGTGTGAGACATGTAATGACTGACCGTTCGCCCTCAATCACATACAGCTCTGCAGTGAGATCAGCGCTAACCCAAGTACAACAGCGCTAACCCAAGAGCAGCAAGCGCAAAAACATAACTGCAAATGGTCATGCATTGTGTTGTACTGTGGGTAGGGTCTGACATGGATCCTCCACTGCCTCTGTTGTCTGTATTTAGATTTGGAGCTTGGATTTGCGCGGTCTCTCCTGTTGATATTTTCCTAGGTGACCCGTATTTTTCTTTTTAATAGACAAGCTATATATTATGAATCCATGGCATCACCGACTGGACAAAAGTTAAACAATCTGAGAACAGTTACCTCTTTGAGACAGATTTTTCCTCTCTTTCGCTGGGCTTCACAAACCATTTTCCAATGCGCACAAAACTTTTATCGAGCAAACACCTAAAGAGGGGAAAAAAGAAAAATTGATTCAATGGATTATGTTCCACATGCCTAACAATCCAAACACTACAAAAATATCTGTTATCAGATAATTTATGACATAATTAAAATTATATATACATATACACACATATATACGTACGTATACATATATGAAATACTCAAACCTACTTTCAGCACCATAATGTAATAATATCTGATTACCTCTCTAGTAGGTTATGAATGGCCTTAAAAAGTAGTGTCCGACACTCATAGGAAAGACCGTTGTCCCACAGTCCCTCTTCTTGCACTGCAAAAGAAAGGCAAAGTTTTTCATTTAGAGAGGTGTAAAAAGTTTGATATTTAATATATCATACAAGTATTTTTTCAGACGCAAACAACTCTCTTTGACTTTGCTGTGATGGATGAAAACCTAACAATTGCACATAAATTTAAAAAAAAAAAAAAAAAAAAAAAAAAAAAAAAAAAAATCGCAAGCTTAGATCCACAATGCTTATCAAATATAGAAATCTAGATGCCATACTGAAATACAGTGGTTTTTGCTTTATAAATCCTTGGGCACGAATCATACCGACTCATATCTCCCTCAATTGTTTTATAGAGGACTGTGGTGAGATCAGTAGGTGGTGTCAAACCTGTGAGGGATGCAGCCCTCCTTAAATTTCTGTGTTCTGCTTCTATGACAAGAGGAGTACTACAGAACTGCATTGCGCAGATGTGAGCAGAGAAGTAGCGTCCAGGTTGGGTCATATTTACAAGTAGAATGGGAATGTGCAGGATAAATACATTTTGGGTGATGGTGCTATAGTCAATTGGTAATTTTTTAATTTATTTTTTATTGGAAAGACGAGTAGCGCTTAGCCCACACTAAAAGTTGGGGATGAAGAAATTCCAGATCAGCTAATTAAAAATGTGGATTTATGTGAATGCTTATTTTCATGTCTGCAGGCACAGGTATTGGCTACTAGTACGCAGACCAGTTCTACACAAGGTTTCCATTTACTGAAAGTTGTACGTTCCAAAGTTACATAACTTATTATGCAATGACTAGGTGACATTTACATAAAGTGAACCTGTCCTAAAGGGCCAGATCAATCTACCTCTGAACCAAAAACATCCCCTACTGCGAACACTTTTCTAGAAGCAGCTGTACAATGGGGAGATACACCTTCATGCATACTGCTATATGAGAATACACATTATATCCATCTGCTTGCAGCATGGCAGTGATAACAATGGGAGTGCCATATCATTAAGAATGCTGAGGACACTCTGATTACTATATATCCTCGCTATACACCAGAATGAAGAGCTGCCGAGTTCGAGTCCCTCCCGCTCTGGTAGCCTGGAGTCAGTCACCCATGCATTATATGCAACACTACATTTCCAGATGGAACCTTTTGTCTGGACAATGTCAGCAGCAGATATCTGCCAGGAGGTGAACAGGTCATTTAGTTTCATCCACAATTTAGCCTAACTTTTGAAAGTTGATTGGATCCAATATAGACAAATTCTGCCAGCAGACATTATAAGGTTCTTTACATATTCGGCACGAGCTGCCACTTAGCTTACTCCCTCCTCACAATCTCCTGCTAGATGGCAATTTTTGACAAAGTAGAAAAAGAAAGTGTACCCAGTGAATAAGGCATGACTATCGTGGCAACCTTGTAATTAAAAACCTGTCTGCTTATACCAGGGAAATATCCAGCATGGGGGATAATCCCAGACCAATATTCTAAATAGTGGAGAACTGAGAAACATTTGTGTGCACGATTACTTACTAAAGTTTTCCAAGCCAGTTTCCAGTTATTCCACAATATCAAGTTCTCAAAACTTCAGCAAATCCAAACAAACATACCGGAGAAGTGTCTAAAAGGGAATAACGGCTGATCAACCATATAATAAGCCAATCAGCTGCTGTTTAAAGGCCCCTCACCAGGTCATTAATACAAATATCCACGTCATCTCCTCTTCCTCTCACTGTCGGTGTACCCCAGGGCTCAGTCCTTGGCCCCCTTCTCTTCTCTCTCTACACGGCCCAAATTGGACATCAGCAGATTTGGCTTTCAGTACCATCTTTATGCTGATGACACAACTATACACGTCATCCCCCAACCTTACCCCCGCTGTTCTACAGAACGCCACCGACTGTCTGTCTGCAGTCTCCAACATCATGTCCGCTCTGTATCTGAAACTTAACCTCTCCAAAACTGAACTCCTTCTGCTCCCGCCGTCTACTAACCGCCCTAAATCTGACATTTCCTTCTCCGTGGGCGGCGCCATAATAACACCCCGCAGCAGGCTCGCTGTCTGGGTGTTATGTTTGACACCAATCTCTCCTTCACCTCCCATATACAATCTCTTGCCCGCTCTTGCCGCCTACACCTAAAGAACATCTCTAGAATCCACCCTTTTCTCACCATGGAAACAACAAAAACCCTCACTGTAGCATTGATCCACTCTCGCCTGGACTACTGCAACGCTCTATTACTTGGCCTCCCCATTACTCGACTATCCCCTCTCCAGTCCATCCTTAATGCTGCAGCCAGGGTCATCCATCTGGCTAATCGGTACTCGGACGCGTCCGCTCTTCGCCAGTCCTTACACTGGCTGCCCATTCATTATAGGATCCAATTCAAAGTACTTGTTCTCACCCACAAAGCTCTCCACAGTGCAGCACCCCTTATATCTCCTCCCTCATTTCTATCTATCAGCCTAACCGACTGCTGCGCTCTGCAAACGATTTTCGACTAAACTCTGCAATAATCGCCCTCCCACTCCCGACTCCAAGACTTCTCCCGCGCTGCGCCAATCCTCTGGAATGCTCTACCCCAAGAAATTAGGACTATCTACAAATTGCATGGTTTCAGGCGCTCCCTCAAAACACATTTGTTCAGAGCGGCCTATCACGTTCACTAATCAAAGTCATTCTATGTGTAAGTGTGTATGTGTAGTCTATTCACTATCTCCATCCATCCCTCACTCCCTCAAGATGGCTGGACCATCATTGTAAATGTGTGTAGCACAGCTGTGCTTGGTGCCACATGTACCCAGGAGGATGCATGAAAGGTAATTCACAATCACCTGATAAGCACACAACACTTCACATTTTTCCTGGTTCCACCAGAGGGAGCCCTTGAGACAGTAGTGAGATGAAGGCAGTCTAGCTGCGAGTTAGCTAGTTGTTGGTTGTACCTCAGACAGTGCAGTTCTCCTCAGAGCATCGGAGTGAGAGGATTCCTGTCAGAGCGTGTTAGAGAGAAAGTTACCTCAGACCAGCTGTGAGGGAGAGATAAGATCTCCTCAGAACACCGGAGAGAGACTCCTGTCAGATTAGCCTGAGAGCTGAGGAAGTTTGAGCGAGAAGCTGACATCTACTGCTGTCTGTGCTTATGTTAAGTGTGCGAGTAGGACGACAGGCAAGTGGAAAAAGGAAAAGAGAGAGTGACAGAGGTCAACCAGCATTGATAGCTAACCTCCACTCTGCACCACCGGACACCAGGACCGAGCTTGCTAGTATCTTCACAGCTAGTGGGGAAAACTGGAGACCCTGGACTTCAAGTCGCTGGGGCCCAGCAGTGCTGATACGTAACTGAGGTTAGGAAGACGGGGGTCTGGCAGGTACCGCCATAGAGACACTGTTCTGTCCACAAGAAGACCTCATCACAAGATCAGCCGGGCGTAGCAAAGTTAAACTCTGTTTTATGCAAGTTAGAAACTCACACACATAAGGACGTAAGGGGGCCTTACACCTACTCAGTGGATTGCTGGACGTGCATCCTCCACCCTGACGGCCTCCCGGGACGTGCCTGCAACTTCATCACCAGTAAAGGTACAGAAAGAGACTGTCTTGTGTGTGTCTGCATTATTGCTCCTTCACCCCTACACCGCCATATACCTCGAGGGATCAGTCTTACCTGTGGAAGACTTAACACCTTGCTGCCCAGTAACAACCCCTCAGAGGATTCACCCTGCAGCGCTGGTTACCCTGATCAGAAACCACAGGTGGCGTCACGAACATTTCTACAATCCCCTGTAAATATCCTTCTTTAGTGAGCGCCCAGGGCAACGGACCGAGCTGCGCTACCCGTGACATCCCCCAGTAAAGTGAACGGGCTCGGTGCCAAGTACCCCATAGCCCTGTTACGTGCGACTCATCTGCACCATTGTATATACACACCTGTACTTTTAATCCCCCACCTCATTGTAGATTGTAAGCTCTCACGAGCAGGGGCGGCTTATTTTGCTTTAATTATTGTATTGTTAACGTTGTTACTTATGACTTGTGTTTTGAAACTGTTAAACTGTAAAGCGCTGCGGAATATGTTGGCGCTATATAAATAAAAATTATTATTATTATTATTATTATAAATATTCGGTCCCAGTTGGCATGATGTCCAGCAAAATATACATAGTTTACATTGTGAGCTGTGCTGCAGAAATGAATCGATCTGAGGAACCAGCGTTCTGATTGTGATCATTGACCTATGTTATCAGACCAACAAACATGCCTTCCTATAAAATAGTCATTCAGCCACTTATCGGTCCATATTAATATTGCTAACAGAAGATCCAAGGACAACACTTAGAGACTCCTCCGTCTCCCTCAGCCCTGCTCCCCCAACCAAAAAAAAAATGTGGAAGAAACGTTATCAATTCTCTATTTTATGTAATCCATATTGACTGCTACAGTGGATAACCCTAGCCACACATGTTCAATGTCACCAAAAGACGATCAATCTTCTGGGAACCTTCTTTAAGGTACTGTCACACTAAACGAGATCGCTAAAGAGATCGCTAATGCGTCACCGATTTTATGACGCAGTAGCAATCTCGTTAGCGACTTAGCTGTGTGTGACATGTAGCGGCAAGGTGGCCCCTGCTGCGATGTCGTTGATCGCTTATGAACGTTCTGAGCAGTTTTTTGGTCGTTGGTGTCCAGCTGGTGAGCCTGAATCGCTGAGTGTGACACCCTTTATGAACGACTTCACCAGTGTCGCAGGTGGGACTAGGTTTTCCCAACGACCGCAGAGGTCGTTATACAGATCGCTGATGAGATGTGTTTGGAATCTAACTAGCGATCACATAGCGATCGCACTAGCGATCTCGCCAGGTCGTGTCGTTGTCGTGATCGCTAGTGCGATCGCTAAGTGTGACAGTGCCTTTACTTGAAAGATCTTTCATGGACTAACAACTTTGTTGCAGATGACTAAGGTGTCATTGGTCAGATAAAACATCTGAATGAACATTTGGAAGCACAAAAATGTGTAACCACTTTTCATTAAATTACCCATTGAAGGGTGCTCAGACCACTTAAGGGTAATCCTACTTCCATCTGTCCTACACTTCTTGTCGTGAGGAAGTAGGGGACAGAAGGAAATTAATAAAACTGCAGAACAAATTCATCTTCTAGAGGGTAATCTGTTCAAAGAAAATAGTCAAGATGCAATAATATAACTGATGGAATGGAAAATAATATCTGGTCTTTATAAGAGGATGAATTTCTCATAGGGGAGAGGCTTAAGAGGTTTCATTGTATACACACGACAATTTCAAAAAAAGTAGGGACGCTGTGTATAATGTAAAGAATATAAGAATGCAAGAATCTGGAAATCTCTTATAGCCACGTTATTCACAACAGAACAGCAGGTGAAAGGTAGACATTTCTCCATTTTGTTTGAAATGTCTAAATTATCTCATCTAGAAATCAAGCTTCAAAAATTACGCTTCAAAAACTAATCAAAAACGCATCAAAATCCGCATGCATTTTTCCTGGCAAGGGGGTGCGGGGATTTGCGGAGGAAAAATCTGCTTCAATTCTGCAATGTGGGCACATAGCCTAAGGCAGCACTGCATTAATAACAAGCATGATTGAGCCCCGCAAATCACTGTATGGGCTCAGGAATACTTCTAGAAGTTATTGTCTCAGCACAGTCCGCCATGCATTCCACAAATGCAAGTTAAATAGAACCTGTCAGAACAATTCTGCAACGTAAAGACGGCTGTAATACTGATTGCATTGATATCTTTGATGAAGATATCTGCTTTGTTGTTCTTCTGTAATCACCATTTGAAGTTCTCTGCTAATTGGATTTCGGTGCACAGAGGCCGGACTGTACACTGGGTCCCCCCCTTCTGATTCCTGGATCACCATCTGCCTTTGGTCTTTGATTGAGAGGTCGCTGCTGAGATTTCAAGCAGTTGAAGAAGGCGATTCACAGACCGGAGGCAGGCAGTGGGGCCGGGACTCACCTGACAGGGTGTACCGAAATCTAATTAGCAGAAAACTTCATGCCAGGTAGTACATATCATAAAATATATATATAAAATAGGTAGACTTGTGAGGTAAAATACCTCCAAATTATGGCAGGTTTGAACACAAACAAAAAATTTTCAAAAACAGACCACATGACAATTATGGTGCCACAGTTGCAGATCAGGCTGGGTTCACATTTACATATACATATGTTGTGCACTGCATAGAGAAGACTGTTTAAATCATCTTTTTTCAGAGATACAGATGGACGTAGTACATGGATTGGATCAGTACATAATTACCAGTACTTAAAATCCTGGCTTGAGAAGCATTAATCAGAGTGCACGCCTAGCGGCGCATGCTCCCAAACAGTACAGTGCACCACATGTTGGACTAATACATCTTTTGTAACAAACTTGGAGAGCTTCCTCTTCCTTCTAATATGTCAACTCCATGATTATGCCATATACGACACCGAGCTGAATACCTTCACTTTGTGCTGCCATAGCCAAAGACTGACCGGTTGGGAATTACATATCTGGATAATTATCTGCACCAAATAAATAATGAAAGAAAACGAGCGGATAAGTAGTTTAGTGCAGGAGGAACTGTAATTGCATGGCAAATATTTATCATCCACAGCCCAGAAAATCATAAAGAATATGAATAGCATAAAAACAATGTGGAGGACTGGGAAAGTAGGTTCAGGCGGTGCGGAGACTGCAAAATATGCAAAGTCAGCGCTAAATCTTGCCATTCTGTCCACAGAGCAAAGGAATGTATTATAGTAAAATTATCGCTGGCTTGCTAGGATAAGCGTGAGCACAATGAACTGCTCAGCGAGTCCTATTTACAGAAAGTATGTGGCAAGGTTTCCATCCAAACCCTTGGAAATGCCAGCTTTAGGCATTTCCCAGCCATTTGCGGCAGTGAGGCAGTTAAACTGAGTAGGTAGTGCTCCCTGCTTGGCACTGCTGTGCTTTTTGTGCAGCTCTGCAACCAATTGGAGAGAAGCTGCTGCAGCACATGTTCCATCCACAACAGAGCAGGGAGCTGCTAATGGGGGCCTTGGATCAGTGCCTGGCCTCATCACTCACAGACACAGGGGGGAGGGAAGTGCAGGGCGAGAGACGCAGAAAGGAAAGTACAGGATAAAAGACAGAAAAAGGAGGGGGGCGATGAGAGGCTAGAAGCACGGCCTGGCTCTACCCCGCGTCCATATATTTATATATGATGAATAACAGCACAGCAGACTGCTACACCTTACTCTACAAGTCTGCAAAAAATAATATAGAAAACTAGCGTATGGCCTATCCAGACAGGCAAAATGCAGAAGGCTGACAGCGATTGCTCCTAATATCATTGTTATTACGCTACAGTCAGATAGCTCCAGGTTGTCGATAGCCTTATAGTCAGCAGCACAGTGGGACAAGGTCATGACAGACAATGTCAGATGCATGTCGGAAGAAGACACTGGGAGAAACTTTTATTAGGAACATCAGCTCCTCATTTTTCTATAACCCGAGTTCTCACAGTGTTTCTATATTAAGACGGCACTTCATGTCTGTCTCCATACAAAGCTTAAAAACACATCTCTATGTAAACCTTTTTTTTTATATATATATTAAGGTGGACTTGTCAAAACTGGTGATAGTTAAAGTAGTGACTATGTGCGCAGAAATTCTTCGGCACTACCTGCCAGTAAATCAAATCGAAAACCACCAAATCCTTTTTCCCTGCTTGAAATGGTGGATATCAAGGCTAATGTACAAGTAAAATAGGACCCAACTGTAGCTTCACTAAAATTATTAAGCGACTCTACACTGCTCATATGAACTTTTCTGGCTGTTAGAGGGGAAACACGTACCTATCCTGTGCTAGATGTACCCCTGATGAGGATAGCCCTGGAATAACCCTCTGGAAGAGTTTCTGCTCCACAGTACTTGCCTATACACTACACTTTCCACACAGGATAAAACATGGTGCCAATTGTGAGCCAGCTAAGAATGCTGGGAGATTAAGGGTCTGAACTTTGCAGAACTGTGGCTGCACCTTTGCAGTACAGATTTGGTGGAAATGCTTTGCTTTTTTTGTGTTGACTTTGTAGCAATTTTTAACATAAGTGAACTCTGTTTTCCATAACTAATCTACAAATAGTGGGGAAAATCAGTGTGAAAAAGTGCTGCAAATTATGAAATATACAATAATTGGGCAGCACGGTGGCTCAGTGGTTAGCACTGTTTTGCAGCACTGGGGCTCTGGGTTCACATCCCACCCAAGATAATATCTGTAAGGAGTCTGTATGTTCTCCCCGTGATTGTGTGAGTTTCCTCCAGGTACTTTGTTTCTTTCCACACTCAAAAAACACACTGATCGGGAATCCAGATTGTGAGATCAAATGGGGAGAGTGATGATAATGTCTATAAGGTGCTGTGGAATATGATGGCACTATATAAGCAAACTATAATAATTTTTATTAAATCTTGTAATTTTACATTGTGGAATTTACCGTTTGCACCGTATTCGGCGAACTCTGCTGCAAAAAAAAAAAAATTAAATATGCAGCCCAATCTACATGGACTGAATAAAAATTCATCAACTATATCATGTACTGTAAAATAATATTCATTTAATTCTCAGACAATGGCAACGAATCTAAAGTCTGTATTTTTTTTTTTTAACTGGCAATAAAACAAGTGGCTGCACGTGATTCTACAAACACAGCAACTGTCTCATATTTTTACTATTTCTTTCAAAGTGGATTATCAGTAACAAATATGGCAATATCAGGACATGAGGCGAAAGGGACAACCAATATGGTAATTGCTAATTTGTTGTAACTAGTGATCTTTTGTAATTGTCACCTGGTGCAGCCAGTAGAAACGGCAGCAGGAAGGAGCATTTTTCCCTGTGGTGCATCTTCTAGAAAACCCAACAAAGTAAGGGACCCGCTAACATTTTCTTTTAAAGGCAGTGATTCTATCTATACATGTCTTACTTTTCTGCTTTAAGGCATTATAGGTCAGTATTACAGCCAAGCACAACATAAATAGAACACAGTACACATATGAAAAAACACAAATTTTAAGTGCACTACTTAAAAGTTGTCAGAAGATGGAGTTGTAGAGTCCAGCATTGAGAAGACACTAAGACAATGTACACATACAGCACCAAACATTGCAGGATGAACAAGGGGTGTTTTCTAAAAATATTTCTTTTTAGAAAAGCCAGGGGATACTCAATGAGTAAGACTCGGGATAAAACAAGTGGATGTGATTGAAGATAGCACAGGGAGAGGTATCTTGTAATGGAAGTCAGTGATCACAAAATCCACTCAATTATACTCAATTTTTATTTGCTTGCAAGCCAGCAGTCTAGGTGTGACTAATTGGTCACTTTACTACCCCAACTTCCAAGAGGCTCATTTGGGGTCAAGCTGCTCCGACATCCCTGAATCCCTGTAATGTCACTACTTGGCACATCCAGTAAGCTCCAGCACTGGGGTCACAATTCTGCAATGTCTGCTGTACACAGCAACAGCTCTAATAGAAGATATGTTGGCCCTATGGAAAGCCATATCAGATACCAGAGAGCACACTATATTAAATATCCCTGCCTGCTCTCTTCTACATGCTACCCATCCAAGGCACCACACCCTTGCTCATGACAGAACATATACAGCCTGATGAGCTGAATCTGATCATCTCGCAAAAGAGTCATTCCATGTCAAGTGGACCAGTGGTCCCCACTCGACCTTCTCCGATTTTGCTGAAAATTTATAAGGATGTACATGTATGTTTGAAAAGAGGTTCTGTACATTTTTAGGGCCAGATCTCAAATACATTGGGCACTGTTGAACTTTCACTGGAGGTTCCACCAAGCCTGCGGCTTCAGCTAAGAGGATTTTGCAAACTTTGGCACATAGCCATTAGGGTTCTATACTGGCTATGATGCTGAAATTTGGCATACTAGCTCAACTTTTGCTGCTAAACACGATAAAATTATTACCGGCTATGACAAAACAATATTTCGGCCGCAATTTTGTGTCAAAGTAGCTTGTAAAACGCGTCGCATAAAATTTATGCCAAACTTTGCCCATATATAACTCAAGACCAAAAACCAATAGTAACTGGTGCTTTGCCCTGTACACCAAACATCTACATGACTTTGCATTGCTGCAATATCACGGTCAAACCATATGTATTTGTGGAAATATTCACACCCACATATGATAAAAAACCCGAATTTTACCTATTTTTAGGTCAAATTTCTCAAAAAGGGTACCCCTAAAATATATTAATTCTGATATCATTAGAAAGAGCACATTTTTCTCTACAAGGATCTTTTTTTTTTTTTTTTGGAGTCTCTCAGTTTAAGAAAAGAAAAATGCCACTGAACATGGTATTATTTATGCGCGTAATGCATTGATTTTATGTTTGATTTTCAGATTCTTATCACATGTTACAGAGTTGTATTGTTGCTAGCAATGTCTATTATAATCAAAAACCTATAAACCTTTCTGGTTATGAAAAGTTATTGACTATTGTTACATTTTAATGCATATATTATTTATTTTTTAGCGATGGAGAATGAAATTGATGAAGAATCGGCCCAGTGCTCTATCGGCCTTGCGAACAATTCGAAGTGCCACCTTAAGACATTCACCCATAGCAAGGATGAGTTGAAATTGTTTACAAGCTTTGGATTGGATGAACAGAAATTGCTGCGTCGACGAGTGGGACTAAATTTTGACGAACATTCATAAATCTGTTTACACCATGAAGCTTCATTCTTGACCAAATATGAGCATTTGCAAAAATCGTGTTGCAATCCTTTTGGGAAGAAAGGTCATAACACTATTCAAACCCTTGCGTTGGTCCATGGTGGTTATACCACAACCAATTCCCTAAGAATTGGTATTATAATCCTATTAAGAATTGTAATAATGCTGTCTTTCAAGAATTGGCAGCCCATCGCCTAGGAGCCATGGCCGATAGCCATGCAAGGCCAGCCGCGGGCGGTCTCTTTATCGCAGGTTCCGAAGCCTGAGGGTGGGTGTCTTTGCCTAGGATCCCAAGCCTAATATTGGGTATCTTTTGTTGGCTCCCAAGCCATAATGTTCAGTCTAAGTGGTCTGGAATTGTTGCTGAATTTGCAACATAATCGGTTCAGAGAAGTTGTATTGTCGGCCCATTGCTGTTTCAGCTGGTGCTGGAATTATTGCAATGATTGACTGCTCGGGAATCCAGCATGTATCATTTCTCACAGGCCAGTGAAAGAAGCTAGCTGGTCCATGAGGATGCATAAAATGTATTAATGCATCATGGTCGTCGACTGAAATTTCAGAAATATTTCCAATCCACCAGTTCCTATCGTAAATGCAGGCAATGTATTGCCCTGGCTGGAGGTTTGCAATTGGCACAAAAGGCATTTCTGATCTGACAGATCTATCTACATGGGCAATTAAAGATGATGGGTCATTTGACACCCTTGAAATGTGAATCTTTTTGTCATCAATTGGCACAAACTGGTGATTTTCTCTTGTTACAGCAATTGTATGTCCATCTTTGAACCTTTCCTCTTGAACTACCCGTATTTCGTCAATTTTTTCTTATGGAATAAAAAAATTTGATTCCATGCAGTTGCTCGTTGCAAAAGTTGAATAAATCCAGCGGGGTCAGTATTTGGTTTTCAGTTGGGCGTTGAAGACTGGCACGAGCTGCCAACCTCTTTGCTGTCCCTCCAATCCCATCACAGGGCGACTTTCCATGACTGGTACCAAAAAAATTCCATTCAGCGCGGATATTGAAATCAGCATTGTGGTGGCACAAGTTGAGAAAATTTTTGAAATTTTTGTACTGGGCTGCAGATCCATCGCTGAAGTAGTGGATATGACGAATCCCATAGATGAGAGTCTTGACATACTCCACAATTACTGTTAAGAAAGTGTGGACTGCAACTGTGTCATGTCGTGGGCAATCAAGGATTATGCACAAGCTGATGTTCTGCGCAGCTTCACCATTTAACTCCTTGAAGTAAATTACAAATGGGTGTACTGTAGCTTGACTATTTTCCCAGTGGAAACCTTGAATGGCATCTTGAACAATAAATGAGTAATTTTCAGCAAAGTCCATAAGGATCACAAGCTCTCCAGGTCTCAGATTTTCCTTCAACGATTTCAAATAGCTACTTTGATGCTTGGCGATGTAGTGATGGCTACAAAGTTTAGAAATTTTCAAAACCAATTCTTTAATGAAATCTTCTATAGTCAGTTGTTTGGTATCAAGCGTGTCTCGATCAGTGTGAATCCATTGTATAAACTCAATAATATCTTCAGGGTCACTGTTGACAAACACATTGACTAGAAATTATTTTAAAACTTCAGGACCCGGGCATTATCACAACGGCCAAGCATACAGTCCTTGGATTCAATTCCACAGACCATTTTGCATATGAGCTCTTTGTTGTCATCATTGATTGGGCATGCTGCAAGCATTAGTTTGACATTTTGGTGAATGGTACACACACAAATGGAATGTGTTCCAGCAGATCCAATGGTTACGCACCACTTTGGCCGAAGCTCACAAAACTTGGAAAATCCAATTTCAGGGCCATTCCGATCCCGATAGGCAACAAACATTTCCCTCATATTGCTCAGTAATAGTCGCTTTTGCATCTGCTTTTTTTCTCCTGCTATTCGCACTGATACATAGTCTTTTTTACCAGGGCACATTCGACTGAATTCATCATCCTCAAAAAATGCCTGCACCTTTTTCTTCACTTCCTCAGAAACTTTCTTGCCACACTTGATTCTAGGTAAGGCTAAGATCCCATGTTCACATTTAAGCTTTCGAGCTTGTTTGACCATTCGTTCAGAGACACTGAATTCGTCTGATATAGCCTTAATGGACCAACTTTTAGTTGCCAATGTCAAGATTTGGACCTTTTCTGCCCGACTGGACACCTGCAGCTTTTGCTTCAAATCTGCCAAAAGGTGATTGTAATCCAGACACATTTTGCACTGTGCTGTTTTTGTTTGCTCAATGTCTTTCGGCTCAAGCCCTCCAATTGAAGCAATCTTGCTAGAAAATGCATTTTGTACCTGGCTTATCTTTCTCCTTGCATATCCAAGTGAATCCCGCTGGCTTACCCCTGGATATTTCAGAGGAGAGATGCCAATGGATGTTAAGCTTGAATTTAGACTTTCAGGAGAACATTCCATTCCATCTGGATCTGATTCAGAGTTAACTGGATCAGCTGATTTTTTCCTGTTAGCAAATTCTTTTCGACATGTTGAACACATCTTCTGGCCAGGCTTCACATCATTCTTTGTAAATTCGTTCAACTGGTCAGCTGCTAACAAATTAATAGCTCGCAATTTCTTTTTGGTGTTATGACCTTTCTTCCCAAAAGGATTGCAACACGATTTTTGCAAATGCTCATATTTGGTCAAGAATGAAGCTTCATGGTGTAAACAGATTTGTGAATGTTCATCAAAATTTAGTCCCACTCGTCGACGCAGCAATTTCTGTTCATCCAATCTAAAGCTTGTAAACAATCTCAACTCATCTTTGCTATGGGTGAATGGTCTTAGGGTGGCACTTCGAATTGTTCACAAGGCCGATAGAGCACTGGGCCGATTCTTCATCAATTTCATTCTCCATCGCTAAAAATAAATAATATATGCATTAAAATGTAACAATAGTCAATAACTTTTCATAACCAAAAAGGTTTATATGTTTTTGATTATAATAGACATTGCTAGCAACAATACAACTCTGTAACATGTGATAAGAATCTGAAAATCAAACACAAAATCAATTAATTACGCGCATAAATAACACCATGTTCAGTGGCATTTTTCTTTTCTTAAACTGAGACTCCAAAAAAAAAAAAAAACAATGATCCTTGTAGAGAAAAATGTGCTCTTTCTAATGATATCAGAATTAATATATTTTAGGGGTACCCTTTTTGAGAAATTTGACCTAAAAATAGGTAAAATTCGGGTTTAAGTTTTTCATCATATGTGGGTGTGAATATTTCCACAAATACATATGGTTTGACCGTGATATTGCAGCAATGCAAAGTCATGTAGATGTTTGGTGTACAGGGCAAAGCACCAGTTACTATTGGTTTTTGGTCTTGAGTTATATATGGGCAAAGTTTGGCATAAATTTTATGCGACATGTTTTACAAGCTACTTTGACACAAAATTGCGGCCGAAATATTGTTTTGTCATAGCCGGTAATAATTTTATCGTGTTTAGCAGCAAAAGTTGAGCTAGAATGCCAAATTTCAGTATCATAGCCAGTATAGAACCCTAATGGCTATGTGCCAAAGTTTGCAAAATCCTCTTAGCTGAAGCCGCAGGCTTGGTGGAACCTCCAGTGAAAGGTCAACAGTGCCCAATGTATTTGAGATCTGGCCCTAAAAATTTACAGAACCTCTTTTCAAACATACATGTACATCCTTATAAATTTTCAGCAAAATCGGAGAAGGTTGAGTGGGGACGATTTTTAAAACTGGTCCACTTGATGTGGAATGACCCAAAAGCATTCATTGAAGAATTGTCAATGGGGAACAGATCTGAAGCTAGAACACTGTACAGTGACTCCAGACGCAGCCACAATAGAAAGTGAAAGCACATCCCAACACTGCAATATACTTATTAGTAGAGATTATCAAAGCACAATCTGATAACGAGATCACCAATGGCATCCTTGAAGACACCAGAACAATAAAACTGCATCCCTTCCCGGGAATGTACATCATGCATTAGAGGAAAGCTGGTCAATGAAACAGATCAAATAAGCCAGTCATAGTGATCCTAATGATGATAGGAGACTGAGTAACAATGATTATCTGATGATGATGGCAATTGTCAAGGGCTGGGATAGTCAGCTCTTCAAGTTGATGTGTTGGAAGCAGGAAAAGCATAACAATATGAGGGCCTGTGACAGCTAGACACCTGGGTGAAATCATCTCCAAAAAAAGAGCTTAAGGGAATTTCCCACTATGAAGTAGTTCGTACATACCAAAAATAAACCAAAAAGGAAAACTTTAAAAATAAAAACAGGGTCATTAACAACCAATGCTAACCAATACCTGTGAGGGGCTGTCTGGTCTGATTCCACAAACAGATACTATAGTAAAAACTGCTGAACAAGCTACAGCTTTCTATGATGGAAAGGGGTCAGAATGTGCACTGCAGCTTACTACATGGCCACACACTGGTTGGAGAGCCAAACATCGATGTGAGCCTCAGAACCGGACTGCGGAGCAATGGAAGAGGGGAAACCTGGTCTGATGAATCAGGTACTTATTTTTCACACCATGTAGATGGTGAATGAGTATTGGTTAGCTGGGGAAGAGATGGAACTAGGATGCAGCAAGGTGGCAGAAGAAGTGATACTCTGGGTAATATTCTGCTGGGATAGTTTAGGTAGATCGTACACCTCATACGAGTCAGGGTCACAGAACGAGAACACTCAGACATGGCAGTGGCCATTTACAGCAGAATAATGCACCCTGCAACACTACATCAACAGTTCAAAGATGGTTTAAAAGATTAATAAAAAAAGTTATCCAAAGGAATAGGCGATAAGTTATTGATCACTGGGGGTCTAACCGTGGACCTCCAGCGAAACCGCTAAGAACGGCTCTGCAGCCCTGTCTTGAATGGAGTGCAGGTGCGCATGCTTAGCCTCCACTCAACGTCTATGGGAGTGTAGGAGAGCTAAGCGATGTGCTTGACTATTTCTGGCATTACCATTGCCATTGGAGCAGAGCCCAAGTGTGCACAATTCCACTCCATTCATGACAGAGCTGCAGAGCTTGTTCTGCACCAATTTAAGGATTGCTGGGAGTCACAACAATCGAAGCCCCAGCAATCTGTAAGCAATCCCCTAGCCCAGCACAGAAACCTAGACAGTGCTGGCTCCATGACAGATTGCATGGATAATAATATCCCCACGACAAACATATACACAGCCGAGACTGGACCCATCTGAAGCTCCCCACTACAAGCTAGTACACAGAAAAGACTGGACCCATCTGAAGCTCCCCACTACAATCTAGTACACAGAAAAGACTGGACCCATCTGAAGCTCCCCACTACAAGCATGTACACAGCCGATAGGACCCGTCTGAAGATCCCCACTACAAGCATGTACACAGCCGAGTTAGGACCCATCTGAAGATCCCCACTACAAGCATGTACACAGCCGAGATAGGACCCATCTGAAGATCCCCACTACAAGCTAGTACACAGAAAAGACTGGACCCATCTGAAGCTCCCCACTACAAGCATGTACACAGCCGAGATAGGACCCATCTGAAGATCCCCACTACAAGCATGTACACAGCCGAGATAGGACCTATCTGAAGTTCCCTATTACAAGTATGTACGCAGCCAAGACTGGACCCATCTGAAGATCCCCACTACAAGCATGTACACAGCCGAGATAGGACCCATCTGAAGTTCCCCACTACAAGCATGTACACAGCTGAGACAGGACCCATCTGAAGTTCCCTATTACAAATATGTACGCAGCCAAGACTGGACCCATCTGAAGATCCCCACTACAAGTATGTACACAGCCGAGATAGGACCCATCTGAAGATCCCCACTAAAAGCATGTAACACAGCCGAGATAGGACCCATCTGAAGTTCCCTATTACAAGTATGTACGCAGCCAAGACTGGACCCATCTGAAGATCTCCACTACAAGCATGTACACAGCCGAGATAGGACCCATCTGAAGATCCCTATTACAAGTATGTACAGTCATGGCCAAAAGTTTTGAGAATGACACAAATATTATATTTTCACATGATCTGCTGCCCTCTGGTTTTTATGTGTGTTTGACAGATGTTTTTATCACAGACAGAAATATAATTGCAAACATATGAGTAACAAAAGCTTATATTGACAGTTAGAATGAGTTAATGCAGCAAGTCAATATTTGCAGTTCTGACCCGTCTTCTTCAGGACCTCTGCAATTCTCCCTGGCATGCTCTCAATCAACTTCTGGACCAAATCCTGACTGATAGCAGTCCATTCTTGCACAATCAATGCTTTCATTTTGTCAGAATTTTTAGGTTTTTGTTTGTCCACCCGTCTCTTGATGATTGACCACAAGTTCTCAATGGGATTAAGATCTGGGGAGTTTCCAGGCCATGGACCCAAAATCTCTATGTTTTGTTCCCTGAGCCATTTAGTTATCACCTTTGCTTTATGGCAAGGTGCTCCATCATGCTGGAAAAGGCATTGTTGATCGCCAAACTGCTCTTGGAGGGTTGGGAGAAGTTGCTCTTGGAGGACATTCTGGTACCATTCTTTATTCATGGCTGTGTTTTTAGGCAAGACTGTGAGAGCCGATTCCCTTGGCTGAGAAGCAACCCCACACATGAATGGTTTCAGGATGCTTAACAGTTGGCATGAGACAAGACTGGTGGTAGCGCTCACCTTGTCTTCTCCGAATGAGGCGTTTTCCTGATGTCCCAAACAATCGAAAAGGGGATTCATCAGAGAAAATAACTTATCCCCAGTCCTCAGCAGTCCACTGCCTGTACCTTTTGCAGAATATCAGTCTGTCCATGATGTTTTTTCTGGAGAGAAGTGGCTTCTTTGCTGCCCTCCTTGAGACCAGGCCTTGCTCCAAGAGTCTCCGCCTCACAGTGCGTGCAGATGCACTCACACCTGCCTGCTGCCATTCCTGAGCAAGCTCTGCACTGCTGGTAGACCAATCCCGCAGCTGAAACACTTTTAAGAGACGGTCCTGGCGCTTGCTGGTCTTTCTTGGGCGCCCTGAAGCCTTTTTGGCAACAATGGAACCTCTCTCCTTGAAGTTCTTGATGATGCGATAGATTGTTGACTGAGGTGCAATCTTTCTAGCTGCGATACTCTTCCCTGTTAGGCCATTTTTGTGCATTGCAATGATAACTGCACGTGTTTCTTTAGAGATAACCATGGTTAACAGAAGAGAAACAATGATGCCAAGCACCAGCCTCCTTTTAAAGTGTCCAGTGGTGTGATTCTTACTTAATCATGACAGATTGATCTCCAGCCATGTCCTCATCAACACCCACACCTGTGTTAATGGAGCAATCACTGAAAAGAGGTTAGCTGGTCCTTTTAAGGCAGGGCTGCAATGATGTTGAAATGTGTTTTGGGGGATAAAGTTCATTTTCTAGCCAAATATTGACTTTGCAAGTAATTGCTGTTAAGCTCATCACTCTTTATAACATTCTGGAGTATATGCAAATTGCCATTAGAAAAAGTGAAGCAGTAGACTTTGAAAAAATTAATATTTGTGTCATTCTCAAAACTTTTGGCCATGACTGTACGCAGCCAAGACTGGACCCATCTGAAGATCCTCACTACAAGCATGTAGACAGATGAAACTGGACCCATCTGAAGTTACCCACTAAAAGCATGTACACTGCCGAGACAGGAACCATCTGAGGTCCCCCACTACAAGCATGTATACAGCAGAGACCAGACCCATCTGAAGTGACCTATTACAAGCACGTACACAACCGAAACTGGACCAATCTGAAGTTACCCACTAAAAGCATGTACACAGCCGAGACTGGACCAATCTGAAGTTACCCACTAAAAGCACGCACACAGCGGTGATCGGACCATCTGAAGATCCCCACTACAAGCAAGTACACAGCACAGTGATTATTTTCCATTATTAAGTTTGTACTGTGATATCTGACTATTTTGCATCACTACATGATTGTTGGATAATATTTATCACTACCGTGTTCCTCCACCACTTGGTGCTCTCAATTATGTCATTATGTATTTTACTTGTCTTTTATAGTTTCCTGTCCAGTTCACTATGGACTTTTTGAGTTTGTGTATTGGGGTTATGTAGGCCTTTTGTATCATTTTATTACAGAATTTTGTTTAAAACATTTTGGCAATATTAGGGATGTCCCTCTGATAGCTGTTTATCGGTATCCTTACTACAACATTGATTTAGTCACATACATAAATGCGAAAGTTAACAACTTTATTGAAAAAAACAAAAAAAACAACACAGTCAAAGGAGTGCATACAAGAATCAATAACCAGTCAAAAGAAAAAATGGACAAGGCAGTTAGAGGCCCTGAGGAATGGCACAATGTATAGTGGTAGCAGCTATAATAAGCATAAATGAAGATAGTAATGCTCCATATCATTATATATGTACGGTATATACTCATGTATAAGCCGACCCCCCTAATTTTGCCACAAAAAACTGGGAAAACTTATTGACTCGCGTATAAGACGGTGTATAAACCGCCGTCCTGCTCCTTGCTCCCCCATCCAGCTCTGTGCTCCCCCCTCCTGCTCCGTCCTCCGCTGTGCTCCCCCCCTTGCTGCTCCGTCCTCCTGTGCCCCCCCGTCCTGCTCCGTGCTCCTCTGTGCCCTCCATCTTCCCCGTCCTGCTCCGTGCTCCTCTGTGCCCTCCATCTTCCCCCCGTCCTGCTCCGTGCTCCTCTATGACCTCCATCCTCCTCCCCCGTCCTGCTCCGTGCTCCTCTGTGCTCTCCATCCTCCCCCCCGTCCTGCTCCGTGCTCCTCTGTGCCATCCATCCTCCGATGTGCTTTCCATCCTCCCCAGTCCTGCTCCGTGCTCCTCTGTGCTTTCCATCCTCCCCCTCGTCCTGCTCTGTGCTCTGCCCTCCCCCCCTGTCCTGCTCCGTGCTCATTGTCCTCCTCCATGCTTCACCCGTCCTCCGTTCTCCCCCCGTCATACTCACCCTCCCCATGCCATCGCTGAACGTCCTGGCAATCCTGCGTTGTACCCGGCTTCCTGCAGCTCTCCTGTGCTGAGCGGTGACGTAATACCGCTCATTAAGTCCATGAATATGGACGCCACGCCTATGGGAGTGGCGTCGCGTCCATATTACATGACCTTAACCCATTCACCCCCAAGGGTGGTTTGCACGTTAATGACCGGGCCAATTTTTACAATTCTGACCACTGTCTCATTATGAGGTTATTACTCTGGAACGCTTCAACGGATCTTCGCGATTCTGAGATTGTTTTCTCGTGACATATTGTACTTCACGTTAGAAGTAAAATTTCTTCGATATAACTTGCGTTTATTTTTGAAAAAAAACGCAAATATGGCGAAAATTTTTAAAATTTTGCAATTTTCAAACTTTGAATTTTTATTCCCTTAAAACAGAGAAATATATCACACAAAATAGTTAAGAAATAACATTTCCCACATGTCTACTTTACATCAGCACAATTTTGGAACCAAAATTTTTTTTTGTTAGGAAGTTATAAGGGTTAAAAGTTGACCAGCGATTTCTCATTTTTACAACAAAATTTACAAAGCCATTTTTTTTAGGGACCACCTCTCATTTGAAGTCACTTTGAGGGGTCTATATGGCAGAAAATACCCAAAAGTGACACCATTCTAAAAACTGCACCCCTCAAGGTACTCAAAACCACATTCAAGAAGATTATTAACCCTTCAGGTGCTTCACAGGAACTAAAGCAACGTGGAAGGAAAAAATGAATATTTAACTTTTTAGCCACAAAAATGATCTTTTACAAACTTTTTTTTTATTTTCACAAGGGTAAAAGGAGAAAATGGACAGATAAGGTTGTTACTTGTTATGCAATTTCTCCTGAGTACGCCAATACCCAATATGTGGGGGAAAACCACTGTTTGGGCACACGGCAGAGCTCGTAAGGGAAGGAGCGCCGTTTGACTTTTTCAAACTAAAATTGGCTGGAATTGAGATTGGACGCCATGTCGTGTTTGGAGAGCCCCTGATGCGCCTAAACAGTGGAAACCCCCACAAGTGACACCATTTTGGAAACTAGACCCCCTAAGGTACTTATCTAGATCTGTTGTGAGCACTTTAAACCCCCAAGTGTTTCACAAAAGCTTATAATGCCTGGGTGTGAAAAAAAAAAAAAAAAAAAAACAATTTTCCACAAAAATGATTTTTTAGTCCCAAATTTTTGAATTTTCCCAAGGAAATTGGACCCCAAAAGTTGTTGTCCAATTTGTCCTGAGTACGCCGATACCCCATATGTGGGGGGGGGGGGAGAAACTGTTTGGGTACACGGCAGGGCTTGGAAAGGAAGTAGTAACGTTTTGGAATGCAGACGTTGATGGGGGTCATGTTCCGTTTGCAGTGCCCCAGATGAGCCTAAATAGTGGAAACCCCCCACAAGTGACCCCATTTTGGAAACTAGACCCCCTAAGGAACTTATCTAGATCTTTGGTGAGTACTTTGAACCCCCAAGTGCTTCACACAAGTTTATAATGCCCGGGCATGAAAATAAAAATCCTATTTTTTTCCCACAAAAATTATCTTTTAGTCACTAATTTTTTATTTTCCCAAGGGTAACAGGAGAAATTGGACCACATAAGTTGTTGTCCAATTTGTCCTGAGTACGCTGATACCCCATATGTGGGGGGGAACCACTGTTTGGGCTCACGGCAGAGCTCGGAATGGAAGGAGCACCATTTGACTTTTTCCAACCAAAATTGGCTGGAATTGAGATTGGATGCCATGTTGCATTTGGAGAGCCCCAATATGTGGGAGAAAACTACTGTATGGGCGCACGTCAGGGCTCGGAAGGGAAGTAGTGACGTTTTGGATTGCAGACTTTGATGGAATGGTCTGGGGGCGTCATGTCGCATTTGGAGAGCCCCTGATGCGCCTAAACAGTGGAAACCCCCCCACAAATGACCCCATTTTGGAAAATAGACCCCACAAGGAACTTGTCTAGATGTGTGGTGAGCACTTTGAACCCCGAAGTGCTTCACAGAAGTTTATAACGCACAGCCGTAAAAATAAAAAATCCTTTTTTTTTTTTGCAAAAATGATTTTTTTGCCCCAATATTTTATTTTTACAAGGGTAACAGGAGAAATTGGACCCCAAAAGTTGTTGTCCAATTTGTCCTGAGTACGCTGATATCCAATATGTGGGAGAAAACTACTGTATGGGTACACGTTGGGGCTCGGAAGGGAAGTAGTGACGTTTTGGATTGCAGACTTTGATGGAATGGTCTGGGGGCGTCATGTCGCATTTGGAGAGCCCCTGATGCGCCTAAACAGTGGAAATCCCAACAAGTGACCCCATTTTGGAAAATAGACCCCACAAGGAACTTATCTAGATGTGTGGTGAGCGCTATGAAGCCCCAAGTGCTTCACAGAAGTTTATAATGTACAGCCGTAAAAACAAAAAAATAATTTTTTTTGTACAAAAATGATATTTTCGCCCCAGTTTTTTATTTTCCCAAGGGTAACAGAAGAAATAGGACAAATTGCACAATAACTCTTGGGGTCCAGAGTACGCTGATACCCCATATGTGGGGATAAACTACTGTTTGGACGCATGGCAGAGCTGAGAAGTGAAGGAGCACCGTTTGACTTTTTCAACGCAGAATTGGCTGGAATTGAGATCAGACGCCATGTCACATTTGGAGAGCCCCTGATGTGCCTAAACAGCGGAAACCCCCCAATTCTAACTCCAACCCTAACCCCAACACACCCCTAACCCTAGTCCCAACCCTAACCACAAACCTAACCCTAACACACCCCTAATCCCAACCCTAACCCTAATCCTAACTTTCGCGCCAACCCTAACCCTAACTTTAGTCGCAACCCTAACCCTAATGGGAAAATGGAAATAAATACTTTTTTTTAATTTTATTATTTTTCCCTTACTAAGGGGGTGATAAAGGGGGGTTTGATTTACTATTTATAGCGGGTTTTTATGATTGGCAGCTGTCACGCTAAAAGACGCTTTTTATTGCAAAAATAGTTTTTGCATCATCACATTTTGAGAGCTATAATTTTTGCATATTTTGGCCCACAGAGTCATGTGAGGTCTTATTTTTTGCGGGACGAGGTGACGTTTTTATTGGTACCATTTTTGAGCACGTGACATTTTTTGATCGCTTTTTATTTCTATTTTTGGGAGGTTAGAATGAACAAAAATCAGCAATTCATGAATTTCTTTTGGGGGAGGCGTTTATACCGTTCCGCGTGTGGTAAAATTGATAAAGCAGTTTTATTCTTCGGGTCAGTACGATTATGGCGATACCTCATTTATATCATTTTTTCATGTTTTGGCGCTTTTATAGAATAAAAACAATTTTATATAAAAAATAATTATTTTTGCATCGCTTTATTCTGCGAGCTATAACTTTTTTATTTTTTCGCTGATGATGCTGTATGACGGCTCGTTTTTTGCGGGACAAGATGACGTTTTCAGCGGTACCATGTTTTTTCATATCGGTCTTTTGATCGCGTGTTATTCCACTTTTTGTTCGGCGGTATGATGATAAAGCATTGATTTTTTGCTTCGTTTTTTTTTTTTTTAAGGGTTCACTAAAGGGGTTAACTAGTGGGACAATTTTATAGGGGGGGTCGTTACGGACGCGGCGATACCAAATATGTGTACTTTTATTGCTTTGTTTTTTTTATTTACAGGAAGAAGTGAATTTATTGGGGAATATATATTTTTTTTTTATTTATTTTGGATTTTTTTTTAAAACATGTTTATTTTTTTAACTTTTTTACTTTGTCCCAGAGTGGGACATCACTGTATTTTATCAGATCGCTGGTGTGACAGTGTGCACAGCACTCTGTCACACCAGCGATCGCTCAGGCAGTGCAGCAGGCTTCTCAGTGCCTGCTCTCGGCAGGCACTGAGGTAGCCGCCTCCCTCCAGGACCCCGGCGCCATCTTGGATCCGGGTCCTGGGAGGGAGGAAGCCCTCAGAACAGCGCGATCACATCGCGCTGCTCTGAGGGTCTCAGGGGGGCGCGCAGGGAGCCCCCACCCTGCGCGATCCTCCCCTGTGCCCCCAGTACACCGCGATCATGTTTGATCGCGGTGTGCAAGGGGTTAATGTGCCGGGAGCGGTCCGTGACCGCTCCTGACACACAGTCATGGGTGTCAGCTGAGATAATCAGCTGACACCCGGCCGCGATCGGCTGCGCTCCCCCCGGGAGCGCGTCTGATCGCACGAGACGTACTATCCCGTCCATGGTCATACGGGCCCAGGTACCATGGACAGGATAGTACGTCCGATGGCAGTAAGGGGTTAATGAGCGGTATTACGTCACCGGCGGAACCGGGTTTCGGTATCGGAATGCTCAACCGATACCTGAAATCCAATGTAAGTCTATGGGAACAAAATATCGGAATTCAAAATATTCCGATATTTTGTTCCCATAGACTTACATTGGATTTCAGGTATCGGAACCGGGTTTCGGTATCGGAATGCTCAACCCTAGTCACCGCTCAGCACAGGAGAGCTGCAGGAAGCCGGGTACAACGCAGGATTGCCAGGACGTTCAGCGATGGCACGGGGAGGGTGAGTATGATGTCCCAGCCACCGGCTCCTGCCGCGGCACCCCCTCTCCCGCTGGTTTCTGCCCAATGACTCGTGTATAAGCCGAGGGGGCATTTTCAGCACCAAAAAAGGTGCTGAAAATCTCGGCTTATACAAGAGTATATACGGTATATTTGGTGACTGAAAACACACACACCAAAGAAAAGCACCCAAAATATAATTTAATTTAAACAATGTTATAGCAGTCAACTGCATGATACCAGCCAAAGTAAAGAGGGAATTTAAGTGCCCGGCCAACCAGACATGTGTTTCACATAGTGTGTTTCATCAGGGGTAGGACAACCCTTGCACACTTGTTTTTAATTAATATTATTTAACTTCTATATTCTCTACATTCCAGTACTTACGGTATCTTTTCTTAATGCATGTCATTCTATATTGTGCTATCCCTTGGAGCAGGGATGGGCAAATTATTTTCCAGAGGGACTACATGAGAGACAGTGACTGTTGTGGAGGGCCTAACTCATAGGCTGAAATGAATTCTGCTCACTATTAAAATATTAATTATAATTTATATTAATATTCAACAGAATTCAGTATGTCGACATCCCCTTATATACAGTTTGAACCCACACAGCCCCTTCTATATACCGTAAAAGCTTCTACAAAGCCTCCCCATATACAGCACGAGATCCAAATAGCCTCCCCATGTCCACATAACTCACACATATGCAACATGAGCCCCCCCAGAGTCACCCCATGTCCAGCATGAGTCCCACATTGCCTCTCATACAGTATAATACCCCCATAGCCTTCACACATCCAGCAGAAGACCCCTGTGATGAACCCGCAACTTGCCACCCTGCCTGACGTCACTATTACATCAGAAGGATCATGTAAAGCGGTCTCCCCACTTTCACCAACAAGACGTTCCGTATTCCCTGGGGATACGCAAGGTCAGCTTGGTACAGTTTTACACAGACACCCCTTGTCCACACCGGCCCAGGGAACCACGGGGAGTGAGAGGATGTGGTTCACGCATCCACTGACATGGCACCACTCTGTCTTGCTTGCTGTGACGTTCTGTGAAGGAAGTAGGAACCAGCTGGCAGCCTATGCCCCCTGTGGCCCAGTGCACACTTGGTCAAACATCAAACCAGTAAATGGCATTAAATGACATGATTCATCTGCTTATATATATTTTTTTTTTTTTTGTACTTCACATGTATTTGCATATCTGACCAATGTGTGTGTAAAATATATATATATATATATATTATATATATATATATATATATATATATATATATATATATAATATATACACACACACACACACACACACACACACACAGTGGTGTTCAAAAGTCCTGCATAGGATAAATTGATTTTTCAAGTTTTAAACATTTTCTGTCGAATATCTTCGATGCTAATATGACATATTATGTATGGTTTTGTTCAGAATACAATTTTGCATTCTCTCCCTGTAATATTTTTAGCTTTTGAAGCCGTTTTGCCTGAAATTATTGCAACAATATGGGAATTGAAAGCACAACTAAATATTGTACAGCTTCAGATCCAAAATTAGCCAATCACAGATGAGGTTCTTGTGACCAATCATAACCTGGATATGTCAGCCAATCACATTCCATTACATTGCATCACATCTGCTGCTTTGTTTGTTTTATCTGTTGGTCTATCTAGTGAATCATACTGTAGAGCTTTATGATGGGAGCCTTCAGATTTTTATCAGCGGAGGATCGTGTGTGAGTTGTGGTGCTACATGAAGAGGGTTATACTGGCCCCCAGATCGCCAGGAAGGTCGGCTATAATCAGAGTACAGTCGTAAGAATTTTGCAGAAACATAAGCAGCTTGGAATTATCCAGGACAGGCCCAGATCTGGTCGGCCCAGAAAGTCAACTAAAAGGGAGCACTGATAAGAACATCCCTTGCCAATCGAAAGCTCACCTCTCCTCAGCTTCTGAATGGCAAGAAAAGTGCAATATTGAGGTATCAACATCAACTGTTAGGAAGAGATGTTTGGAAGCAGGATTGAGAGGGTGCAAGGCCCGAAAGAAGCCATTGATGACAGCCATACAAAGACAAAGGCGAAAACTGTGGGCATTGAAATATTCAAAATGGAGGAAGGAGGAGTGGGAAAAAGTGCTATTTAGTGATGAAAGCACTTTTTGCATTTTAGGAAATGATGGCAAGTCTTATGTGAGAAGGTTTCCACATGAAGAGTACAAGCCAGAGTGTTTGAGCTTCTCTGTGAAACATCCAATGAAAGTAATGGTCTGGGGCTGTATGGCAGCCAATGGTGTTGGAAGGCTTCATATTGTGGAGAGTATGGTTAATGCAAAAAAATACATAGACATCCTTAATAAGAAAATGCTGCCTTCTGCTCAACACCTGTTTTCAGGGCAAAGAGAGAGTTGATTGAGTCTCTGATACAGGCCTGGAACCACATCATCACTCGTGAACATCTGCAGAAGCTTGTTCACTCAATGCCACAGAGATGCAAGTTGGTGCTCAAGAGCAAAGGCTGGCCAATAAAGTATTAGAAGCTAAAGATGCACTCAAAAGGCCCTTTTCAGGACTCTGAATTAAATAAAAAATAATAAATCTTAAAAAGTAAAATTTAAGTCTGTGTGAACTTGCATTGGACGTTAATGAACTTAGAAACCTGTTCACCATTCTACACACTGTACTGGTGTAGGTATGGTTATGCTGTAAAAAAAATTATCAAAAATGCGCATACCATAACAATTTATACACTTGGGACATTCAAAAATGAGTATGGCATACAATGAGGGATTACAAAAACATATATGTTCCACCAGTTTCACTGTAGAGATGCAGAAGTATGAAATATATAGTTTTCTTCACGCCTATGCAGGACTTTTGAACACCACTGTATATATATATATATATATATATATATATATGTATACTGGTTTCTGGCCTGATATAATCAAGCTAACAGACCAGGCTTATATGTAACGAAGAACTGGTGGCAGTCCTACCAGGCTGACCAGGTGCTGTTTTGCTTTTGCTAGTGAAAGGGGCCTGTTGGTTGTGGGTGAGTGTGAGAGATCACATCGCCTTACACAAGCCTTTATCCAGTTGGTTGATCACACCCTTTCCCACCTCGGGAGGGTCCTTATTCCTTCTCCCCTGGAGGTTTGTAGCTACATCTCCTAAAACCTATGAAAGATCATATCTTCCCAATGGAAGGTCATAGGGAGGCAATTTGGGTGCCATTGGAGCCAGTCGGGCTCCCATTATGCTTGAAAAGCATACATAGCTTGGCTACCTGGAATCTACTAGCCATTATATGTAGCTCCCCACCCTGGGGTGATAGAACAGATTGAAACCTTGGAAGGTGTTCAGCCCTTTCCAGAGATCTTGTGTGGCTAGTCCATATTCTCCTTAGAAAATCATAACTGAGTGAACAAAGCAATTAGACCGCATGGTATCCACAGGGGGTCTTCCTGTAGTAGCTTGGATCCTAGTTAACTGGTAGGGGTGCGAATTTCTTCTCTGAAGCTCAGAAGGCTGGTTCCTCCTGCTGAGCCAGGTGTCCTGTTACAGCTCCACAAAAGAAGGGGGTTTTATAATCCCATGCCAAACTGTATACAAATGATTGACATGAAATTATATCTCCAATATTTTTCACAACCCACAGCCAAACATTTCATACACAAAAAAAAAAAGCCGACATGCTCACCTCGCTTCCATTCCCCCGATGCACTCTCCCCGCAGTACACATCTAATGCAATGCAATATCGTGTAAAGATGTTTCACATGCTAATTGGTGGGAGAAGGAGTCAGCGGCCCCTCCTCCATCAATAAATTCACCGTGGATGACCACTTGCAGACAGCAGTGACCGCTTGCACATACCAGTGACCGCTTGCAGTCGGGCGGAGGAGGGCACGGTGCGGCCCGTGGACCACTGTTGTCAGCCCCTTGGCTGTCTCGGTCCGCAGGCCGGACTGGGACAGCCAGAGGGCCCGATGTGGCCCATGGGTCGCACTTTGCCCAGGTCTGCCTTAGAGCCTTTAACTGCTCTGCTTGGTTCTTACCCTTTGCATCGATTTTGTGTACTATACTTTGTATATGTTTCTATTTTTTAATGAGGTTGTTCACTTTTGCATTTATGCATGGTCTTTGGCATGCTTCTCATGTTAGGGTATTAATGTTGCAGTAAGGCTGTGGTAACATTATGTCTAAACCCTATATTTCACATATATGCAGGAAATACATATGTTCAACATAGCCATAGAACCTGACCCCTTGAGAGGTAAAGAATAGCATTTGTTGTTTTGGTATACATGGGCTCTATTCACATGCATGATGTATGCTCCAGGAGCCTTTCCACAGGATTCTAAGGAAGGCCAATAGAATGGAATAGTATAGTTAGCTAAATAGTAACAAACATTTTCAACTACAGAATTTGTTATTTTTTCTCCAACTGAGCTCTATGGCTACATGTTGCAACTTTAACTCTACATTGGGACATCTTCCAGATGAACACATATGACATTTACTCGAAATGTAATGTGTACAAAGCAAAGAAGCTCAGGTGCTGTGCACAGAGCCCAAATTGCGGGGTCTCAGTCTAAAGGTACTGTCACACTAAGCGATCGCACCAGAGATCACGACAAGATCGTTGGTGTGATCGCTATATGGTCAATAGCAGCTTCCAAATAGGAAGATCTCATAAACGACACATCAGTGATCTGTATAACGACCTCGACGGTCGTTGGGACCTGTCACACAGCATGTATTGTTAAAGATT
>JARQOD010000001.1:733422165-733486828 GCA_033576555.1 Oophaga sylvatica
GGGTCACTTGTGGGGGTTTCCACTGTTTAGGCGCATCAGGGGCTCTCCAAATGCGACATGACGCCCCAGACCATTCCATCAAAGTCTGCAATCCAAAACGTCACTACTTCCCTTCCGAGCCCTGACGTGCGCCCATACAGTAGTTTTTCTCCCACATATTGGGTATCAGCGTACTCAGGACAAATTGGACAACAACTTTTGGGGTCCAATTTCTCCTGTTACCCTTGTGAAAATAAAATATTGGGGGCAAAAAAAAATCATTTTTGTAAAAAAAAAAAAAGATTTTTTATTTTTACGGCTGTACCTTAGAAACTTCTGTGAAGCACTTCGGGGTTCAAAGTGCTCACCACACATCTAGATAAGTTCCTTGTGGGGTCTATTTGCCAAAATGGGGTCACTTGTGGGGGGTTTCCACTGTATAGGTGCATCAGGGGCTCTCCAAATGTGACATGACGCCCCCAGACCATTCCATCAAAGTCTGCAATCCAAAACGTCACTACTTCCCTTCCGAGCCCTGACGTGCGCCCATACAGTAGTTTTCTCCCACATATTGGGTATCAGCGTACTCAGGACAAATTGGACAACAACTTTTGGGTTCCAATTTCTTCTGTTACCCTTGTGAAAATAAAATATTGGGGACGAAAAAATCATTTTTGTAAAAAAAAAAAAGATTTTTTATTTTACGGCTGTACATTATAAACTTTAGTGAAACACCTGGGGGTTAAAAGTTCTCACCACACATCTAGATAAGTTCCTTGAGGGGTCTAGTTTCCAAAATGGCGTCATTTATGGGGTTTCCACTGTTTAGGCAGATCAGGAGCTCTCCAAACACGACATGGCGTCCAGCCAATTCTGCGTTGAAAAAGTCAGACGGCGCTCCTTCCCTTCCAAACTCTGCCATGCACCCAAACAGTGGTTTACCCCCACATATGGGGTATCAGCGCACTCAGGACAAATTGCACAATAACTTTTGGAGTCTTGTTACCCTTGGAAAAATAAAAATTGGGGTGAAAAGATCATTTTTGTGGAAAAAATATGATTTTTAAATTTTACGGCTCTACGTTATAAACTTGTGTGAAGCACTTGGGGGTTCAAATTGCTCACCAAAGATCTAGAAAAGTTCCTTAGGGGGTCTAGTTTCCAAAATGGGGTCATTTGTGGGGGGTTTCCACTGTTTAGGCACATCAGGGGCTCTCCAAATGCAACATGGCATCCAATCTCAATTCCAGCCAATTTTGGTTGGAAAAAGTCAAATGGTGCTCCTTCCATTCCGAGCTCTGCCGTGCGCCCAAACAGTGGTTCCCACCCACATATGGGGTATCAGCGTACTCAGGACAAATTGTACAACAACTTATGTGGTCCAATTTCTCCTGTTACCCTTGAGAAAATAAAAAATTAGTGACTAAAAGATAATTTTTGTGGGAAAAAAATAGGATTTTTTATTTTCATGCCCGGGCATTATAAACTTGTGTGAAGCACTTGGGGGTTCAAAGTGCTCACCAAAGATCTAGATAAGTTCCTTAGGGGGTATAGTTTCCAAAATGGGGTCACTTGTGGGGGGTTTCCACTGTTTAGGCTCATCTGGGGCACTGCAAACGGAACATGACCCCCATCAACGTCTGCATTCCAAAACGTTACTACTTCCTTTCCAAGCCCTGCCGTGCACCCAAACAGTTCCCCCCCCCCCACATATGGGGTATCAGCGTACTCAGGACAAATTGGACAACAACTTTTGGGGTCCAATTTCCTTGGGAAAATTCAAAAATTTGGGACTAAAAAATCATTTTTGTGGAAAATTGTTTTTTTTTTTTTTCACACCCAGGCATTATAAGCTTTTGTGAAACACTTGGGAGTTCAAAGTGCTCATAACAGATCTAGATAAGTACCTTAGGGGGTCTAGTTTCCAAAATGGTGTCACTTGTGGGGGTTTCCACTGTTTAGGCGCATCAGGGGCTCTCCAAACACGACATGGCGTCCAATCTCAATTCCAGCCAATTTTAGTTTGAAAAAGTCAAACGGCGCTCCTTCCCTTACGAGCTCTGCCGTGTGCCCAAACAGTGGTTTTCCCCCACATATTGGGTATTGGCGTACTCAGGAGAAATTGCATAACAACCTTATTTGTCCATTTTCTCCTTTTACGCTTGTGAAAATAAAAAAAAAGTTTGTAAAAGATCATTTTTGTGGCTAAAAAGTTAAATATTCATTTTTTCCTTCCACGTTGCTTTAGTTCCTGTGAAGCACCTGAAGGGTTAATAATCTTCTTGAATGTGGTTTTGAGTACCTTGAGGGGTGCAGTTTTTAGAATGGTGTCACTTTTGGGTATTTTCTGCCATATAGACCCCTCAAAGTGACTTCAAATGAGAGGTGGTCCCTAAAAAAAATGGCTTTGTAAATTTTGTTGTAAAAATGAGAAATCGCTGGTCAACTTTTAACCCTTATAACTTCCTAACAAAAAAAAATTTTGGTTCCAAAATTGTGCTGATGTAAAGTAGACATGTAGGAAATGTTATTTCTTAACTATTTTATGTGACATATTTCTCTGTTTTAAGGGAATAAAAATTCAAAGTTTGAAAATTGCAAAATTTTAAAAATTTTCGCCATATTTGCATTTTTTTCAAAAATAAACGCAAGTTATATCGAAGAAATTTTACTTCTAACGTGAAGTACAATATGTCACGAGAAAACAATCTCAGAATCGCGAAGATCCGTTGAAGCGTTCCAGAGTTATAACCTCATAAAGAGACAGTGGTCAGAATTGTAAAAATTGGCCCGGTCATTAACGTGCAAACCACCCTTGGGGGTGAAGGGGTTAATACAACAGTTCTGGTGACTATTTAAATCATCTCCTTCTCAGGAGGTCTAGGCAGTTTATCCTCACCAGTTTAACAAATGCTAGTAATGAACAGGTAGCTGCAAAGACAATCCCAGAAGGCTACATCTTTCCACTCACTATATTCTAGACATCGTTAAATGATACAGACAAGACAGAGAACAGCGCTCCTTTTTTTGTGAGTGGGAATCATTGAAATACGGATTTTTGTGTTACTCACCGTAAAATCCTTTTCTCCGAGACGCTCATTGGGGGACACCGGACTGTGGGTGTATGCTACTGCCACTAGGAGGCTGACACTAAGTGAACATAAAAAAAGGTTAGCTCCTCCTCCGCCGTATACACCTCAGCACTGGCCACAGGCAAATCCAGTTTAGTGCAAAAAGCAGTAGGAGGCTAAAATAAATCAGAGTTAACACAGATACAGCATATCCAGAAGAAAAAACTGCTGATACAGATTAATCAGAGAATAGAGTTAACTCAAAAACAAAGCCATCCGGCTATTAGGGAGGGAGCTGTGTCCCCAATGAGCGTCTCGGAGAAAAGGATTTTACGGTGAGTAACACAAAAATCCGTATTTCTCCTTCGTCTCATTGGGGGACACAGGACTGTGGGACGTCCCAAAGCAGTCCCTTGGGTGGGAAACCGACTCCACAGTGTAGTTTATAATCAAGCATTGCTTATAGGTGCGCAACCGCGCCCTGAAGAATCCTTCTACCCAGACTGGCATCCGCAGAAGTCTGGGTATGGACATTATAATGCTTGGAAAAGGTATGCAGACTGGACCAGGTTGCTGCCTTACAAACCTGTTCCACCGAAGCCTGATGTCGAAGGGCCCAGGAGGCACCCACCGCTCTGGTGGAGTGAGCCTTGATCCCTGCGGGAACCACTGCGCCTCTGATGCGGTAAGCCTCCTGAATGGCTAACCGAATCCACCTAGCCAAGGTTGATTTAGAAGCAGCAAGTCCCTTCCTGCGACCTTCAGGGAGGACAAACAGCGTGTCCGTCTGTCGAAAGGACGCCGTCCGAGATACATATCTCCTGAGTGCTCTCACCAGATCCAGCGTATGGAGAGCCTTCTCCACTCGGTGCGTCGGAGCTGGGCAAAATGAGGGCAAAACAATGTCCTCATTAATATGAAATGAGGACACGACCTTAGGCAAAAAAGGTGGTGTTGGTCTGAGCACCACCTTATCCTGATGGAAAAGTAAGTACGGAGCTCGACAAGACAGTGCAGCCAGCTCCGAAACCCGCCTTATGGATGTTATGGCTACCAAAAACACCACTTTCCAGGAAAGAAATGACAGAGAAACCTCCTGCAAAGGTTCAAAAGGAGACTCCTGCAGGACTCCCAGGACTAGATTGAGATCCCAAACATCTAAGGGAGCCTTGTAGGGGGGAACTATATGGACAACCCCCTGAATAAAGGTCCTAACTTGAAAATTAGACGCGATCCTTCGCTGAAAAAGCACTGATAAGGCTGATATCTGGCGTCTAAGCGTACTTGGTGCTAGACCTGAATCTAGGCCTGCCTGGAGAAATGACAGAATGTTTGGAATTGAAAACCGAAGCGGGGAACAATCATGTTCCCTGCACCAAGTAAAAAAGACCTTCCAAGTCCCGTGGTAGATGCGAGCCGAAACAGGCTTTCGGGCGCTAGCCATCGTCGCGGCGACTTTTTTTAGAGAATCCAGCCCTGGTCAGGATCCAAGATTCAACGGCCAAGCCGTCAAACACAGGACCGCTGAGTTCTGGTGGTAAACTGGGCCTTGAGAGAGAAGGTCCGCGCGCTCTGGCAGTCGCCAGGGTGCGTCGGCGAGCAATTGTACCAGCTCCGCGTACCATGGGCGACGTGGCCAATCTGGAGCGATTAATATCGCTGGGACTCCTTCTAACCTGATCTTTCTGATCACCCTTGGGAGCAGAGCTATTGGTGGAAACAAGTATGGAAGATGAAACTGATTCCATGGTAGAACCAGGGCATCTACTGCAATTGCCTGCGGATCCCGGTACCGGGAAACAAAGTTGGGCACTTTGGCATTTATTTGGAAGCCATCAGGTCCACATCTGGGGTTCCCCAGCGTCGGCATATCTGCTGAAAAACCTCGGGATGTAGAGACCATTCCCCTGACGCTATGCCGTGACGGCTGAGAAAATCTGCTGCCCAGTTTTCCTCGCCCGGTATGTGGACTGCTGAAATCACAGAGTGATTTTCCTCTGCCCAGGTCAGAATCTGTTTTACCTCGTGCATGGCCGCCCTGCTGCGGGTACCTCCCTGATGGTTTATGTATGCCACCGCCGTGGCATTGTCCGATTGTATTCGGACTGGGCGGCCCGCCAGATGCTGGTGAAAATGCCTCAAAGCCAGCCGAACCGCTCGGATCTCTAAAATATTGATCGGGAGGGTCGATTCTTGCTGAGACCAAACTCCCTGAGCTGTGTGGTGACGAAACACTGCTCCCCATCCGAGAAGGCTGGCGTCCGTTGTGACTACCAACCAAAAATTTGGAGGAAACAAACGACCCTGTCGAAGAGTGGTGTCCCTCGTCCACCACGTAAGAGTCTGTCTGATCTGCAGGGACAGACGACACCGCAGATTGAGGGAGTAAGGGCTCCCGTCCCATACTGCCAAGAGTGCATGTTGAAGGGGGCGAAGATGAAACTGGGCAAACGGAATAGCCTCGATTGCCGCCACCATCCTTCCTAGGACCCTCATGCAAAACCGGATGGTGTGAGGAATAGGTTGGCGAAGTATCCGTACCTCTTGGCGGAGAACTAAGGCCTTGTCCTGAGGAAGAATTATCAACCCCTGAGCGGTGTCGAAATTCATCCCTAAAAAGGTGATCTTCCGAGATGGCACGGGAGATGACTTCTTCATATTCACCAGCCACCCCAAACGAGCAAGGGTGTCTAACGTAATGTTGACACTTTCCTCGCAGGTCTGAAAAGACGGCCCCTTGATGAGGAGGTCGTCTAAGTAAGGCAGGATGACTATCCCCCTGGAGTGCAAAATGGACACAACAGCAGCCATGACCTTTGTGAACACCCTGGGGGCTGTGGCTAGCCCGAATGGCAGGGCTGCGAACTGAAAATGAAGTTTGTCGATGGCAAACCGAAGAAACCTTTGATGAGGGGGAAATATGGGAATGTGAAGATAGGCATCCTGGATGTCTATTGATGCTAGAAATTCCCCTCTTTCCATGGCTGCAATGACCGAACGGAGAGATTCCATTCGGAAATGCCGAATTTTGACAAAACGGTTCAATCGCTTTAGATCTAGAATAGGCCTTACGGTACCATCCTTCTTGGGTACAATGAACAGGTTGGAATAAAATCCCTGACCTCTTTCGACCTCTGGTACAGGTACGACAACCCGCTGTGCCGAAGAGACTCGACCGCCTTGAATAAGGCACGACCTCGAGACCCCTCCTTGGGAAGGCGCGAGGGAAAAAAGCGATTTGGGGGAAGGCTGGTAAATTCTATTTTGTACCCCGTGGAGACTAACTCCCTGACCCACTCGTCGTGAGTCACTGATAGCCAAGTGGGACGAAACCAGAGTAAGCGGCCGCCTACCCTGGAAAAATTGACCGGATTTTGCCTCCAGTCATTTGTCCGAATATCTTTGGGGTTTGGACCCTCTGGATCTTGGCTGATAAGATCTCCCTCTTCCCAGAGGATTGGTCCTGTAGGTGACCTGGCGATCTTTGGCCTGATTAGGCCGACCTGAGCCGCTGGAGGTGGCTGGCATGGCCCAGCCTGGGTTACGAAAGGCCCTAAAACGAGGCTGAGGTTGTCGACGAAAAGGTTGTTTAATCCTTTGCTGAGGAAGGAAATTGCTCTTCCCTCCCGTTGCATCAGATATGAGCTGATCCAGTCTCTCGCCAAATAACCGACCACTCTGATATGGTAAAGATGTAAGCGACTTCTTTGAGGTTGAATCTGCTCGCCAAGTTCTCAGCCATAAGGATCTTCTAATGGCAATTGCATTAGCAGCGGCTAATGCTGCGCAATTTGCCGCATCCATGGATGCATTAATTAAGAAGTCTCCAGCAAGAGCTATTTGATTAGAAATCTGGGTTACCTCAGACGGCACCTCTATGCCGTGAAGAGCCCTATTTAGAGACTCCGACCAGGATATTATGGCCTTAGCAACCCAAGTCGCTGCAAAAGAAGGAGAAAGAGCAGAACCTGATGCCTCAAATACCGAACGGGCCAAACTCTCAATTAGACGATCCGTTGGCTCCTTAATAGAGGAACCGCTGGGAATAGAGAGGAGCGTTTTAGATGCCAAACGCGAAACAGGAGGATCAACCGAAGGAGATTCTGTCCACTTCTTAAGGAGCTCAGGAGCAAAAGGATATCTAGTATTGAGAGCCTTTTGTCCAGCAAAGCGCTTGTCCGGTTTCTCCCGGTGGCGCTGCACTAATTCCTCAAACTCAGGATGAGCACCAAAAACTTTATGGGCTTGCCTGGCTCGTTTAAAGGTCACCTTGTGACCAGAGGTCAAGGTGGACTCATCGTCTATCCCCAGAGTTTGATTGATAGCTTCAATCAAACTGTCAATTGTTTCTTGACTATACTGTGCCTCTAGATTAAGTGATTCTTCCAAATCGGAATCCGAATATTGATCACTTGCCAAGGGAGAGGGAGAGCGGGAGACGGAACTAAAAGATGCCGAGGCTCCAGACGGCATGGGCGACACAGTGTGGGTTCGTTTCCCCTGTGTCTGCCTGGTGCGAGCGCGGCCCCTGCAGGCCTGAGGTTCCTGAGATGTACCCAAGACAGGTGAACCACTGTCCCTGCTCCTATCGGGAGCTTGAAGGGACTCGACCGCTCTGGTCAATGACGCCACAGATTGAGCCAGGGAAAGGGCCCATTCAGGGGGGCTTGACGCACTAGGCTCGGCTATAGGAGAGGGTTCCTGAGCCCGTTCAGAGTCACAGGCCTCGCAGACCCGAGAAGTCTGGGCATGCGGAAAAGGGGACCTACAAGCAATGCATGCAGTATAAAGTATCGTATGCGTCTTGGTTCTTTTGGACATTCTGAATCCGTCACAGTACACAATAAACTGGATGTGTCAGTCAGCGGAAGGGGCGCAAAAGTGCGCAACAATCAGGCTGGAGGTAGTAGCACTCACCCCAGTCCTGTATCCCAGCGTCCTTTCGTGTACAATGGGCAGAAAAAAACAGGACATCCGAGTTTCTCCCGGTGGAATTGCCTGCGGCTCCAATCTTTCAAAAAAGAGCGCTTCTCTGCCAAAGAGGAAGTGCTCATGTAGCCGAGCCTCAGGAGGGAGGGTCAAGAGGCGCGGCCTAGACGTCAGGGCTTCCGTCCCCCCAACTTCCGGCCGCGGCCTATCTCCGGCAAAAGCCGGGGACTAAGTTTGAAGCCGCGGCCTAGCGGCCGCCGAAGCCGCGGTCTAAATTTCCGGCGGAGGCGGCCCCAAAGTCGGAGGGCGGGTCCGCCGGAAGGAGACGCCGCCGGGGGCGGAGCCCACCTCCGCAACCGCGATCCCTCAAGCTGACGCCGGCATAACATTCTGGCCAGCGGCCCAGTCCCCGGGAGAAGCCGGGGACTAGATTTGAAGCCGCGGCCTAGCGCCATTAGAAGCCGCGGTCTAAATTTTTCCGGCGGCGGCCCCCCAAAGTCGGAGAGCGGCCCCGCCGACAGGAGACGCCGGGAACGGTCCCATACTCACGACCGCGGCCCCTTCCACCATACTTCAGCCCGCGGCCTAGTCCAGGGTAAAGCCGGGGACTAAATCTTTACTCCGGAGCGCTGCTGTATCTTTAGTCCAATCTGGATTTGAAGGTGAGATTCTTCTTCCAACGTCTTCACATGCAGCGCATTAAAGGGGGACTCTCCGTGAAAAATAAAAGGACGGTGCAGGAACCCTAACTCCATCACCCCTTCAGGGGATGAGGAGAGGGACCGTCCGCCACCTTGCAGCACCGCAGTCTAGCATTGGTGGATGGACTAACTCCCGCCTCTGTACAGCCTAGGGCTTCAATACCTTAGGGTGGTCAGGGCTGAGTCCGGCATTTATGTCCCACGTTGCGGGAGAGGATACGATGGAGGCTTTACTCCACGTGCTCGCCCGTTGATGGTTTGGGGAGATCGGACCCTTTCAATAGGATCCGTCGCCCCTATCTCATCTTCGTGGGAAAAAAAAAAAAAAAAAAATGGTCTGGAAAAAGAACCAGACGTGTGCCTCCATCAGACACTAAGCAATAACTGGATTTGCCTGTGGCCAGTGCTGAGGTGTATACGGCGGAGGAGGAGCTAACCTTTTTTTATGTTCACTTAGTGTCAGCCTCCTAGTGGCAGTAGCATACACCCACAGTCCTGTGTCCCCCAATGAGACGAAGGAGAAACATATTTTGTAACCATAGCAATCAGTAACTAACTTTAGACACAAAGAACGGACTGGAAACTAAATCTCCGCCCAAAATGTTATTTTATTTATCTCAAATGCTTTCCTGAAAGAATACGAAATATCAGCTTTGATAACCTTTGTGGACTCAAGCGAAAAAAAATCAAACAAAATGCGATGATCACCTCACTGCATCTGAAAACATCAATAGGTAAGTTAAGTGAGGGGTACACAGGGACATCGGACGCGCAATGTGATGGAATTATATTTAGGCAACATCAGAATTGACATGGCAACATAAAACGCTAAGCTGGTCGAGTATTTAGTACAAGAAATACATAGCCTTCTGAAGAAAACCACCTCTAAGGGGTTATGGTCACAGAACATCTACGGCTGGCCCCTGCTGCAGAATTAACCACCAAGCCACCGAGGACAATAAAAGTTATCTTTGGTGTCACATCTGTAACCATTAGAGACTGGCTGACCACACACACTTGTAGTATTGCCCTTTTGTACACTTGCTTTGGCAAAACTAATGTGTATTTAGTCCTGCCAATAAAGCTTCTTTGAATTTGAATTTGTATTACACCTCCTGTCAGATGACAGGAGGCTCCTATATAGCTCATCTCCTGGCTATTTTTCCATATGTGCAGCTTGCACATCTGAGCTGGTCTGGTTTCAATTCAGCCAGCTCTACATATAATTTATTACTTTGTTATGCCCTTCCCTCCCTTGGGATGTCTGCATTTTTCTGTCACTTCCCCCTCTCCATTCTCATTCCTTTGATCTTTCTCTGTCCTTGAATAAAAAGAACAAAAGCCTGCCCCCCTCTCTTCTTCACTCACTTTTCATTCTATACATACATCACTTCACTATAAATTTACCATATTAAATAAAATGATAGCCAATATGGGTCCAGGTGGATTCTTCAGGACAGGTCACTAAAGGAATTTATGTGCACTTTTTTTTTTAGTCTTAATAGCAAAAAAAAGGAGGACTCATTCACAACAGAGGCAAAAAAGGCAGCCCATCCAGCATTCCTCCATCCCACTCAAAAAAACAAAACAAAACCCTATATATTCCTTTAATCCAGACACTAGTAATCCAGGCAGTTGGTAATGTAGTACATTCTTCTAACATCGACTTGAAGCATGAGGCCGGAATTACACTTGCAGTTTCTATGCAGATAACTGAGCAAGTACAGGAGAGGACACAGAAGACATGTAGACAAAAGTGAATGTGCAGTACTCCAATCAGGCTGAAGATTGATGAAGTCAGTCACCAGATTGTTGTTACTTCACCTGAGAGCAGCATGATACAGGGAAAGAGAGCCCGATTCCAGTGATGTGTCCCTGAGTTCACAGGCTGCAGCAGTTGAAATACAATCAGTTTTCCCTGCTGCAGCTTTCTGTGTACATTGTATATTGACATTAAGCTGCTAATCAGTGCTGGGGTCAGGGTTGGACTAGGTAGCACAAGGACAGCTAGTTCAGCAGTGATAATCTGCTGATAAAACATTGATAGTATTGATGCATTTTATTTTCCTGTGATATTACTGTATTTCTGAAGGTATGCTGCCACTCACTACACTGATGCATTCAGAAAAGTAGATAGCAGCTTCTGAGAGGAACCAGAGAAGGGAACACAGACGCACACACTGTGGCATGCAACGAGGAATAGGCGAGCAGAATACAGGCAGTGCTTGCTGTCAATCAGATGTGAGGGGTCCCCAAAATGCAGATGGGGGGAGGGGGCACTGAGCACTATCACTAAAATGTACAGTGCTAGCTTGATTATTATAGGGGCTATGTTCATAAGTCCCCTATATAACTGTACATGTAGTTTAATATTCATTTTGAGAGGGCAAACTCCCTTTAAGTCCAAAAGCCAAAAAAACATACAGCAGTGTAGTCATAACTGACAGCTGACCAATAGTCACCTGGCAGGAGCCATAGAATGGCTGTAGGGTCAAGTGACTGGTCTGGGCGAGTTTGGCTGTTCTCAAATGGAGGGACAATATTAGGGATAGGTCTATTTTTGCCTCTTTAAAAGCATCTCTATCCATTGCTTAATTTTAATAAAGACTAGAAATTCTCTTTAATGGCAACCATTGTACAGGAAGACGCATGAGCAAGACAAGATAATGCTATACACACCACAGATAAAAACGATTTTATTCCCCTGTCACTATCTGGTGTCTCAGGGAGGGGGCTGTATGCACTTCCTGGCACCTGCCATTTAAAATTATTCAACAAAATGAAGTATTTCTTTCTTATTCATGTTTATTTCCTTTGTGTGCATTGTAACAACACAAAAAAAGGCAAATTGGTGGACATAATTTAACACATAGCCCCCAAAATGAGCCTGAAAAAATGTTGGCACCGTCAACTTAATATTTGGTTGTACACCCTTTGGAATAAATGACTGCAATCAATCGCTTCCTATAGCCATCAATAAGCTTCTTAGACCTCTCAACTGGAATTTTGGCCCACTAATCTTTTGTTTTCCAATAATTTTATTGAAATCTCAAACTTTTAACAAGGGAGGAAAGGAAAGGCACAGGGAATCGGGGAGGAAGGAAGGAAGAAATGGGAAAAAGGAGGGAAGGAGGAAACATAACTAGATTTCAACTATAATACGTATGTGACATAAATCATAACATTCCACAGTTAAGTAGCATTAGTTTACACAGAAAGTGAACAAAGTATTAATCAAAATAAACAAAGTGAACAAAATAAACAAGCACATTCCATAAATTAAGGAAACAACTCCATCCACTTAGACCATTTTTTTAAAGAATTTATCGAAAAGATTGTTGACTAACGCTAATTTGAATTCAAAAGATTTATGAAGTCCAATTTTATCTACAATGTCTTGGAGAGAAGGCAGTTCAGTTTTTTTCCAATAGAGGGCATTGTTATTTTTTGTAGCCAATATGATATAGGTCATTAATAGCCTCAAAGGTGGGTCTATTTGTTCGGAATTTAGTGTGAGAAGGGCTAATTGGGGAGTCAAGAGATTGTGTTTAGAGGAAATAGTATCAATAAGGCCTGAAACTTTCCTCCAAAGTGGTCGAATTTTTGGGCATTGCCAAAAAATATGTATAAGATTACCGTAACAACCACAGTCTCTCCAACAATTAGGTGAATGAATCGGGTTAATCTTAGATAATCTGGCAGGAGTGAAATACCACCTTGTAAGGAGTTTATGGTATGACTCCTGAAGGGCCATGGAGATAGATGATGCATAGGAAAGTGAGAAGGCATATTCCCAATCTGAAAGGTCGAATGTTAAGTGGAGTTCAGACTCCCATTTAATCATGTTGTGAGTTTTAATTAGTTCAGTGCTGATTAAACAATTGGTATATGTATCCAAGACTCCAAAATATTTTGTGGTCTACATTACAGATTAGGATTTAAAACTGGTTCAGAAACTCGAGGTTGCACTTGCAGGAAGACTTTAATTTGATCTTTGAGAATAATGTAATGGAAAAAGGACAAAGAGCAGGAATGGAAATGTTTTTAATAAAAGAATAAGGGTAGTATTTGGAGCCGTCGCAATTATCTCCTAATTTTTTAATACTACAATCAAACCAGATAGGGTCCAGAACTTAAGGGCCCGTCTCACACAACGATCTCGCTAGCGAGATCGCTGTTGAGTCACTAGTTTTGTGACGCAGCAGCGAGCTTACCAGCGATATCGCTGTGTGTGACATTCAGCGACGATCAGCCCCCCTGCCGGGTATCGCTGATCGTCGCTGAAATGTCAGGACATTTTTTTGATCGCTGGTCTCCCGCTGACAGGCACGCATAGCTGCGTGTGACAGGCGGGAGATCAGCGATCCGCTGGTAACCAAGGTACACAGCGGGCTTCCAGGCGTGGGGCAGTGCCTAGAAACCCGCTGTGTACCTTGGATACCAGCTCCCTGAAGCAGGGAGCTGGTAACCAAGGTACACAGCGGGTTTCCAGGCACCGCGCAGCGCCTGGAAACCCGATGTGTACCTTGGTTACCAGCTCCCTGCATCAGGGCGCTGGTATCCAAGGTACACTGCGGGTAACTAAGCGATGTTTACCCGCAGTGTCGCTTGTACTGATCGCTGCCTGAGCTGCCTGTTTGGCAGCTCAGCAGCGATAATGTAGCAATACACCAGCGATCCTGATCGTTGTCGGGATCGCTGGTGTATCGCTATGTGAGACCCAGCCTTAAATTGTTGGATTCACAGATAAGAGATAGAGGAGTATTTTTAAACATTTGAAACTTATTACAGCTCTTGTTTGGTCTTGCAATTCTCCTCCAGGCCTCTAAGGAGGAATGGAGGATGGGGTGTGAATTAGAAGGAATCTTTTTGTACAAAAGAAACCCAAAACTAGCAGGTGGGAGACTTATTATTGTTCAGAAAAAGTTCTAAATCACACCAGGCCGGAGGGTCTTTATGAGGCCACCAAAAACCGCTTTGCTTGACCAGGTTAGCGAAGTAATAAGCAGAGATGTTTGGTAACTCAGCGCCACCATACAATTTATGATTATATAGTATATTTTGAGCCACTCTAGCCTTTTTCTTTCCCCAAATAAAATGATTGAGCAAGTTTTGAAATCTAGTAAGGAAGGAGGAAGAAATTTTTAATGGGAGCGATCTGAACACAAAGGACTTTTGGTAAAATATATGACTTGACAGTCACAATCCTACCCCATCAAGATAAATCTCTATCCTTAAGGATATTTAAAACTTTATTTATGGCATTAAAAAGACTCTCTATATTTATAGGAATCAGAGAATTGATATTTTTAGTCAACTTGAGACCCAAATATGTCCCACAGAAGCTCAATAGGGTCTAGGTCTGGAGACATGCTTGGCCAGCCCAGTACCTTTACCCTCAGTTTCTTTAGCAAGGCACTGGTCGATTGGCATTCATTGTTCCTTCAATGAACCTTAGTTCCCCACAGCTGGTAGCTCTCATGCAGCCCCAAACCATGACACTCCCACCACCATGCTTGACTGTAGGGAAGACTCTTGTCTTTTTGCGACTCGCTTGGTTGCCGCCACATGTCCTTAGTCTGCTTCTCTTCAGCAAAGTGTGTGCGTGCTTTCTTGCGCATCATCTTTAGAAGAGGCCTCCTTCTGGGATGACAGCCAGATCAATTTGATGCAGTGTGCGGCGTATGGTCTGAGCACTAACAGGCTGACCCCCCTACTCCTCTAACCTCTGCAGCAATGTTGGCAGAACGCATACGTCTACTCTGAAAAGACAACCTCTAGATATGACGCTGAGCGCATGCACTCAACTTCTTTGGTCGACCATGGCGCGGCCAGTTCTGAGTGGAACCTGTCTTGTTAAACCGCTGTATGGTCTTGGCTACTGTGCTGCAGCTCAGTTTCAGGTGCTGGCAATCTGCCTAGGCAATCTTTATGTAAAGCAATATTTTTTTTTCAGATCCTCAGTTTTTCGCCTTGAGGTGCCATGTTGAACTTTCAGTGACCAGTATTTAAGAGCAATGACAGCAAATTTTACACCCCCTGCTTCCCATTCACACCTGAGACCTTGTAAGACTAATGAGTCACATGACACCAAGGAGGGAAAATGGCTAATTGAGCACAATTTGGTTTTCATTTAGGGGTGTATACACTTTTGTTGCCAGCGGTTTAGACATTAATGGCTGTGTGTTGAGTTATTTAGAGGGCACACCAAATTTACACTGTTATACAAGCTGTGCACTGCCTACTTTACATTGTATCAAGTGTCATGTTTTCAGTGTTCTCCCATGAAAAGATATAAAAGACTTACAAAACATGTTGTGACGTGTGTGTATGTATGTATGTATATATATAATATATATATATAATATATATATATATATATATATATATATATCACACACTGTTCCAAATTATTATGCAAATATTGTTTAGGAGTGATAAGGTAAGAATTTTTTTGTTTGTCAGTTAAACTCATTGATGGTGATGCGTGTCAGGGCTCTTTATATCACTGTAAGCAATTGCAGACACCTGTGCTAATTAGTTTGGCAGGTGTGTCCAATGAAAGGCAAGACTACTTAAGAAGGCTGTCCCACATTATTAAGCAGCTTACATTTTCTGCCAAAATAGGAATGAAAAAGGATGTGTCGGCTGCGGAGAAGCAACAAATTGTGGAGTGTTTAGGTCAAGGCATGACTACAATCAACATTGCCAAGACACTTCATGGTGATCATAGCACAATCAAGAAGTATGTAGCTGATTCACAGTACACACGTGTGCGTGCTGATAAGGGAAAATTGAGGACTCTTTCCTACAGGCAATTACGTCAGGTTAAAAGAGCAGCAGCAAAAAAGCCTTGTCATAGCAGCAGACAAGTTTTTGAAGCTGCTGGTGCCTCCAACGTCCCCCGAACAACAAGATGCAGGGTCCTTCAGAGGTTTGCAGCCATCCTGTCGACCTCCTCTATCCACTGCACACAAGCAGAAACGGCTCCAGTGGGCCAAACAATACATGAAGACTGACTTCAAAACTGTTTTGTTCACCGATGAGTGCCGTGCAACGCTCGATGGTCCAGATGGATGGAGTGGAGGATGGCAGGTTGATGGACACCCTATGCAAACACGGCTACGGCGCCAACAAGGAGGAGGTGAAGTAATGTTTTGGGCTGGAATCATGGGGAGAGAGATTGTCGGCCCCTTTAGGATCCCTGAAGGGGTAAAGATGAACTCCATAGTGTATGTTGAGTTTCTCAAACAGCACTTCCTGCCATGGTTCAAGAAGAAGAACCGTGCATTCCGCAGCAAGATCATTTTCATGCATGATAATGCACCGTCTCATGCTGCACATATCACATCTGTATCTCTGGCTGCTATGGGCATAAAAGGGGACAAACTTATGGTGTGGCCCCCATGCTCCCCTGACCTCAACGCCATTGAGAACCTCTGGAGCATCATCAAAAGGAGTGTCTATGATGGCGGGAGGCAGTTCACATCTAAGCAACAGCTCTGGGAGGGTATTCTGTCCTCATGCAAAACAATTGAAGCAGAAACCATCCAAATCCTGACAAATTCAATGGACGAGAGAGTTCAGAAGCTCCTTTCGAACAAGGGGTCCTATGTGCAAATGTAACATCACCTAGAATAAAGTTTTGAGTTGAAAACTGTTTGATTTCAGTTTGTAATAACATGCTAATGCTTATAATTTCAAAAATGACCATTTTTTTTTCTTTATTAAAATGAAAAGGTTGAAAACTCTGCTGTGCATAATAATTTGGAACATGCATTTTGAGTGCAGTTTGAGTGTTTTATTTTTTAAAAAATATACTGTTATCATAGGCAGTTTGTACAAAAACCTTTCAATTGTACTCTAATAGTTATTTGACTGGAAAATTACAATGACTGAAATTCATATAGATAATTTGGGAAATTCTGAGAAAATATTATTTGCACAATAATTTGGAACACAGTGTATATATATATATATATATATATATATATATATATATATATATATATATATATATACATACATACATACACAACCTGTGTCCTCCATACATCTGTGACCTTATCTCCCGGTACCTACCTGTACGCAACCTCCGATCCTCACAGGATCTCCTCTTCCCACAATCGCATACAAGATTTCTCCCGCGCATCCCCCCTACTCTGGAACGTTCTACCACAACATATCAGATTCTTGCCTACAATGGAAACCTTCAAAAAGAACCTGAAGACCTACTTCTTCCGATAAGCCTACAACCTGCAGTAACCACTGATCCACCAAACCGCTGCACGACCAGCTCCACCCTCACCTACTGTATCCTCACCCATCCCTTGTAGATTGTGAGCTCTCGCGGGCAGGGTCCTCTCTCCTCCTGTACCAGTCGTAACTTGTATTAAGATTACTGTACTTGTATTTACTATGTATACCCCACCTCACATGTAAAGCGCCATGGAATAAATAATATATATATATATACACATATACATACACATACACACACACACACACAAATATACATACACACGTATATTTTACACACATAATTATATATATTACATACACATATATGTGTGTTTGCGTGCATATATGACTACAGACAGATTAGATATATTTACATTTACCAGACACTAGAAACAAATAGAATTTTTCTATTTCCAATACTCCTCACTACGATACAGAAACATCTAGAATTTTCCATCGAGGCAGCTGTGCACACAGTAACTTATACAAATTATTCTTTGTCCACTCAGAAGACCTACAATTTTCCACAATATTTTTCTTCAGAAGTTCAAAACTGAGAAATTGCTTTGTTTACTTTCATGGAATAAATTCCTGTCCTGGAAAGGTGACAATCACCCACCATGCACGACTTATTACAGTACACCACTCTGACAACTATGTCAAAACGCTCTATAGGGTAATGTTTAGAATCACCCATTCATTTTTAAACAACGTAAAAACCAGATATAAAAAAAATGATAATATTTATTGCAGCAACAATGAGTATGTGCCGGGCCTACTAATCAGAAAGGCAGACAAACAATATGGCCCGGAAGACCCTTTTGCTCAATTTTATTTTCTAATCCGTTTCTATCCATTGGTCATTTTACTAGAGTTGCTGTTCTGACCTGTGAACAGCGGTTCAGAAACTTGCAATACAGCAGCCAGTCCATGGAAAGCGACCTTTTTAATGAGGTTTTCGAGTCGAGTTCAACAAAGGAAATACTGTCATAAGAAACATTTAACAGAAAACGTACTTACATTTCCTATCCCCAGTCAAACTAGTACAGAGGCGTCAGCACCCTCTCAGTCTTTTCTTACAGCTGTACTACTGGCATCATGGCTTTGTACTGAGCAGTGATGCCAATAAATTACGGCACTTGACCGCTGCAACCACATGCTTGCAAACAAAAACCAGGACGACCGCCAGAGCGTCTGTGATGGATTGGCAGGAAACAAAAATAGAGGTATTTTTAATCATTTTTTAACTATGTACAGAATTTGGTATTTTATTTAACCCGTTCTTCTACAGGAGTGTATTCTGGCCATGCTCCATGACCTGTGCAGAATGAACGCGATTTAACCATCTTTAATCAATGCCGTTCTCATCTATCAGCTGCCTCCAGTTTTATAATGGGGGGGCTATCTGCCACTGATGAGAATGTGATCTCTAAATAAGACGTGATGGCCACAGCAAAAACTGCAAGATTAACATTAAAAGCTTAATATAATCAGTCACTTACATTACCATATTCTGTTTATTGCTTCAGAAATATCAGTAAGTGATAGGAAAATTTAAATTTTAAATGAAAGTTTTAACTGGATGCGAAAACATTATTACAGTCCAATGTCATGTCAATCTATGGACCATCGTGGGTGACAAATGAAGAAGTCTCGCACATTTTCTATTATATGTTTCGTCCGATTGTTTCTCTCCTGATTTTGAATTACACATACCGAGTTAAACTCAAATATTCAATGTGTGAATGTGGCCTATGCCTATGTTCAACATGATGCATTTTTGTTGCTTTTTTTCTGCATTTTTTATGCAAATTTTAAGCTGCGTTTTACAGCATAAGCAAATATGAGATTTCAGAAATCTCATGCACACACATTGGTTTTCATTCCTCACTGAAGTGGAAAACTGCTGTGTTTTTGAAAACTGCAGCATGTCACTTTCAGCTTTTTTTTTTTTCACCGATAGATAACATTAAAAGTACTGTCACACTAAGCGAGATCGCTAACGAGATCGCTAAAAAGAGTCAGCGATTTTATGACGCAGTAGCGATCTCGTTAGCGACGCAGCTGTGTGTGACATGTAGCAGCGATGTGGCCCCTGCTGAGATGTCGTTGATCGCTTATGAACGTTCTGAGCCGTTTTTTGGTCGTTGGTGTCCCGCTGGTGAGCCTGAATCGCTGAGTGTGACACCCTCTATGAACGACTTTACCAGCGTCGCAGGTGGGACTAGGTTTTCCCAACGACCGCAGAGGTCGTTATACAGATCGCTGATCTCTGATGAGATCTTTGTGTTTGGAAGCTAACTAGTGACCACATAGCGATCGCAATAGCAATCTCGCCAGGTTGTGTCATTGTCGTGATCGCTAGTGCGATCGCTAAGTGTGACAGTGCATTTAGTGCAAAAACACAGCAAAAAACGCAGTTATCAGTCTTCGGTGTGTTTTTATTGAAAAAAAAAAAGGAGGTACAGAAGGTTGTGAAACCCATTTATTTTTGTGATTTTCCCAAGTCTAAACCATAATGTCTTCATCTCCTCATCTGAGAATAGCTGTTAGGATTAGAAAAGTTTAATTACATTAGCGATATATGTAAAGTAAACATTGGCTGACCAAGGTGTGACACTGAACAATACCTGGACAACTCAAGGGCTGACCAAAGTGTGAAAGCAAACAGTGTCCTACAAATTCAATGCTTAAGGCTGGGTCTCACATAGCGATACACCAGCGATCCCGACAACGATATGCACTTGTCAGGATCGCTGGTGTATCGCTACATGATCGCTGCTGAGCTGTCAAACAGGCAGCTCAGGCAGCGATCTGGGACAGCGACACTGCGTGTAACATCGCTTAGTTACCCGCAGTGTACGTTGGATACCAGCGCCCTGATGCAGGGAGCTGGTAACCAAGGTACACGTCGGGTTTCCAAGCGCTGCGCGGTGCCTGGAAACCCGCTGTGTACCTTGGTTACCAGCTCCCTGCATCAGGGCGCTGGTATCCAAGGTACACAACGGGTTTCCAGGCACAGCCCCGCGCCTGGAAACCCGCTGTGTACCTTGGTTACCAGCGGATCGCTGGTCTCCCGCCTGTCACACGCAGCGATGCGTGCCTGTCAGCGGGAGACCAGCGATCAAAAAAATGTCCTGACATTTCAGCGACGATCAGCGATACCCAGCAGGAGCGCTGATCGTCGCTGAATGTCACACACAGCGATATCGCTGGTGAGATCGCTGCTGCGTCACAAAACTAGTGACTCAGCAGCGATCTCGGTAGCGAGATCGCTATGTGAGACGGGCCCTTTAGCCAATGTCTTCAGTAAACTTATTAAACTCCCTCCACTGTTACATTTGTAATTGTGTATTTTTTCATCTACTCATGTGAACTTTTTTGTTCATAATGGTCACTATTTTTTCAGACATAAAAATTTTGATCAAATTGTCCTTTTTTACAAAATGGTTTTATGGTTTCACATGTCTTGCATTGGTGACCGTTATAACACCTTGCCATGTTCATGCTTCTGTGGTGGAAGCAAAGCTGAATTTTGGGATCCTGAAAAATGCAGCAAAAAAGCAACGTGTCAACATAGCCCTACATTACCACATGCTCTACTCAAATCTATGAAGGGTGTAAACATACAGGGAGTAATGTATGAAGTCACTTTTGATTATTTTGCTAGGTGGGCCTTGCCATGCCCCATCCCAGCTCCTCTCTAGCTGGACCTGCTTTGGCAAAGATGGTCAAAAGTCGCAAATTCTTTTCGGCAACTTTGAAAAGTTGCTAAGTCTTTGCGCAATGCAAAGTGTTTTATTCCAGAACTTTAGCATAAACACTTTGGGCCAGAATCATAATTTATTGAAAATCACTTTTTGTCTTGTAGTATTTGCTGCTTTTTGTCTTTTGCCAAATTCTTTAAACTGGCGCATGCAGTTCATGAATTTGGTGCAAAATGAGGGTGTTTTTTTCTCTTTTTCTTTAATCAATTTTGGCAACTTTGTAGCACTAAAAATTGCAAATCCTTTGAAAGGTAGCAAAACTACACTAAACTGAGAACTCTTCCTGAAACTCTAGGCAGGAACAGGAGTAAGATGCACCAAAAAAATTTGACTTTTGCTAAAAGTCGTGTTTCATGAATTGGTCTTAAGGGTATGTGCAGAAGCTACTTTTGTCTCGATTTTTCTGGACAGTTGTCACAAAACCTGAAGGATTTCTTAATATTTACAAAGTGATTGAGATTCCTAAAGTCTCATGCACAATGTTGCTTATTTTTTTCCCTGCACATTTGTAGATTTGCATCTTTAGCATGTCTATTCCTTCAGCATTTTTATTGCAGATTTCACCCATATTAATGAGTGGGTAAAAAACGCAACAAAAACACATGTAAAAAGTGCGCGTATTTTAAGCAGCGTTTTTCCTGCTAAGAAATCTAACATGTACACATACTCATAAAAAATATAAATAAGCAAAATCAAGGAAAAAAAATCTTTAGAAAGAAAACGTAAAAATTTGTACAAATCTTATAGAAAAGGCGGCGCAAAAAGTAACGCCACTTAAAAAAGGGGCAAATTACACCTTTGATTATGAGGAGCCAAAGAGTACTGAAATGGATATAGACAACTTCATGTCTCATGAAAATGAACAAGGTTGGATTTTAAACACTTATGAGCTTGTTTTTAAGATGCCGATCATCCCTTTCAAAATAACATCCATGTTTGAAGAGGGTGTAAACAGTACTTCCACAAACTAAAGTACTTAGAGATGGGAAAACCCGAACAGTAAAGTTCAGGGTCTGTAGCGAACACTTAGTGTTCGTGCATGGACCCCGAACACTGACTTCCCCAGGAAGTCTGTGCTACTGTTCGGGTTCGGCACCTTGAACATCAGGCGTTTCCCACGTTGTCGTGTGCATGATATAGTGCGAGAAACACCAACAGCTCTGATCGGTGGTAAGATCATTACCACCGACAAGAGAGCTGTGGTTACCATGCTATCAAACAGCGTGAGCCAGCAGCTGTGACCGGCAGTAAAAAGGTTACCTCCAGTCACACGCGTCGGCTGATGAGAGAGTACTATTTCCATCAGCCTACGCCTATAAATAAATTAAAAAAAAATTGAAGTGGGGTCTCTTATTTTTGAAGACCCAGCGCAGGCAAAACTGGCAGCTGCGGGCTGCAACCCTGAGCTGTCCGCTTTATCATGGCTGGTTATCAAGAGGTGTCCCATGCCGCTTTTTTAAAATTTAAATAATTTAAAAAACGGCAATAGGTCCCCCTAATTTTTGACAACCAGACACCCCTTTCCAAACCCCAACCAAAATTAGCAGTCTGCAGCCGCCCCAGAAAAGGCGCATTTATTAGATGTGCCAATTCTGGTGTTTCGCCTGGCTCTTCCTACTTGCCCTGGTGCGGTGGCAAGTGGAGTAATATCTGTGGGTTTAATGTCGGCTGTTTTATGGCTGCTGACATCAAGCCCACAGGTTAGTAATGGCGAGGAGTCTGTCCTCATTACATAACCCCATAGTTAGATTATAAAAAAGACACAGCCATAATAAAATCCTTTAATTGAAATAATGACAGACTCCTTTTATTTGAAAAAAAAAAAAAGCAGTTATACTCACCTTTACACCGATTCCGATGAGTCCCATGTCCCCTGGAAAAGAATAAAAATAAACAACCATATCTCTCACTTGTCCGATGTGCATATAATTCATGCTCTCCCACAACAATACGGATGATTTGGAGAGCAGTGACCACTCTCCCCACCAGCCAGAGCACATTGACAGAAGAATAATCGACCTCTGCAGTGTCTAGCGCTGAGCTGCCTTGAGAAAGTTCACGGGAGTTCAAAGCTGATGAACCCTGGTGACCTCACTTACGACACCGCTCGTTCAATATACGGCAGCGCTTTGGACGCAGCCAACATGCACTGCATCCAAAGCTCTGCCACTTCGGGATTATGTGCACCAGGCCTTACAAGGCAGGGTGACAGAAGTAGAAAAAGTTGATACTTTCATGCTGGGAAAGTTAAAATTTGAGAACAGGAGAAATGTGAATACAGCTCAGGAATATGATTCAGGAACAGAACAAGACAAACAATGTAATGAGACCTGCCCCAATACTATACAGCCCATAATATAACAGATCTGCTTTAAAGGGTAAGTATATGTACCCATCTTTATTTTTATGTCCTATCTTCCTCTTCTATCATACGTTCATTGTTAGAAGAAGCTATATAAAAAGTATATATGAATATTACACAAGATGGCAAATGTGTGTACAAACCTATGTTCTCAACCATTTGTCCACGTAAGCATGTCTGCCAATGAAATGAGAAATGCTGGAAGTCAGCAGCTCATCCCTGTCCATGGTTTCAATAATGAAACAGCATGTGAGCAAACAAAGACAATAATAATTGTTCAGTCACAGAGTGCTGATAGTCATCATAAATGATCAAACTACATAATTGTTCTGCACTTTTTTCGAGAAGTAAATCAGCCCATATATATAGTGACCCTTAGAGGAGTGCACTTGATTCCCCCCACCCCTCTCCCAATATTGCTTCTGCATAAGAAAAACCACAAGCAAGAAAGTGAAAACAGCCTGTTCTAAGTAAGCACTCAAGTCACGGAGGGGAAAATTAATTTGCAAAAGAAAAAAAAAAAAAGTCACCATGCACAATTGTCCATTTTTTTAAAAAAAAAGAAAAAAAAAGGATTCTGCTGCACTTAAAACCATGTGCAGTCCCTATATAATAATGTGGAAGGGGGGCACAAGGGCGCATTTCTTTAGGAAACAGTCTTCATGGCCACATTTAGCGTGCAAGAAAAACTGTTAGTTAACCAATGAAAAGCTAAAAAGGTGGAAAAATAAATGTAGTGTAGCAACTACAGGGCGCCTCCTGCACATGCTTGTGCATATGTCACTGACTGTACAGAACAGAGTACAAACCCAGAGTTACTGCCAAGAGACCCCCTAGTTGTGAGCATATATCATCAGAAACCCACACAATACTCATATACAATACTAAAATAACAATTTTCTGTATTGATGGCGCAAAGTAGGATGTAGGCTGAATGCGATAGCCATTTCATACAATTTGCAGAAAACTGTTGCTTTTGTTGGGTAGGAGAGGTTCACAAAAAAATAAATTAAAAAAAAAAAAAAATCACAAATCAGATTATCCAGCAAACTGCATGCCACAATTTGGATATCCCCCATCACACAATTTCTCTTTCATGAGGACACTTACATGATCTATTGTGTCATGCAACAGTGCTACCACGGTGAAGCAAATGATGCAAAACATTATGATTCCCCTACATAGGTTGTCTGGTTTCACAAAACGTTGGGGACAGCACTGGTGATGATTTAACGAAACACAGTTGGCTGAAATTAGGTTTATTAGCAAAATTTACTAACTTGCAGTCATTTGCAATAAACCAAAAAAGAAAAAGAACTGAAAATCCCTCAACACACCTAATGCAAGTGTTTTCTCAAAATTAAAAACAAAATGCTGCAATCTCAATTATTAACACCTTAAAGACCAGCATCTTTCGTACACAGTAGAGCACCATTTGGTCGTTATGACTTGCTGCAATCATGTTGTATTGCCAAACACCAGCTTCAGGCAGCGTTGTCAAGGAAGCTTAGACCAATGGCCTCAAGTTCTTTCAATTTTTGGACCACTCTCGACAACCTAAAAATATTAGTGAAGACATCACTGCCTTACACAAACAAGTAAAATGATACAATAAGAATACAGTGGAACTCACTTTTCCTTGCAACAACAGGAAGCACAGTTCAAACGTTCGAAGCTGTAGGAACACTGGGTACATCACCTGAATGTGGCAGAAAGAGTACACTAACACTGGCTTCTACCAGATTGCTGGAGAGTTAAGGTGGTCAAAACCTCTTGAGTGACTGCAAAAAACCCTCAGCAAGCTAAAGTTTCCATGCCTGAACTTAAAGTAGCACACCTCTGCTGACCCAAAAGCACAACAAAAGTCAGCGCCAATGTGCTTAAAAGCATACAATTAAGCCACAGAAGTTGACTCTGTTCTGCAGATTCATGAAACAAAACTGGAACTTTTCATTTATTTGGATAAGCAGTATGTCTGGAAGAGGAAGAATGAAGCATACACACATCCGTTTTTCCCCTTGCGGCGCCCCCGGCATTTTCCCGCAGCGCCGCATCTGAAAATCTGATGCGCCGCATGTGGCTTTTTTCGCATTGACATGCATTAGCGCCGCATGGCGCCGCATGTCAATGCGTTGCATGCGGTTTTGTCCGGATGCGGCGCAAATGTACATTGCAGCGTCCGGAAAAAACGCTGCATGTAACGTTTTTTTTTTTTTGCCGGATGGTTTCTTATCTCTCCAAGCATCAGAAACCATCCGGCAAAAAACCGCATTTTGGGCGCCGGAAGTGTGAAAGCTTTTCACATGCGGCGCTGCGGTAAAATGCCGGGGGCGCCGTTTAGGCGCCCGCCGGATGTGTGAAAGAGGCCTTTATTTCCCTCACACTGGAAATCTGCAGCATGTGGAGGACAAGATGGATTAAGACAAGTATCATAAAACCCTGTGAAAAAAAAAATGGTCATGCCTTCTGTGAGGAAGCTGAAAGCTTGGGCGTCATTGAACATTCAACAGAACAATGATTCCAAACTTGATCACAAAGCCCCCAAGTCCACCAAGACTTGGTTTCACAAGTTTTGTTAGATATTAGAGAGACTGTCACAGCAACCTTATTGAATACCATATAAAATCTTTGGTGGGATTTGAAGAAGATGATTAAAGCACACAAACCCAAGATTATTATTGAAACACGAGGCTATTTCCCATAAGGAATAGCCTAAGATTGCTTAGGAATGCTGCCAGAAGCTGGGGTATGGCTTTCTATTACATCTGTAGCAGGACAAGACAGTCAAAAGGTGGTCTTACTAAGTACTAAAGATGCTTGTCATGAAAAGGTAAATATTTCTGAGACCGCTAGTCAGTAAAAGTAGCATTTTGTGTTAAATTTGGAGAAACCACTTGACAGAATAGTGGTGTTGAGTTACGTAAATTGTTCTTATTTGGTTTATTACAAACAGCAGAAAGTTTTGCTAATAAACAATTTACTATGGAGGGGTTGAATAATTTTGTATAGATCGCTTAACGAAAAAAGTCCATTTTCCAGAGCCCTTGTCTGCTGCTCCCATCTATCTTTACAGGGATGCAGCAGTGAAGTCCTACCTACAACACAGCAGCCAATGACTAGGCTTAGTGATGCTGATGCAAATGGCATGAGACCACTGAGCATTTTTTGTGATTGGCTGCTGCTGCTCCCCCCCCCCCCCAAAAAAATAAAAAAGGCTGCAATATCGTCATGTTCTGTGCATTAGTCCCTAGATAGAGAGCAAACAAAAGTTATAGTTCTCAGAATTATGCAATGTCATCAACAGACAAAAAGTGGCTTCCGTAAGGGGGTTAAAACATAAGTAATGATTGCAACTTCATTCGAGTGATCTGTGGCTAATTAAGAGCAATAGCAAATGACTACATAAGCACTGTTCCGGTACCATGACATTTTTCTGGAAGCCTCCCCCTCTGGCCTGCATGGCACATTCGCACTCAGACAGGACCATGTCCAGCTCGGTCACCTTTGTTTGCAGCCTTATTTGGACTTCTGCTTTACAGCAGGGCTAATGCCTTCAGGCCAGCTCCTACTGGCTGGTGTACTCTGGAAATAATATCTGTAAAATCCATGCTTTACCTCAGTTATCAAGCGCAATATATGGAAACATCATTTGTCTTAAGGATGGGGAAAATGTTATAATTCCAAGTATAATAGAAAAACCATCCCATCTACAAATTCTGAAATCTTTTGTCACTTGGGAATCACTGAAGGAGCGCACTGCTCCACATCAAAAACACACATTTACATTGCTAATTCGCGACACCCACTTTTCATATTCCTCGCCTCAAGGGTATTGGACTTTGACTATATTTTCACATCCTTATTTGTGACTGGCAATACAGCAAACAAAAAACCTTACATAAATTCTACAGATCCCAAATGTCAATTTATGACTCACATAATACTAAAGTCTTTCAGGTGCCATCGTACCGGCATTATTTTTAAATCAGAAGACATTACATGAATTTGCGCACATTGCGCTTTTGCTGCGTTTTGTCAGCACAGATCTCACTAACCTGAGAGATTTCCTGATGCCAACAAAGTGAATGAGAATCCTGAAGTCTCATGCACACATTGCTTAATTGTGACCTGCAGATTCAAATCTGCAGCATGTCAATTTTTTTCAAGCACCACTCCAGCGTTTTTTTGTTTATTTCACCGCTGGAGTGGTGCTTTAAGGCTAAGTGCACACGTTCAGGATTATTTGCTTTTTTTTTTTTCGCGGGAAAAAACGCATCAAAAACGCATGATTTAAGCATCCTATCATTTAGAATGAAATCCGAAAAAAATTTTGTGCACATGGTGCCTTTTTTTCCGCGAAAAAAAACGCATCTCGGAAAAAGAACCAACATGTTCATTAATTTTGCGGAATTCTAGCGTTTTTCCCGCTATATTATTGACCTAGAAAGTTCAGGAAACAATCGCGGTAAAAACGTGCAAAATCTGCGCAAAAAAAGGCACCAAAAACGCGAAAAAAACGCGCGTTTTTACCGTGGAAAAAGTCAGGTTTTTCTCAGGAAAATTCTGCACAAATTCCTGACGTGTGCACTTAGCCTAAATGTAAGTCCCCTGCTTCCTGTCTGATACTTACAGTCAGGCAATTTCATTGGTTTTCGCTGCCGTTCTCATTGGTCTCCAGCGAAAAGTGACCTGCCGACAACTCCAGGGTTTCATGGAGCGCGATGGAGGTCACTTTCCAATACAAGTCTATGAGAGTCTAGTTTCTGGCCCTCAAGACTTGTATTGAGAGCTTGTGACATCATAGCTTCTGGCTGGCCGGAAAATAAAAGCGGTTAGATGTCGCCACAGGACCAGAGCGGCACTGGAAAACGGGGAAGACGCAGGAGGCCGAGTATATGACTGGGGGCAGGGGGCTAACATTTAAAAGCACCAGTCCACCGCTGAAAAAAAAAAAAAAAAAACTACCGGAATTATGTGTTCAGCGACTTTGTTGCAGATTTATCCCCTACTAGTGAGTGCAGAAAAATCTGCACCAAAAATGTAAGGCAAGTTTTTGCCGCTGTGTTTTTCCTAGAGAAATTTCTGCACCAAATACTTAATGTGTGCACATACCCTAAATCTGCCTTAAACATGCCGCAAAATCTGTAACCATACATTCTATAGTTGAAAAATACGCAAGTAGAATTTAAGTATCTTTTGTGAAGAATTTTTAAACCATGACTCCTAACCAGAAGCGGCAGACCAAGAATAGACATATAATTAAAGGGTTGTCCACTATTCAGAAACCCCTTCCGAATCATTATGTTATAATTTATTATGCTTTGATATATTTTATACAGCACCAACATATTCCATACTGCTTTAGGGTATGTATTTGCGCGCGATCAGGAATGGCTCAATATTTGCTAAGGATTTGACGCAGGTGAAATCTGCACCAAATCTGCATCTGAGGTCACTGGTGGGTCACCTGCGTTTTTGATGCGTTTTTCACTGCATGCTGTTTTTTTTGTCACTTGAAATAAAGCTACCGTAATTGAAAATGGCTTCTGGGAAGGAAAAAAAAAGTGATTTTCTGTTTACAGATATATTGAGGTATGTTCCCAAGGTCAGTAAACGCTGCCGGTTGGACGCTGCGTACATCTGCAGCGTCTAGCTGTTACAGCATAGTGGAAGGGATTTCAAGAAATCCCATGCCCACTATGCGTGCTACAATGCCCGCGGCTCACCCGCAGAGATAAGACATGCGGCGCGTCTTTTCAAACCGCAGCACGTCAATTTATGTAGCGGAGACGCTCAGTCTCTGCTACGCAAATTAGCCATAGACTTTCGTTAGATGCGGCAAAACCACATTATCTTCCTAGTCACATATGTATTAAGTGCGGGAATGCAGCTTACTACGCATGTGTACTAATTTAAATAATGGTGAATCTTGTGACACAGCCAGAAGTACACGACACAGGAAGTGGAGGAAAGCACAGAGGTCCTCTCCTTTTTAATAAATGATTAAAAAAAAATAAAAATAGTGTGGGGTCCCCCATATTTGTTAACCATAGTAAAGCAGACTACTGGAACTGGTATTTCAGGCTGGTAAGGATCCAATATCCATGAACCTTACCAGCCTGATAATACCAGGCCGCAGCAGTCCCCCTATTTTTGCTAAAAGCCAAGGAAAAAGAAGACAGATGCGGCCTGGTATTCTCAAGTTGGCGAGGCCCATGGATTTTGGCCCTCACCAGCCTAAAAATAGCAGCCCGCAGCCGCCACACAATTGGCACATCCAAAGATACATGCATTGTGGCACTTTACCCAGCTCTTCCCACTTGCCCTGTAGCGGTGGCAAATGGGGTAATATTTGTGGGGTTGATGTCACCTTTGTATTGACAGGTGACATCAAGCCCACAGATTAACAATGGAGGGGTGTCTTTAAGACACAGCCAGAATAAAGTTCTTTAATTGAAATAATCACACAGACTCCTTTAATAGATTTTAATTAAACCATACTTACTGCATCGCCTATTCCATTGATGCCCTCGTTCTCTTGTAAGAGAATTAAAATAAAAATACAACAACAATATCCTTACCTGTCCACCGAGAAGATATACATACTGTCCCACGACGAGTCCAGCTCTGCTACATCTGGATGCCTTTGGCTGAACGGTGGCATTATGCCACCACTCAGCCTGACATCCAGACACTGCGGAACTTGAAGCTGATGACTGGACATAACTCGGTCCCCTGCGGTCACGTGCACTGCAGTTCTTTCTCGTGGTCAGCTGATCGTGAGAACTTGGCTAGTGACCGGAGATAACCCCATCCCCAGCGGTCACATGCATGGCAGTTCTCACAATCAGCTCAGCTCATCGCAAGAACTGCAGTGTACGCGAACTTCCGGCTGAAAGAAGGTACACCTTTATTTAAATTAGTACACATGCGTAGTAAGCTGCGTTACTGCACTTAAATAGACATTCTGCAGTCTGGAAAGACGAGCCACATGTGCGTCTCCGCATGGAGGCGGCTGAGAGACAGGTCAGGTCACATGCTCCTCCGTTAGCAGGCCTTCCATGGACGGAAGTTCTGATCACTTTGTGAGGAAAGCTCCACTATCAGAAAGTGGTCAAACCCCTTTAAGGTTTTCTACTTTTCCACTCCTAAATCATCCAGAACAAATGATAGTTTGGCATCACGTGCACCCTACAATGTTATTCCTGTATGTCAAGTTACAGATAAAATTAGAATATAATGAAAATCCACTTAAGGATCGTGAGCCAATACTACAACACTTATGAAATGCCGTATTTGGATGAACAGTGACAAGGATATTGTGTGGGACACTACTGGACTTACTGAGTAATCTGAAGCTTGTCTAGCAGTCAGATATAGCCTCTCCAAAATAGCTCCCTGAGGTTTTACTAAATTTGGCAAAGAAACAGTACAGTAAAGGTACTGCCACACTAAGCAATCCCGCTAGCGATCTCGTTAGCGTTGCATACTAATGAGATCGCTAGCGGGATTGTTTCTATATCGCTAAATGCTGCCGCATTTAGCGATATAGTTAACGACGCTATCGCCGTTAGCGATCTTCTTAACGACTTTAGCGGTACAAAAGTACCGCTAAATCGCTAAGAAAAGGTGCCACACAGCGATAAGATACTTACCCAGCGGGAGCGCCAGCGATGAAATAGGGTCCGGAACGATTCCAGCGACGAGCGAGATCACAGCAGGAAGCTCGTCGCTGGAAGCTGCCGCACTGAACAATATCGCTAACGGGATCGCTAAATAGTGACGTTTTTTAGCGATCCCGTTAGCGATATTGTTTAGTGTGGCATACCCTTAACAAAGGTCTGATCTGATCCTTGAAGGACAGATAGGTGAGCAATTACATGTAAGGTGGCAATGTGAATTCAATGAAAACCCACTTCTCAACCATTTTGAAATGATTCTCATGGTACACTTTCCCCTTTAACAATTGTATATTAAGTTATCGACATGTGAAGGAGACAAGCTATACAAACTGCTTTAGTATATAGAAATAACTCTGTTCCGTGTAAAGGATATACAGATGACCTCTTCAGGGGATTTGTTTGTTAAGAGTGGCTCTACCATGGTGAGAAGAATAATAGTGGACAATCAGATAGAAAAGGCTATGCATAGTGGATGGGATTTGCGTATCCACACATGTGGCTCCATCTCCGCAAGATAAATAGCACTGTTCTATGCATAGGATGCGGCGATTCCGCATGGTTCAATGAACACATGCGGAATCACCGCACAGTACCACCTCTATGCGGACGATACTCAGATCTACCTCTCTGGCCCAGATGTCACCTCTCTGCTGTCCAGAATCCCGGAGTGTCTATCAGCCATATCCTCCTTCTTCACCTCTCGTTTCTTAAAACTCAATATAGACAAAACCGAACTCATCATCTTTCCTCCATCTCACGTATCTTCCCTACCCGATCTATCTATTATGGTAAATGGCATCACGATCTCTCCCGCACCTGAAATCCGCTGCCTCGGAGTAACTCTCGACTCTGCCCTGTCCTTCAAACCACACATCCAAACTCTTGCCACCTCCTGTCGCCTCCAACTTAAAAACATTTCCAGAATCTGTCCCTTCCTCAGCCCTCAATCTACTAAAACTCTTGTGCATGCCCTCATCATCTCCCGCCTTGATTACTGCAACACCCTCCTCTGTGGCCTCCCCGTCAACTCTCTTGCACCACTCCAATCTGTCCTCCATTCTGCTGCCCGACTAATCCACCTCTCCCCTCGCTACTCCCCTGCTTCTCCCCTCTGCAAATCCCTCCACTGGCTCCCAATTCCCCAACGAATCCAGTTCAAACTACTAACACTAACCTACAAAGCCGTCCACAACCTGTCTCCTCCCTATATCTCTGAACTAATCTCCCAATATCTTCCTTCACGTAATCTTCGATCCTCCCAAGATCTCCTACTATCCCTCCACACTTATTCGTTCCTCACACAACTGCCTCCAAGATCTCTCCTGAATATCCCCCATCCTCTGGAATTCCACGCCTCAACATGTACGATTATCCACCACCCTTGGATCCTTCAGACGGAACCTGAAAACCCATCTCTTCAGGAAAGCCTACAGCCTGCAATAACCATTCCGCCTCGCCACCACCACCCGAGCTGCCGCCTCGCCGCCACCACCCTAGCTGCCGCCACCACCAGAGCTGCCACATCGCCACCACCACCAGAGCGGCCGCACCCCCGACCTTCTGTTTCTTCCCCATTATCCTGTAGAATGTAAATCCGCAACGACAGGGTCCTCTCCCCTCTGTACCAGTATTTCATTGTAAATTTGTTTACTGTAAACGTAATCTATAACTTTGTATGTAACCCCTTCTCATGTACAGCACCATGGAATTAATGGCGCTATATAAATAAATAATAATAATAATAACAACATACAAAAGCCGGCAGCGCTTTGGACGGAGCGGGCATGTGCTGCGTCCAAAGCGCTGCCAATACGGAGCGTGGAAACATACCCTAACAGTTTTCTACAAAAACCGTACAAGTTGAAGCTATATTTTATATCACAATCAGGCTTTCTGGGGAACAGGCATCCATGCAATGCAAATGTCACAAATAGAGGAAGTACTGAATATGATGTGAACGGAGCCTTCCCAATGTCTCCCCTTCATGTAAACTACATGGCCACATGCAGATATGCATACACAGCCGAAGCTCATACTTCTGGTCACAGTTTACACAAAGGCATAATGAGAACAGGTGACTGGCTTCTCTACACGTATGGAACACTCCAGTTTATTATGAAACAATACAGGAGGGCTAAATAAACAGAGGTTCCACATAAGTACAAGGGTTGATGGTTAGGATTACTGGCTAAAAGTAGAAAATCATAAAATGCTTCTAGTGCATGGTAGCCCATGTGTGGAGTATAAGACCGGCCAGCTGGCCAGCACAAGAGACATGCATTGTCTTTTTTAGGAATTCTTCCTTGGCTTGTTCAGCTGTCTCCTCACCCACTCCTCACAAATTCCAACCTATTTCTGTCACTTCCCAGATATGAAGACATTGCTAATCACTTAACACATGCTGCCATAGGAAACCAATTTAAAGCCATTAAGAGCTATGCTTCTGCTCTGTAAATACAGATATTAGTGATAAGCCAGAAGATAGAGGGCCTGAAACTATGAAGCAGCCGAAAAGTCCAGCATATATACATGTATAAAGGAAGTCTGCTTGCCAAAGAAAAAATATAAGAGGTCTTGGTGAGGTGCGGTTCCAGATCTAGTTATACCACCATCCTGTTCGCACCAAACAAACTGTTTATAAATAAACGTACAAAGTCTTGGACACAAATAAATATAAAAAAATACATATGACATAAACCTGAGGAAGTACTCCTTTCAAGTACAAAACGTATGGTGTACTAGGTCAGCTAATTCAGACGCATGTACCAAAAGATTCTTATAGTTTCTCATTTTGATTTTTTTATTGCATTGTGTCCCACACTACACTTCTGTCTATAAATACATGCACATGTTTGGAACTAGTACCTAGTGGGGGTCTGGAATCGTGCCTGCAGCAAGGACTCATTTTTGTTTTTCAATTATTTTCTACTGGGCCAGACTGCCAAGGAGGGTCGGAGGGCAGCAGTTCATCTGACAACAATTTGCTTTTGATGAAAGAGTTGTGCACAACATATCCAGTTGAGGGCGCAACATATCCCCCTGCCATCTAAATACCAGTACAGAAGATAACACAGGAGCTGTTTACAGGGCTGTGGAGTCGGAGTTCATTTTGGTGGAGTCGGAATAAAATATATAATACATTGGGTACAGTAGTTCAATGCAGAATGTGCTGAATATTTTTTCATAGAAAAATATTTAGACTTGAGACTTTAGACTTGAAATATTTTTCTAAATATTTTTCTATCTACTGGCTGAGGCTACTTTCACATTTGCGCTCGGGCGACCTGCGCCTATCTGCGCACGGCCCGCCGCTAAGCTCCGCCCCCGGCCGCGCCTCCTCCCGGCGGCTCCGCCTTTGGGCGCATGACAGCGCATGCGACCTGTGTACCCTATCTTTATCATTGGGTACGCAGGCCGTGCGCAGTATGCGATTGACTGCGCATGCGTCCTTTTTGACGGTGCGCCGAGCGCACTAAAATGCAACATTGTGCGCTTTGGTGCGCTCGGCGCAGCGTCAAAAGGACGCATGCGCAGTCAATCGCATACTGCGCACGGCCTGCGTACCCAATGATAAAGATAGGGTACACAGGTCGCATGCGCCGTCATGCGCCCATAGGCGGAGCCGCCGGGAGGAGGCGCGGCCGTGGGCGGAGCTTAGCGGCGGCCGTGCGCAGATAGGCGCAGGTCGCCCGAGCGCAAATGTGAAAGTAGCCTAACACGGTACGAAGATATACATCTTTCCTATATTTTTTCATAGGAATTTGGGAAAGTTTATGAAATGTCCTATAAATGGCTGTTCTATTCCTGATCTAAGGCTACATTTTTGCTACGTTTTTTGAGGATACGTTTTTCAGCTGCAAAAGCAGATCAGCTTTTTAAAAAACCTCATCACCTAAAAGGTTTTTGAGCTCATCGATAATGTTTTCAATAGCAAAAGCAGATTAGAAATCTGCTCTATCTATCCATTTATCAATATCTGTCTATCCATAGCTTATCTGTACCAAAAAGAATGAAAGCCGGGTAGCACACAGACTAAAATTCCATTTTTTTTTAAGCACCAGTCAGGTACACCTCATAGCTGCCCAAACGGACACCCAGGACAGGCATTGCTTATCTTCAGTAACACATCAACATCAATTGATAGTTGGAATAAATAGACTGCATTCATCACCACATCTTCTTAAGGTGCAGGCTTTATTATTTTCAAGTGTAGGGGTGTGCAGTAAGAGGTTCTGAAGCAGCTGAGGTGTGCAGTATGAGGTTCTGCCCCTCCCCCCCCCCAGGTTTGATCCTGGCTACGCCCATGGTGTGAATGTAGCCTAAAGGTACTGCCACACTAGACAATCCCGCTAGCGATCTCATTAGCGTCGCATACTAATGAGATCGCTAGCGGGATTGTTTCTATATCGCTAGTGGCTACCTATTTTAGCGATGTCGTTAGGACGCTATCGCGGTTAGCGATCTCCTTAACGACTTTAGCGGTACAAAAGTACCGCTAAATCGCTAAAAAAGGTGCCACACTTAGCGATATATACTTACCCAGCGGGGCGCCAGCGACGAAAATAGGGTCCGGAACGATTCCAGCGACGAGCGAGATCACAGCAGGAAGCTCGTCGCTGGCAGCTGCCGCACACAACAACATCGCTAACGGGATCACTAAATAGTGACGTTTTTTAGCGATCCCGTTAGCGATGTTGTTTAGTGTGGCATACCCTTTAGGATCTAGGCTTTGTCTTACCTGAGATAAGTCAGTGCTGCACTCCAGCACCAGTGAAGTTCCTCCTCTACAGACAAGGGTACAAAGTAAACACACTCAGAAAGAAGGCCTGCACTCATCTGAGAAGAATTGCTAGAGTGAACAGGATAACAAGATTAAGGTAGCAGTTAGGGCCCCGTCTCACATAGCTAGATCGCTAGCGAGATCACTGCTGAGTCACAAGTTTTGTGACGCAACAGCGATCTCAGCAGCGTTCTCGCTATGTCTGACACGTACCAGCGATCAGGCCCCTGCTGTGAATCGCTGGTCGTGTTAGAAATGCCTGGACTTTTTTTTTTTTTTTTTAATCGCTGGTCACCCGCTGGCCAGCACGCATCGCTGTGTGTGGCAGGCAGGACACCAGCGATCAGCTGGTAACCAAGGTACACATCGGGTTTCCAGGCGCGGGGCTATACCTGGAAACCCGATGTGTACGTTGGATACCAGCGTGCTGCTGCAGGGGAGCTGGTAACCAAGGTACACATCGGGTTTCCAGGCACCGCACAGCGCCTGGAAACCCGATGTGTACCTTGGTTACCAGCTCCCTGCACCAGCGGTCTGGTATCCAACGTACACTGTGGGTAACTAAGTGACGTTACCTGCAGTGTCGCTGTCCTGATCGCTGCCTGAGCTGCCTGTTTGGCAGCTCAGCAGCGATCATGTAGCGACACACCAGCGATCCTGACAAGTTCATATCGTTGTCGGGATCGTTGGTGCGTCGCTATGTGAGACGGGGCCCTTAGGCTGAGTAGCCTACAGGAGGACTGCCAGGCGCAAGAGGACTTGGGTCCTGACAGTGCTACTGCTGCCATATCTTCATCCTCATCAGATGAGGAGTTTGACTTTGACAAGTATTTGGATGACATGGAGCAGGCAAAGCGTTGCGGCAAGGAATAAGATTTCACTCTGTCTCCTATAGCAAGCAGATTGACCATATTTCAGCAAAATGTTTCACTTGCTCTCAAAGAAGTAGAAAAATTCAACCGTTCATCAAAACTGACTGTGCACGAGGCAATTCCTTTATACCCGGAAATTGTTATAGATGTTGCCCATGTGGTTATGGCTTTGCCTCCAACCCAAGTTAGTGTAGAGAGGTTGTTCTCTAGCCTTAAAATTATTAGGTCAGATTTGAGGTCATCAATGAAGGAGGATCTGATGGAGGCAATTCTATTTCTTAATACAAATTCATAGACTGCACAAATGTTATTTAGTATGTTTCTGTTGAAAACTGTTTTTTGCCACTTACATAGTTTATTGCATAGTGATATATATATATATATATATATATATATATATATATATATATATATATATCTCCAATAATAATAATAATAACCATCATATAATATAGCTACTGTTCATGTCTCACATCTAATGGACTTGATATATATGGTACTAAACAGGCAGCTATATAACAGATTTTTCTGGTCAGGAATATTACATGAATGCACAGTTTATAAAATAAACTCTCTTACAGAGCCAATCCTTATCTCTGAGTTCAAAAATCATATCCATTAATGGACAAGGAGGTTGGAACGGATTTTCAGAAGTGTGCCCCTTCATTTGTTTCACATAGCTGTGTAGATTAACCCTCTTCAGCTGTTCTCCAGGAATATGTCACTGTCACTCAGCCTTCTACGCCAGGAGATGGGTTCTAGGGACTGCAGCTGACAACTATCCATTTATGGCTACACAGGGCAATGTGACAAGACACTCCCATATGCATAGTAACTGAGGGTAACATGGGCTGTCCCTTTTGAGAACCAAATATGGGAAGGCATATGAGGGACTCCCAAAGCATTCCTAAACTAGGAAAGGTAACTACAAAGGGAAAAAAAGAGGGGGGTGGAAATGAATATATAAAGCCTTTGCTTCTACAGCAAGGAGTGGCAGCTGCAGGGTTCGGCATCCAACCTCCCTGTGAACGTGTAGAAAGGTTCCTGCACTTACAACCATGTGTGACGACGAAGAGACCACTGCCTTGGTCTGTGACAACGGCTCCGGCTTAGTGAAGGCTGGATTTGCAGGAGATGATGCACCCAGAGCTGTATTCCCATCCATTGTGGCCGCCCACGTCACCAAGGTGTCATGGTAGGAATGGGACAGAAAGACTCTTACGTAGGTGACGAAGCCCAAAGCAAAAGAGGTATCCTTACTCTGAAATACCCCATTGAACATGGCATCATCACTAACTGGGACGATATGGAGAAAATTTGGCATCACACCTTCTACAATGAGCTGCGTGTCGCCCCTGAAGAGCACCCCACGCTGCTTACAGAAGCTCCACTCAACCCAAAGGCCAACAGGGAGAAGATGACACAAATCATGTTTGAGACCTTCAATGTTCCTGCCATGTATGTTGCTATCCAGGCTGTACTGTCCCTCTACGCTTCTGGTCGTACCACTGGCATTGTTCTGGACTCTGGAGATGGTGTTACACACAACGTTCCCATCTATGAAGGATATGCATTGCCTCATGCCATCATGCGTCTTGACCTGGCTGGCCGTGACCTCACAGACTACCTCATGAAGATTCTCACTGAACGTGGCTACTCTTTTGTCACAACAGCTGAGAGAGAAATTGTCCGAGATATCAAGGAAAAGCTGTGTTATGTGGCTTTGGACTTTGAAAATGAGATGGCCACTGCAGCATCTTCATCTTCCTGGAAAAGAGCTATGAACTGCCTGATGGTCAAGTGATTACCATTGGCAATGAACGTTTCCGCTGCCCAGAAACCCTTTTCCAACCTTCCTTCATAGGTATGGAGTCTGCTGGCATTCATGAGACCACCTACAACAGCATCATGAAGTGCGACATTGATATTCGCAAAGACCTGTATGCCAACAACGTTCTTTCTGGTGGCACCACCATGTACCCAGGTATTGCTGACCGTATGCAGAAGGAAATCACAGCTCTAGCCCCAAGCACCATGAAGATTAAAATCATTGCCCCACCTGAGCGCAAATACTCTGTATGGATAGGAGGCTCCATCCTGGCCTCCCTGTCTACCTTCCAGCAGATGTGGATCAGCAAGCAAGAATATGATGAAGCTGGTCCATCCATTGTCCATCGCAAATGCTTCTAAACATACATTATTGGGGTGCATAGTGCTCTCTCTAATTTGTCATAAATAAATCAAGAGACATTACGAGATGAACTGTATCCTACTAGAGACTTAAGTCAGGTGGATCACTTGTGATTGACTAGATGCTCATCCTACAGACTCTCTATTCCCTTCTATCCCTTCTATCTATTTAACCCTTCTATCATGTACGAAAAGGGCGATATTTACATGTTGTATTTGGGGTAATGCTCATTCCAACACCTCATGTCAAACTGTTTCTATACTGCCAAACTAAAGAATATCATGAAACTGAATCTTTTATTCTTGCATATTTAGGATTATAAACTGCAATTCTATAAAAAAAATAAAAAAAATCTAGAAAAATATAGTTGTACAAGAAAAGCAAAACATTTGGTTTTCACAAAATTATATTCACTATTCAAAAGTTACTAGATGTACATTTTAGTACTACTAATGATATTAAAAATACTATTGCTATTACTACCACTAATAAAATCTTTTCAACAACAAAATGACCATCTCTCCCTGAACAACCAAATAACACACACAACTGAGTCAAATATATACAAGTATGAACTAGCTTCATACAGGTGATAGAAATGTGCAAATGTCAAAGTATCACAAAGCACATGATAGAATCAAAAATTACATTACATAATACCATAAAGTTGCCTTTTCTATCACAATTTTTTTTCAGTGGTTCACCTCTCATGGTCATACTGGTGTCTAATACTAAATTTAACAACAACATGTAAACAGCCAAAGTTGGGCATTTCCAAAATACATAAAAGAGCAAAACATACATAATAAGCCAAAAGCATCAAAAATAACACTAGCTGGCCGCAACATGGACTTTGAATTTCAATAATGCATGGAAGAGTCATCTGAGAAGGGCATACATAGGCTGTTACAAGGCTTCTTGTCACTTACAGACTTGTTCAGCAAAGGATTATGCTACATTAAATCAGACAACCAAGTATTGTTTTTTACATTGCTATGTAAAAATATGTGCATGCTACACAAGTACATGCACAACCAATATGGTATACTCGAGGGAAAGACATTCATACACACATTAAAGGGTCTGCATTAGCCAAATCTGTACATTAGCTCAAAAGACATTTTAAACATGAGGCCATACTCAGAATCCTTACATGATTTAGTTCTGCAGACAAGTAACATATGCTTGTAGTATTTGGTCACTGTCTAAAAAAAAATCCTTTAAATGTTCAAAAATTACTCAAAAAATTGAACCATACTAGGTTACTTCATGCCAAATCTTTGGCAGGTGATGAGGACATTGTTGCTGTAGATAAAACTGAACATTATTTTTCTTCATTTTGAGAAAAAATTTAGATTCAGTTACTTAATATGAAGACAAGAGGTATCCATTTCTATACAGGAGAGATCACAAATCTGAAGCTATTCACACATGTAATTTTCTGTTGTGGTTCTTTGCAACAGATTTACATTTTTTTTCCCCCAACGTGCCACATGCTCCATTCAATCCCTTGGCACTATACAGTTTTAAGGGTATGTAAGCACGTTAAGTATTTGCTTGCAGAAAATTCTGCAATGTTTCTTCATCTCTCGGCAGCAAACAATACGCGTTTTTGAATGCATTTTTTGCAAGCGTTTTTGTACAGAAATGGTTTTTTGAGCTAAATAAATATACTTGGAAAAAAAGTTTTTTGATGTAATTTCCTGGTTCAACCCCTTCTTTTTCATTTCATACAATGGCATCAGGGTAATGGGATTAGGGCTTGGTGTCAGCAGCTGTCGCAGACACCAAGCTGTAGGTTTAGTAATGAAGAGGTGTCAGCTAGACACCCTCATTACTAAACTGGTAAGTAAAGAGTTAAATAAACACACACAGTCACCAGCCTATGTATGAGTTTTAACAGAACAAACCTACATAGACTATAACCAAACAGCAACTGGAAGAAATCAGCGTGCACCGCAATACCTATTAATTTTTACACAAACTCGAAGAAAAAAATTGCATGGGCTCCCGCATATATTTCCAACCAGCAGAGGGAAAGCTGGGCTGATGTTAATATTTTGGGAAGGAGCCAATAGCCATAAAGGTTCCCAGGCTATTAATATCAGCTCATAGCTGTTTGCTTATTCGCCTTTACTGGCTAGTTTACAGGGGGACGTTTGCTTATTAGCCTTTACTGGCTAGTTGCCGGGGGACCCCAAAAAAAAAAAAAAATTGACATAGGGTCTCCCTATAAAATCTAACCAGCAAAGGCTAGGCAGAAAGCTGCAGGCTGATATTAACAGCCTAGGAAGGGGCCATGGATATTGGCCCCCTCCCAGACTAAAAACAGCAGCTTTCAGCCGACCCATAAATGGCGCATTAATAAGATGCGCCAAACCTAGCACTTAGCCTCACTCTTCCCACTTGACCTGGTGCATTGGCAAGTGGGGTGATTGTTTTGCGGTTCATGTCAGCCTTGTATTGGCAGCTGACATGAAATGGCAGGTTAGTAATGGCAAGGAGTCTACAGGATAAGACGCCCCCAATACTAACCCCATAGTAAAGGTTTGTAAATAAAATACACCCAGAATAAAGTCCTTTATTGGAAAAAAAAAAAAAAAAGAGACTCTTATTAAAACTAAATTTACCATACTCACCGAACGCCTAATCCCCGATGCCCATGTACTCTGTAAGCAATAAAAAATAATGAACAACCATATACTCTCCTATCAACCTTGTCTAAGTAATACAGAGTGTCCCACAGCGATCTCACTTATAGAACAGTCACATCAGGAGACCACCAATCGATGTCGGCTGACAACTTTTTCCTGCTTTCTCCATACACATGCACACTTGGTTCAGCCTGCATATGTTAACAGAAAAAAAGAATAAGTCTATACTAAACAGTACATTTCTGGTGTGGTCATTGAGAGACACAGCAATACTACTCATGAGATTTCTTGTCAGAGTGAACTGTCTTATTTGCAATGGCGGACATTTGAAGATACTCGTAAAAGAAAAAATAATTGTAGAATTTAATATTAAAAAAAAGAATTGTACTTCGTGGCACTGATATAAAAAAAGGATTCTGCTGCAAATAAGACAATGACCACACAGTTTTCAATATAGAAATGCTAAATAGATAAAAAAAAATATTTGCACTAGAAGACCTTTTCCTTAAGGGGTAAAATGTCCCTGTGAAGAGTCCAATGAGAGCTAATAGCCCACTGATTGTCAATAAATGTCAAGAGCGGTCTCCAATCCAAATAGGTTTCAGCTTACATTTGAAGTACATTTAGAGTTTAACAAAGATGCCATGCTATAAAGAATCTGCATGTTAGTAGAAGTCAATTAAATGCAATATATAAAAGAGTCAGTTACCGTTCCTGTTGCAAGTGCGGTTTCCCAGCGATAAAACTGCCGGAGCGATGATTCGGTGCTTCAAAAAAGTAGAGGTTTGACACTAGATGTCTAGGGAGTAGATGGACAAGTTGAATGGGAGCGCTATCCTAGCTGCTCCGTGCGACTCCTCCGGCAGTCGGCGGGGGATCTGGTCACTCTGTTCAGGTCCTGCGTGCTGGCAGCATGCGGCTGAAGCAGGACCTGTGTGATGTCGTTGATCATGTGATGCCCGCTTGACTGGCACTTGGTACGAGGTGAAGAGAGGACCACTTTCCTACGCGTTTCGGAAACTCTGGTTTCCTTCTTCAGGGATGGTCCCTGCTCATAGTAAGAAGACTTTAAATACCTTTCGTAATGATTGGCTTTTATTAGCATACACCTGCCTAACAATTCAACTTCACTATTCAACACTCTAAGGTTCATAGTGTTCAATGAGAACACCCACCGGCTTTCTGCTCGGGACATCAATTTAATATATTTTCAAGACCAATTACCGCCATATCCTGCACAGAGCCTCCGTGATGTTCCACATAGTGTTTGTATAGGGGATAGCCTGTAAATTCTTTCTTTATATTTCTGATGTGTTCATTGTTTCTGACATTAAGTGGACATTTTGTGCACCCTACGTACAGTTTATCGCAAGGGCATTTAATTGTGTATATCACCCACGGGTGGTACACATAATAAAGTCCCGTATCTTATATTCTGTGCCGCCTTTGTTGATTCCCAACTGTATTTTAGTATGTAATTGTTGACACATTTTGCATTTGCAGCGGAGGAAAAAGTCTATCAGATTATTCTGAAAGAATGTGGAAGGTTTTTTTGGGGGACTTTCTTGAACTGTAGGGGCAATAATATTTCCTAGGTTGCAAGCTTTTTTTATTCTACAAACCTAGGGTATACAGGAATTTGCTCACCCCAAATTTTATCATCTTTTAGGCTAAGTGCACACGTTCAGGAATGTGTGCAGAATTTTCCTGAGCAAAACCGGACTTTTTTTTGCGGCAAAAACGCACGTTTTTTTGCGCGGATTTTGCGCGTTTTTACCACGATTTTTCCCTGAACTTTCTAGGTAAATAATATAGCGGGAAAAACGCTAGAATTACGCGAAATTAATGAACATGTTGCTTCTTTTTCCGCAATGCGTTTTTTTTTTCGCGGAAAAAAACGCACAATGTGCACAAAAATTGCAGAATTCATTCTAAATGATGGGATGCTTAATTCATGCGTTTTTTACGCGTTTTTTGTGAATAATCCTGAACGTGTGCACTTAGCCTTAATGTTCCAATGTTTTTTTTACTATTCTTGAAAAAATCTGAGAATTGTAGTTCTATGGAGTTATGATAGGAATAAAACCATTTGGGTTTTTGGTGAACTCACTTCACCTATGACATCAGCGCGAGCACGTTGGGAAATTTTCATTGGCTGTGAACACACAGAACCCGACGGCACAGCGAGCAGGAGAACTTTCTCACGCTCGCGGTGCCCTCAGACAGGGAATAGGAGTTCACAGAGAGACACTGAGCACACAGTGCTCAGCGTCTCTGCTGGATGACAGGCTGTATGGTCGCAACATGCAACCATGTAGCCTGCCATCTAGATGTAGCAGAGCTCGACCCGTCGTGGGACAAATCGATTAGCAGCATCTCTGTGGGAAGGTGAGGAAATATTGCTGTTTTTTATTTTTAACTCTTTTGCAGATGACAAGGGAGTCAAGCGAATGGGCGAGGTCTTAAGTATGGTTTAATTAAAATTTATTAAAGGAGTATGTAATTATTTCAATTAATTGACTTTATTCTGAGTGTCTTGTGTTTTTATACAATATGACAATGGGGTTAGTAATGGGGGCGTCTTATTGACTCCTCTCCATTACTAACCACGGGGCTTGATGTCGCCTGCTAATACAAAGGTGACATCAACCCCTCCAACTATCACCCCACTTGCCACCACTACAGGGCAAGGGGGAAGAGCGAGGTTAAGTGGAAGAATTGGCACATCTTAGAGATGTGCCTTTTCTGGGGCGGCTGAGAGCTGATGTTTTTAGCCTGGGGGGGGGGATCCATGGCCCCTTCCTAGGCTATTGATTGTCTGCATAGCCTTTGCTGGTTATTAACTATAGGGTGAACCCACGTCATTTTTTTTTGGGGGGGGGTTTCACAAATTTTAATAGCCAGGAAAGGCTAAGTATACAGCTGTAAGCTGATATTAATAGCCTGGAAAGCTCTATGGGTATTACCCACTTACCCCTTACCAGTCTATAAACATCGGCACCCAGCCGTCTGTTTTCCCTCTGCTGGTTATGAAAATTACACGGGAGTCCATGCCATTTTTTTCAGAAAAATAATCTTTTATTAATTAAATACATCTACAGTAAGCTGCACACACACTACTAATTGTATTTGTCACAGACATCTGTATATCTATTTTCTATGTATTCTATGTGTATTTACTGCATGCAATCCATCTCTTCTATGCTACTGGCTCCTGCAGTGATTTTACACTACACGGCTGCAGAATTGCTATATATATATAATATATATAATATATATATATATATATTATATTAATATATATATATATATATTGTGTGCGTGTGTGGTGAGTGAGTGTGTGTGTGTGTGTGTGTGTGTGTGAAAATTTCTCTATGTAAAAGCTCATGTTAAAAATCACATTGTAGTCGGATAGCAGTCACACTGTATCCGGCTGTAAATCTGATGCTAGGTGTGAAAAATCGGACTGTACTTGCATGAAAAATGCATGACACTTGCATTACACTCGTCCAACTTTGCAGGAACAAAATCAGACCAATTTTAAAATCGCTAGTGTGACTCCAGCCTTAAGGTACTGCCACACTAAACAATCCCGCTAGCGATAGCGATAAAGACGCATACTAATGCGATCGCTAGCGGGATTGTTTCTATATCGCTAAGTGCGGCTTAACTTAGCGATATAGTTAACGACGCTATCGCGGTTAGCGATCTTCTTAACGACTTTAGCGGTACGGTGCCACACTTAGCGATATATACTTACCTGCGGGGCGCCGACGATCTAAATAGGGTCCGGAACGATGTCAGCGACGAGCGAGATCACAGCAGGATCTCAGCAGGGAGCTCGTCGCTGACAGATGCCGCACACAACAACATCGCTAACGGGATCACTAAATAGTGACTTTTTTTTAGCGATCCCGTTAGCGATGTTGTTTAGTGTGGCATACCCTTTAGTGAAAAAAAAAAAAAAAAAAACAGCTGCAAAAAAAATGCACGAATCAGGTTTTGCAACATTTTTGTTGCCACAACCTGATGAAGTTGAATCAGATTATTTTTCCACGCACTAAACTTTATGAGCATGCACAAGAGACGAGTGTACCCTCACAAAACCTGAAAAAAGAGGAGCAGAAACGCAGCAAAAAAAAAAAGGCAAAAACTTAGCAAAACCGGCTTTTTTGACGTTGCTTATTTACTGCCAAGAGAAAAAAAACGCATCAAAACAAGGTGTGAGCATAGCATAAGAGTTTTCAACAGACTTTTTAAAGGAAATCTGTCAGCAGGTTTTTGCAATGTAATCTGAAGTCAGCAGTGACGCATTCTAAATCTCTAAAGGTACTGTCACACTAGGCGAGATCGCTAGCGATATCGCTTAAGCAACAGCGATTTTATGACGCAGCAGCGACGTAGTCAGCGAAGTCGCTGTGTGTGACATGTAGCAGCGATGTGGCCCCTGCTGCGATGTCGCTGATTGTGCATGAACATACTGGACCGTTTTTTTGATCGTTGGAGTCCCGCTGGTGAGTCTAAATCGCTGAGTTTGACACCCTTTATGAACGACGAGCGACCTCGTTGGCGACTCATGTCAGCGGCGCAGGCAGGACTAGGTTTTAACGCTCCTCAGCTCCGATTGGTGGCCACATCATCTAGTCCTTTGTGCGTTGTTGCGAGGATACTATCGTGTGTGGGGTTTTGCGATCCTGTCAGAGTCGCTACAGCGCTTCATCTTTGCCATTTATACAAGACTTTTTTGGGATCCTGAAAAAAAGAACCCGGGGCAAATGCAATAGCGGCACAGACTGGATCGCAGTAGCTGCAAAGCAGAAGGCTAGCAGGACGCAGTATGGAACGATGCTGGAAATTCGTATGAACCACTTGCGTCGTCTTTTATGACGCGGACGTCCAATCACTAAGCGAGAGCTGTGACATATGACATACAGTGACCACCAATCTGTGCTGAGGGGCGTGGAATAGGTTGCGCTCAATCACACCTATCGAGGTTGGGATCTTTAACAATACATGCTGTGTGACAGGTCCCAACGACCGCCGAGGTCGTTATCCAGATCGCTGATGTGTCGCTTATGAGATCTTCCTGTTTGGAAGCTACTAGCGACCATATAGCGGTCACACCAACGATCTAGTCAGGTCGTGTTGTTGTCGTGATCGCTGGTGCGATTGCTTAGTGTGACAGTACCTTAAGTGCATGCGGTTTACTAACTGAAGGATTTATGACTAAGAGATTAACATTAGCTAAGGACCTCACTGTCTATAGACTTTGTAAATACAGAGCCTGGTGTGGAAGGGTTAGCTTTCTCAGCTCTGCTTCATGTTAAATCTAAAAGCTCTTGATTGTATAAGAACTGATACACCCAGTGATTCCAAGTGATATGTCACTGGATTCAGCTTCTCTTTGTCTACATCACGCTGCTCTCAGATGAGGTAGCATAAACCTGCTGACAGATTCCCTTTAACAGCAGAGGCAAGATTACAATGACAGGTACCATGTCTACACACAGTTGGTAACACAGATGTCACAGCTCACCCTTCCATAACAATGACCTATGCACACACATTAGATACATTAACACAAAGAACTAGGTCGAAGTCAGTCTTTGCAACTAAAGTACATGTGGAGTTCCTGAAAAAGTCTTTAAAAAAAACCAAAAACCCTGTGGTTTATGTGAAAATAACAAGATTTCTAACTTTTAAGGGTATGCCACACTAAACAATATCGCTAACGGGATCGCTAAAAAACGTCACTATTTAGCGATCCCGTTAGCGATATTGTTCAGTGCGGCAGCTTCCAGCGACGAGCTTCCTGATGTGATCTCGCTCGTCGCTGGAATCGTTCCGGACCCTATTTTCTCGTTGGCGCTCCCGCTGGGTAAGTATCTAATCACTGTGTGGCACCTTTTCTTACCGATTTAGCGGTACTTTTGTACCGCTAAAGTCGTTAAGAAGATCGCTAACGGCGATAGCGTCGTTAACTATATCGCTAAATGTGGCCGCATTTAGCGATATAGAAACAATCCCGCTAGCGATCGCATTAGTATGCGTCGTTATCGTGATCGCTAGCGGGATTGTTTAGTGTGGCAGTACCTTTAGTAAAGGTTGCGATACAGGGGCAGGTGGGGGAGAGCTTCACACAACCATAAAGACACCAGATGACATTCCCTTTAAGCCAGGGTTCCCCAACTCCAGTCCTCAAGGCCCACCAACAGGTCATGTTTCCAGGATTTCCTTTGTACTGCCCAGGTGATCACTGGGCAGTACAAAGGAAATCCTTAAAACATGACCTGTTGGTGGGTCTTGAGGACTGGAGTTGGGGAACACTGCTTTAAGCAATAGGATATACAATCTAAATTAACCACATCCCCCACCCCCTCTTACAGGCACAAAAAAATTGCATGAAATATAAAATGTTCTTGAAAAGCACATATAACTAGTGTTGTCAATGACTTGATGCCAGCGTCTAGTGAACATACATAAAAGTTATACAAATGTTGTCATATAAAAGTTTGAAAAATAAAATGCAGTTAAATAAATATCAACATGCATAATCTAATGTGGCTATAACAGACCCAGATAAGTATTTAACAGAGTTCTTTGCAGTTACTTAAATGGAAGGGCAAGGAGTAGCCACTCAAATTCAAAATGTGCTCAAATTGAGCTAGATCATTTATTTTATAGTATACTGTTACTCCCATCAGTTTTATATCCATTACAAAGCATTACAGTCCTGGAAACAATGTTGTGGTGGACGTTCTAATGAAAAGCCTCTTCCGTACCTTCTTCATACAGAAAGGTTCATTTGTCCTCTAAACTGCATCTGCTTATACACATCAAGTGCAGAATGCTGAGCTGTGATATCCACCACTGACCTTCCATGTGCTACTTTATAGCTAATGAGGGATGGAACCGAGTGAGTCAGGGGAGGGAAGTGTACAAGATACCACAGGCCACAGCATGGAACTACGTACAGTAGCGATGAAGGGCAGCTTTCATTTATGTAAGGTTAAATATGACCCCAGACTATTTAAAAATAACTTTGGACTTGAAGGGGCTGTTTCATCAGAGGCAACCTTTTTCAAAAGGTGGCCGTTTGAGCAATTATCATCCCCTTTTAAACAGATGACTTTGCCAGGCGGCTCTTGAGTTGAAAGCATTCAATGACGAAAAATGCCACTTGCAGAGTGGCAATCCTGAGCCAAACAGGAAATCTCCTGTATGATGTCCATAGGCCCTAAGTGGATACAAAGATAAGGGTCGGCCTTATAAAACAACCAACTAGATGCCTCCACCAGTCAAAGGGGGGTTATTACACCATTTATAACCTGTAGATTTCTCCCTTTGCAAGGCGCAGAGAGAATTCAGTGGTAAATTCAATGCAAAATCTGAATGCCTGAAGCTTGCTACTCCAAAGAAAACCAGTGAAAACATGGCTCCCTATTCATCTGTATGCAACATTACACTGGGACACCAGGCTGTGTACTTCCTCCTGCTTCTGACATGCAGGGTGTGAAGATGGAAACGCAGGGATAAAGACAATGAAAAGCGATAGGAAGGCAGTAATTCAGGCTTGTGAAATGCCGCTGCTTGTCACGTAATAGGACATGAATCACACAAATACAATAATTTGCTTCTCTGTCCGACAACTGCACTCATCACGCAGACACCACAAATCTGAATATTTTATAACTACCACCAAAGAAAAGGGGAGTCTATATATTATTAAAGGCAGATTGTGGAAGCAGGAATGTCACGAGCCCCATCGCTAAGAACAGGTGCCTCATAAATGATTCAAACTGCTGGAAAGGCTTGATGCCGGCACTTCAATTATATATAATGGGTTGGAGCATTGCACGAGGCACATGTTCCTGTAGAGCCACGCTCATATAAGTACTAGAGTCTGCTGCTCAAATCTGCCTCAGCTTTGTTTTCCTTCAGTAAATTATATTATAAAAGTACATAATTATGCAGAAGAAAGTCAACTGTAGAAAGCTGTACAGACAGTGACACTTTCTTCCCCATCTGTTTTATATATATCAATTTAAAAACAAAGAAACACAATATAATAACAAAATTGGAATAGCTGCAGCATACAACACAGCAAAAGCGCACCTGTCACCAAACAAAGAACTTAGAGGGAATCTGTCTAAAGGATTCAGGGTCTCTGCCCAGACATTATGCTGCGCTCAGATTCCATAATAAATTCTAGCTGGCAGTTTGAGAAACTAGCCAGAGACTGCAGTTAAGTTCGGACTAGTCCGATTTGGGACAACCAAATTAGTGGTTGTCTTGAGGAAAGGAGTCAGATTAACTCTGAAACGCGTTGACATTAAACCATTTTCTCCTGAGATCCTTTTGGATTGCATGTAAATCAGTAGTGCATATCAAAAAATCAATTTTTCATGTAGTCCCAGAAAGACTCAATGATGTTAAGATCAGGGCTCTCTACTGGGGCCATTTCATCACTTTCATAGATTCCTTGTTCTTTACACTGAGTATTGGTTGTAAAAGGGAACCTGTTACATGAAAAAAACGACTAACCTTGCAGATATGCAGTTAATAGCGTTCTGGACCTGACTCGCGGCCAGCACATAGACCCCCGCTGCCGGGAGGAAATTAACTTTATTCCTCCCGGCAGCAGGATTCCGGTTTTAGTCATGGAGGAGGATCTGGTACAGCCCTAATGCTGAGCTGCTGTCATTCAGTGCGGTTACAGCCGCCGCTCGATATGCATAGAGCGGTGACTAAACCCGCGCCGGCACTGCTCCCATGACTGAACGATGTTGGATGCTGCAGAATTTAAAAAAAGTCAAAATAAAACCATTACTACTATTGACAGCATATATAGATTACTGTACCATTAGCATGACATATAGATCTGTCAAGGAGCACAAACATGTTGAATATCTAATTCAAACTGCATTAATGGGTAAATAATGCTACTAGAAAGGAAAAGTGTAGCTTTTAGGCTAAGTGCAGACGGTGCGGATTGTGCTGCGGAATTTTCCACGCAGATTTTGGTAAATCCGCAGGTAAAATGACCTGGGTTTTACCTGCAGATTTACTGCGGATTTGATGCGGATTTGCCGCGTTTTTTGTGCAGATTTCCCCTGCGTTTTCAGACCTGCGGATTTCTATTTAGAGAAGGTCTGACAACGCTGCAGAACTGCACAAAAGAAGTGACATGCTGCGGATTTAAATCCGCACCCAATTCCGCGCGGAAAAATCCGCAGCATGTGCACTGCGTTTTTTGTTTAACATTGAATCTAATGCTACTGTACATCACTTGCGGATCTGCAGCGGAAAATCCGCTGCGGATCCGCAGCAGAATCCGCAACGTGTGCACATAGCCTTAGGGTGTTTGCGTTATTGCTGCATTTTTAATGCCAATTTTAAGCTGTGCTTTACAGTATAAGTATGACATTTCATAAATCTCATGCACACACTTGTTTTATTTTCCAGACTGATTTGGAAAACTGCTGTGTTTTTTGCAAACTGCAGCATGACACTTTTTCAGAGTTTTTTCTGCCTATTTGCAGAGTTTTTTCACTGATAGGAAACAATGGATAAGTGCAAAAACGCAGCACAAAAAAAAAAAAACAGGTATCAGTTTTTGCTGCCTTTTTGGAATAAAAAACCTAAGGAAGTTAAATCATGCTTTTTTAGGGCCACTAAACTTTACCAACATGCACAAGGGCCCAGAAAAACAGCAAAAAAAAACACAGCAAAACCTGCTTCTTTACTGCCAAGAGAGCAGGATTTGTCTGCGGGAAAAAACGCAGCAAAAGTGCAACATGTCAGCACAGCCTTAAAGTCCTCCATAATCAAATCATGAAGGGGGCATATTGCTGAGGTATTCCAACCACCTCTTCTCTTGGACCCGCATCTTTTCTGACACTGAAAGTGCTGCAGCCCTAATTTAGCACAATATCCATTCATAGACCTTACCAAAAATGTGGCCACCTAGACACATAATATACTGGGATATGTAGCACACCTTCATTCAAGTGAATGGGTTCAGCTACATTTCCCTGCACAGATGGGATTCCAAGAGCACCGTTGTGCAGGGAAAAACAGCACAGCACTGAATTAACACTGCATCCTTCATTCTCAGTGGGATCCGTGTTGACGGATCACCACAGATGGCATATCTTTGATAGTTTTCACTTTATGATATGGGAATATCTTTTTAAAGGGAACCTGTCAGCAGGATTGCGCTCAGTAACCTACGGACAGTGTCAGGTTGGCGCCGTTTTTTTTTTTTACTATACAACTATATTGTATGCATTATGTGATACATGCTACTGCGCAGGAGCCATTTTTCTGAATGTAAGTTTTTTTGTTTTTTTTTTCTAACCCCACAATATTCTTCATTATGTAAAATAGGGGGCAGGTCATTGAAGGATCAGTGACCTGTTTTAACCCCTTCAAGACCCAGCCTATTTTGACCTCAAAGACCTTGCCATTTTTTGCAATTCTGACCAGTGTCCCTTTATGAGGTAATAACTCAGGAACGCTTCAACGGATCCTAGCGATTCTGAGATTGTTTTTTCGTCACATATTGGGATTCATGTTAGTGGTAAATTTAGGTCGATAATTTTTGCGTTTATTTGTGAAAAAAATGGAAATTTGGCGAAAATTCTGAAAATTTTGTAATTTTCAAATTTTTAATTTTTATTCTGTTAAACCAGAGAGTTATGTGGCACAAAATAGTTAATAAATAACATTTCCCACATGTCTACTTTACATCAGCACAATTTTGGGAACAATATTTTTTTTTGTTAGGAAGTTATAAGGGTTAAAAGTTGACCAGCGATTTCTCCTTTTTACAGCAAAATTTACAAAACCATTTTTTTTAGGGACCACCTCACATTTGAAGTCACTTTGAGGGGTCTATATGGCAGAAAATACCCAAAAGTGACACCTTTATAAAAACTGCACCCCTCAAGCTACTCAAAACTACATTCAAGAAGATTATTAACCCTTCAGGTGCGACACAGGAACTAAAGCAACGTGGAAGGAAAAAATGGACATTTTAATTTTTTCCAACAAAAATTTTCTTTTAGCATCAATTTTTTCATTTTTACATGGGCATCAGGATAAAATGGATCCTAAAATTTGTTGGGCAATTTCTCCTGAGTACACAGATACCTCATATGTGGTCATAAACCACTGTATGGGCGCACGGCAGGGCTCAGAAGGGAAGGAGCGCCATTTGACTTTTTGAATGGAAAATATGCTGGAATATTTAGCGGTTGCCATGTCGCATTTGGAGAGTTCCTGTGTGCCTAAACATTGGAGCTCCCCCACAAGTGACCCCATTTTGGAAACTAGACACCCTAAGGAACTTATCTAGATGCATAGTGATCACTTTGAACCCCAGGTGCTTCACAAATTGATCTGTAAAAAAAAGAAAGTACTTTTTTTTCACAAAAATTTTCTTTTAGCCTCAGTTTTTTCATTTTCACATGGGCAACAGTATAAATTGGATCCTAACATTTGTTGGGCAATTTCTCCTGAGTACACAGATACCTCATATATGGTCATAAACCACTGTTTGGGCGCACGGCAGGGCTCAGAAGGGAAGGAGCGCCATTTGACTTTTTGAATGGAAAATATGCTGGAATATTTAGCGGTTGCCATGTCGCATTTGGAGAGTCCCTGTGTGCCTAAACATTGGAGCTCCCCCACAAGTGACCCCATTTTGGAAACTAGACCCCCTAAGGAACTTATCTAGATGCATAGTGAGCACTTTGAACCCCCAGGTGCTTCACAAATTGATCCGTAAAAAAAAGAAAGTACTTTTTTTTCACAAAAATTTTCTTTTAGCCTCAGTTTTTTCATTTTCACATGGGCAACAGTATAACTTGGATCCTAAAATTTGTTGGGCAATTTCTCCTGAGTACACAGATACCTCATATGTGGTCATAAACCACTGCTTGGGCGCACGGCAGGGCTCAGAAGGGAAGGAGCGCCATTTGACTTTTTGAATAGAAAATATGCTGGAATATTTAGCGGTTGCCATGTCGCATTTGGAGAGTCCCTGTGTGCCTAAACATTGGAGCTCCCCCACAAGTGACCCCATTTTGGAAACTAGACCCCCTAAGGAACTTATCTAGATGCATAGTGAGCACTTTGAACTCCCAGGTGCTTCACAAATTGATCCGTAAATAAAAGAAAGTACTTTTTTTTCCAAAAAAATTTTCTTTTAGCCTCAGTTATTTTCATTTTCACATGGGCAACAGTATAAATTGGATCCTAAAATTTGTTGGGCAATTTCTCCTGAGTACACAGATACCTCATATGTGGTCATAAACCACTGTTTGGGCGCACGGCAGGGCTCAGAAGGGAAGGAGCGCCATTTGACTTTTTGAATGGAAAATATGCTGGAATATTTAGCGGTTGCTATGTCGCATTTGGAGAGTCCCTGTGTGCCTAAACATTGGAGCTCCCCCACAAGTGACCCCATTTTGGAAACTAGACCCCCTAAGGAACTTATCTAGATGCATAGTGAGCACTTTGAACCCCCAGGTGCTTCACAAATTGATCCGTAAAAAAAAGAAAGTACTTTTTTTTCACAAAAATTTTCTTTTAGCCTCAGTTTTTTTCATTTTCACATGGGCAACAGTATAAATTGGATCCTAAAATTTGTTGGGCAATTTCTCCTGAGTACACAGATACCTCATATGTGGTCATAAACCACTGTTTGGGCGCACGGCAGGGCTCAGAAGGGAAGGAGCGCCATTTGACTTTTTGAATAGAAAATATGCTGGAATATTTAGCGGTTGCCATGTCGCATTTGGAGAGTCCCTGTGTGCCTAAACATTGGAGCTCCCCCACAAGTGACCCCATTTTGGAAACTAGACCCCCTAAGGAACTTATCTAGATGCATAGTGAGCACTTTGAACTCCCAGGTGCTTCACAAATTGATCCGTAAATAAAAGAAAGTACTTTTTTTTCACAAAAATTTTCTTTTAGCCTCAGTTATTTTCATTTTCACATGGGCAACAGTATAAATTGGATCCTAAAATTTGTTGGGCAATTTCTCCTGAGTACACAGATACCTCATATGTGGTCATAAACCACTGTTTGGGCGCACGGCAGGGCTCAGAAGGGAAGGAGCGCCATTTGACTTTTTGAACGGAAAATATGCTGGAATATTTAGCGGTTGCCATGTCGCATTTGGAGAGTTCCTGTGTGCCTAAACATTGGAGCTCCCCCACAAGTGACCCCATTTTGGAAACTAGACGCCCTAAGGAACTTATCTAGATGCATAGTGAGCACTTTGAACCCCCAGGTGCTTCACAGAAGTTTATAACGCAGAGCCGCGAAAATAAAAAATCATTTTTTTTTTCTCAAAAAATGATTTTTTAGCCCACTGTTTTTTATTTTCACAATGGTTACAGGAGAAATTGGACCTCAAAAGTTGTTGTCCAGTTTCTCCTGAGTACGCTAGTACCCCATATGTGAGGGGGAACCACTGTTTGGGCACACGTCAGGGCTCGGAAGGGATGTAGTGACGCTTTGAAATGCCGACTTGATGGAATGGTCTGCGGGCATCTTGTTACGTTTGCAGAGCCCCTGATGTGCCTAAACAGTAGAAACTCCCACAAATGACCCCATTTTGGAAACTAGACCCGGCAAAGAACTTATCTAGATGTGTGGTGAGCACTTTGAACCCCCAAGGGCTACACAGAAGTTTATAACGCCCGGGCATGAAAATAAAAAAATCATATTTTTTCCACAATCAGGATCTTTTAGTCCCCAATTTTTTTTATTTTCCCAAGGGTAACATGAGAAATTAGACCCAAAAGTTGTTGTCCAATTTGTCCTGAGTATGCTGATATCCCATATGTGGGAGAAAACTACTGTATGGGCACACGTCGGGGCTCGGATGGGAAGTAGCGACGTTTTGAAATGCCCACTTGATGGAATGGTCTTCGGGCGTCATGTTACGTTTGCAGAGTCCCTGATGTGCCTAAACAGTAGAAACTCCCCACAAGTGACCCCATTTTGGAAACTAGATCCCCCAAGGAACTCCTATAGATGTGTGATAAGCACTTTGAATCTCCAAGTCCTTCACAGAAGTTTATAACGCAGAGCCGTGAAAATATAAAATCATTTTTTTTCCACAAAAATAATTTTTAGTCCCCAATTTTTTTTCCCAATGTTAACAGGAGAAATTAGAACCCCCAAAGTTGTTGTGCAATTTTTCCCGAATACGCTGATACCCCATATGTGGGGATAAACCACTGTTTGGGCATACGTCGGGGCTTGGAATAAAGGGAGCACTGTTTGACTTTTTGAACGCAAAATTTGCAGGAATCAATGATGGCTCCATGTCGCGTATGGAGACCCCCTGATGTGCCTAAATAGTGGAAACCCCTCAATTCTAACTCCAACCCTAACCCCAACACACCCCTAACCCCAACCCTAACCCCTACACACACCTAACCCTAATACAAACCCTAATCATAACCCTAACCCCAACACACCCCTAACCCTAATCCCAACTCTAACCATAAACCTAACTACAAGCCTAACCCTAATTCCAACCCTAACCCTAATTCCAACCCTAACCCAAATTCCAACCCTAACCGTAATTCTAACCTTAACCCTAATGCTAACCCTAACCCTAGTTCTAACCCTAAGGCTGGGTTCATATTGCGTTTTACCAGCCCGTTCAACACGTAGCGGTGACCGGCTGGTAACGGTATAGCATAACGCGATTGCGTTATGCTATACCCGCTAGCGCAGATGAATCAGCAGATAATCAGCCGCGGATCCGCAGCAAAATCCGCCGCGGATCTGCAGCGAATCAGCAGCGAAATCCGCCGCGGATCAGCAGCGAAATCAGCCGCGGATCAGCAGCGAAATCAGCCGCGGATCAGCAGCGAAATCAGCCGCGGATCAGCAGCGAAATCAGCCGCGGATCAGTAGCGAAATCAGCCGCGGATCAGCAGCGAAATCCGCTGCGGATCCACAGCGAATCAGCAGCAAAATCAGTCGCGGATCAGCAGCGAAATCCGCCGCGAATCAGCAGCGAAATCAGCCGCGGATCCGCCGCGGATCAGCAGCGACATCCGCCGCGAATCAGCAGCGAAATCAGCCGCGAATCAGCAGCGAAATCAGCCGCGGATCCGCCGCGGATCAGCAGCGAAATCCGCCGCGAATCCGCAGCGAAATCCGCCGCGGATCAGCAGCGAAATCAGCCGCGGATCAGCAGCGAAATCAGCCGCGGATCAGCAGCGAAATCAGCCGCGGATCAGTAGCGAAATCAGCCGCGGATCAGCAGCGAAATCCGCTGCGGATCCGCAGCGAATCAGCAGCAAAATCAGCCGCGGATCAGCAGCGAATCAGCAGCAAAATCAGTCGCGGATCAGCAACGAAATCCGCCGCGGATCCGCAGCGGATCAGCAGCGAAATCCGCCGCGGATCAGCAGCGAAATCCGCCGCGGATCAGCAGCGAAATCCGCCGCGGATCAGCAGCGAAATCCGCCGCGATTCAGCAGCGAAATCAGCCGCAGATCATCAGCGAAATCCGCTGCGGATACGCAGCGAAATCAGCCGCGGATCAGCAGCGAAATCCGCCGCGGATCAGCAGCGAAATCCGCTGCGGATCAGCAGCGAAATCAGCCGCGGTTCCGCAGCGAAATCAGTTGCGGATCCGCAGCGAAATCCGCCGCGGATCAGCAGCGAAATCAGCCGCGGTTCCGCAGCGAAATCAGTTGCGGATCCGCAGCGAAATCCGCCGCGGATCAGCAGCGAAATCCGCCGGGGATCCGCAGCGAAATCCGCTGCGGATCAGCAGCGAAATCAGCCGCGGATTAGCAGCGAAATCAGCCGCGGATCTGCAGCGAAATCCGCCGCGGATCCGCAGCGAAATCCGCCACACGTTGCAGATTTTGCTGCGGATCCGCGGCGTATTTTGCTGCGGATCTGCGGCGGATTTCGCTGCTGATCTGCGGCGGATATCGCTGCGCATCCGCGGCTGATTTCGCTGCTGATCCGCCGCGGATCAGCAGCGAAATCCGCCGCGGATCCGCAGCAAAATCCGCCGCGGATCCGCAGCAAAATCCGCAACGTGTGCACGGCCTAATAGGAAAAAAAAAAAAAAATCTTTATTTTTTTATTTGTCCCTACCTATGATAAAGGGGGGGGTCATTTACTTTTTTTTATTTTGATCACTGTGACAGTTTATCACAGTGATCAAAATACATTTTTGGACACTGGGGGGCGCACTGCGCATGCGCCGGCCGGCGGGCCATTTTCCAAGATGGCGGCGCCCATGAAGAGGCCCGGGCGGACGCCGGGACATCGGTGGATCGGGAGAGGTGAGTAGGGTGGTCGGAAGGTTAGGGGGGGGATCGGAAGGTGGGGGCACCGGAGCAAAGGAGGAGGGGAGCTGTTAGTGACGGCGGTGACCGATCGCTGCCATCTTTCGGTGGCGGCGGCCGATCGCCGCCGTGACTCGGTGTGGGGGGGTCAGGTCTCGGTGTCCAGCCATGGCAGATGCTATTGCAGCATCGGCCATGGCTGGATTGTAATATTTCACCAATTAAATTGGTGAAATATTACAGATTGCTCTGATTGGCTGTTTCACTTTTAACAGCCAATCAGAGCGATCGTGGCCACGGGGGGGTTAAGCCAACCCCCCTGTGGTGAAGCACAAAGGGTCCTGTAACTGCGGGTCGGGTGACCTTTGAGTGACCCCGGTCTCCCGGCCCGCAGGGACGAGATCCTTTCATGACGCAGGGTAGTATGCGTCATAGGTCGGAATGGCACCGACTTTCATGACGCATACGCTGTGTCAAAGGTCGGGAAGGGGTTAAGCCATAAAGATGAATATGTAAGCAGAGCACCACATGAAGACCCCCTTCGACAGGACCACCCAGGAGAACGAGTATCTCATTAACTGAAAACTGCAAATAAAGATTAAACATCAACCCAGAATAAAAAGCGCCAACCTGACAGTGTCTGTAGTTTACTGAGCAAAATACTGCTGACAGGTTTGCTTTAAGGCAATCATGCTAGCCTCTTTCACACTTCAGTTGTTCGACGTCAGTTAAAATCCGCCAAAGGGTGAAAAAAACGGATCCGCAGCCAAATTGCAAAAACGGATGCAATGGATCTGATTTTAAGACGGATCCGTTGTGAACTTTTGAACCTGGAAAATGCATTGTACGCATGTCTGGGAGAGAGAAGAGAGGAGAGAGAAAGAGAGAAAGATAGAAAGACCCCTGACTGTGTTCTGAGCATTTTCCAGGGCAGGAACGGATTCCGCTGGCGGATTCCGTCAAAAACGGATCAAGACGGATCCGCCACCCATAGGCGTACATTCTACAAAACGGCGGACCCGTAATGGTCCGCCATTTCGACGCACACAAAAAACGTTGCAGTGTATGTTTAAAAAAAAAACGGACGCCAAAATTATGACGGATCTGTCATTTGACGGATCAAACGGACGGCCATCCGTCAAAATCCGTCACTAATGCAAGTCAATGGCAAAAAAACGGATCCGCCAAAAAAAAAAAAAAAAGAAAGGCCGGATCCGTTTTTTTTCACACTTTGGCGGATTTTGACTGACGTCGCACGACTGAAGTGTGAAAGAGGCCTTACTGTGCAAGATTATACAGTACTTTACCTCGGCATAGCAAATATACATTGAACATAAAAAACAAATCAATGCCAAAAAAAATATGTACTCACTGGTAAGCTCATGGTGTATAACATCTGCAAGATTAGGTTCATCTCCCCACCAGAAAACCCAAAGCTCTTTGCAATCAGGCATGACCTCTCGTCTCCATACACATAACAGGTTGGCCTGCAAGCAACGAATGAAGCTCAAAAGAATGGGGTCGTCTTGGGCCGGAGCAGAGATGATTGGACTGCAGTCGCCGTGGCCTTGGAATTTGTAGCGACGCCATTTGATGCCAGTTAATTCAGCCTGGTGGGGGGAAAAAAAAAACATGGTTAATATATCCACATTTACTAGCAGAATGATAGGGAAAACCACAAACTTAATGCTGAGAGACAGGGGAACTGTACAGCAGCTTCTACGGCCAGGACTAAAATATAGGGAAAGAGGCTAGCTCTGTCAAGTCTTCCTTTTATAACATAAATACCAGCTATACAATGGGTGGTGTACATGGCTCATTGGTCTGGTCATTCGCAACAGGTTGAAAAAAAGCAAGAAAGAATGCCAAAACACAAACCGGTCACTGATATCCAGAAGCTCTTTATGCGCAACACAGAATTAAGCATTTTAGGACACAAAATGTGAATATAATACAATTACCGTATATACTCGTGTATAAGCCGAGATTTTCAGCACCTTTTTTCGTGCTGAAAATGCCCCCTCGGCTTATACACGAGTCATAGGGCAGAAACCAGCGGGGGAAGGGATGCCGCGGCAGGAGCCGGTGGCTGGGATCATACTCACCCCTCCCCGTGCCATCGCTGAGGGTCCCTGCAATCCTGCGTTCTCCCCGGCTTCCTGCAGCTCTCCAGCACTGAGCGGTGCTGTAATACCCGCTCATTAAGGTCATGTAATATGGACGCGACGCCACTCCCATGGGCGTGGCCTCCATATTCATGGCCTTAATGAGCGGTATTACATCACCGCTCAGTGCTGGAGAGCTGCAGGAAGCCGAGGAGAACGCAGGATTGCAGGGACGCTCAGCGATGGCACGGGGAGGGTGAGTATGATGGAGGAGAGGACAAGGAGCACGGAGCTGGACGGGGGAAGCATGGAGGAGGACGGGGAAGCATGGAGCAGGACGGGGGAAGCATGGAGCAGGACGGGGGAAGCATGGAGCAGGACGGGGGAAGCATGGAGCAGGACGGGGGAAGCATGGAGCAGGACGGGGGAAGCATGGAGCAGGACAGGGGAAGCATGGAGCAGGACGGGGGAGGATGGGGGAAGCATGGAGGAGGACGGGGGGGAGAACTGAGGACGGGGGAAGCATGGAGGAGGACAATGAGCACAGAGCAGGACGGGGGGGAGGATGGAGGGCACAGAGGAGCACAGAGCAGGATGGGGGGAGAGGATGGAGGGCACTGAGGAGCACGGAGCAGGACGGGGGGGCACAGGAGGACGGAGAAGGAATGGGGGAGCACAGCGGAGGATGGAGCAGGAGGGGGGGGGGAAATCAGAGGAGAATGGGGGAGCAAGGAGCAGGACTGGGGCAGCACAGAGCAGGAGGGCAGTTTATACACCCGGCTTATACACGAGTCAATAAGTTTTCCCAGTTTTTTGTGGCAAAATTAGGGGGATCGGCTTATACACGGGTCGGCTTATACACGAGTATATACGGTAATCAGCAGGGTCACAGCTGAACTAACAGGCGCTATTCACGGTTCATTTTTATTTATATGTAGTGTGTACGAATATATGGCTAGAATTGTGGATTAATATAGAAACCTTCCTTGCCACGCAGCAACGTATAGGCATCATACAAATGGGTAAGAGGACTTTTAACACCCTGTAAGAGCCATCGCTAGGGAGCTGATGTGTTTATCATGCTCTGACGAGCACATATATACATAACACAGTGATTTCTGGCTGCATATCAAGTTGCGTTATTGTGTTACAAAACAAGACATGTTATTTACTATACTTGAGACTGCCTTAGATTTATAGTATATTGCGATTGTTGTAATGGGGACCCTTTAAGCCCATCCACTAGCTGTTCCTTCTGTCCAATTGTTTCGGGACTTATATGACAAGATACTAATCTGTCACTTCATATACTATCTCTACCATTGTCTGTTAAATGATATGCTTATACTGTTGCCCCATAGTTGAATCGCTGCCCGCCTGGTTTTATAAGTGTTATGTAATGTGTGGAGAAATTTACACTAATGTGTCTTGTTCAGGTGACTATAAATAAAGGATTTTGTATTCTGTTCTAAACAAGGTTTTGGATTTACTCAAGACTGTATCCACATTATTTTCTACCAGGGATCTAAGCTCCCAAATGTTCTTTATTGCTATATATCTAATGTGTACAACCAAGTAGCCTCCACCATACATGCAAAAAGTGTTCATTGTGGTTCACTAAAGAGGGAGGCCAAATGAGCGTCTTTTAGCCTGCGTCTAGAGACGAATATATATATATATATTATATATATATACACATACACACACACACACATTTGTATGAGGCATTTTTCAGAGATTTTCATGCCAAATATACTAAGCACCTAAAACAATAGCTCCGTGGATTGCATATTTATTTTGCTTCATCAATATACAATGCATTGGTATGGTTTTTGACTTTCTACTCTACAAACTTCTAAATAAGACTTAAAAAACTAATATTGGGGGGGAAAAAAATGGATTATGTAAAACAAACCATGGTGGGAACCACACGTTCTATGACTACTTGTTCGGACACAACAAAAGGAGACATGACATTACAGATACTGACAATAGGGCAGAGTTCAAAGGGTTTTCCACATTCTACCTAGCCACCTCAAAACAGCCTAAGGGTATGTTTCCACGATCAGGAAACATTCCGGATTAGCTGCGTGTTTGACGCTGTGCGTTGGCGCAGCGTCAAACATGCAGCGTCCAGATGTTACAGCATAGTGGAGGGGATTTCAAGAAATCCCGTCTCCACTATGCGTAAAAATACGCAGGCGGAAGACCTGCGTTTCCGGACATGCGGCGGTGTCCGGAACACATCCGGAAAGAGCGAACGTCAAAAAGGGGGCGGGGCGGAATTTCCGCTCCGTCCAAAGCGCTGTGGTTCCGGACCGTGGAACCACAGCCTTAAAAAAAAAAAAAAAAAAAAAAAATTAAATTTTTGTTCCTATTTAGTTGATGGGAGGATAGGAAAGAGAAAAAAAAACTGTACATATTCTGGTGTTCAATATCTGACCCTAGATAGAAATGGGTGATGGAGTTTTAACTATAAAAGACTAGAAACAGAAAACTGAAAAATAGGATGCTTTGGTTGATATGTATCAATATTTTTGCACCAATTTTTTCAAGTATGTTACTCCAATAATTTCTAATCTGCCATTTCACATTTATAAACTCTTTGTGCAAAAATTAAAGCACATCTGTCAACAGGTTTTTGCCATGTAAACTACAGACAGGGCCATATTAGTGCTGTAATACCGATTTAAAATCATAGCCGCGGTGAAGAAACCCTTTTTGTGGTTCTTCTGTAAGGAGAGTTTATAGTTTGGCTGTAATCATGTCTACGTACCGTACAGACCAAAAGTTTGGACACACCTTCTCATACAAAGATTTTTCTGTATTTTCATGACTATGAAAATTGTAGAATCACACTGAAGGCATCAAAACTATGAATTAACACATGTGGAATTATACATTACACTTTACAAAAAAGTGTGAAACAACTGAAAATATGTCTTATATTCTAGGTTCTTCAAAGCAGCCACCTTTTGCTTTGATTACTGTTTTGCACGCAGAAAAGGTGAACGGCTGGACTCTACATGCCTAGTTCCCACCGTGAAGCATGGAGGAGGTGGTGTGATGGTGTGGGGGTGCTTTGCTGGTGACACTGTTGGGGATTATTCAAAATTGAAGCGGTGAGCGGTCCAGCTCACCCCAAACCATCTCGATTGGGTTCAGGTCTGGTGACTGTGGAGGCCAGGTTATCTGGCGTAGCACCCCAACACTCTCCTTCTTGGTCAAATAGCCCTTACACGGTCTGGAGGTGTGTTTGGGGTCATTGCCCTGTTGAAAAATAAATGACGGTCCAACTAAATGCCAACCAGATGGAATAGCATGCTGCTGCAAGATGCTGTGGAAAGTATGCCTTCAATTTTGAATAAATCCCCCAAAAGTGTCACCAGCAAAGCACCCCACACCATCACACCACCTCCTCCATTCTTCACGGTGGGAACCAGGCATGTAGAGTCCATCCGTTCACTTTTTCTGCGCGCAAAACAGTAATCAAAGCAAAGGGTGGCTACTTTGAAGAACCTAGAATATAAGACATATTTTCAGTTGTTTCACACTTTTTTGTAAAGTGTAATGTATAATTCTACATGTGTTAATTCATAGTTTTGATGCCCTTTAGTGTGATTCTACAATTTTCATAGTCATGAAAATACAGAAAAATCTTTGAATGAGAAGGTGTGTCCAAACTTTTGGTCTGTACTGTACATCGGGACAAAACTATGGGCAGCGTCTTGTCTTGTTGTTCTGGCCCTCTGTCTCCTGTCTGAATGACCGATCACTGATTAGTCAGTGACCTGCCTCCTATTTTAATCCCTTAAGGGCCCGTCCACATAGCGAGATCGCTACCGAGATCGCTGTTAAAACAGCGATCTCAGCAGCGATCTCGCTATTTCTGACACGTACCAGCGATCAGGCCCCTGCTGTGAATCGCTGGTAACCAAGGTACACAGCGGGTTGCCAGGCGCGGGGCTGTGCCTGGAAACCCGCTGTGTACCTTGGATACCAGCGCCCTGATGCAGGGAGCTGGTAACCAAGGTACACGTCGGGTTTCCAGGCACCGCGCAGCGCTTGGAAACCCGCTGTGTACGTTGGATACCAGCTCCCTGCATCAGGGCGCTGGTATCCAAGGTACACTGCGGGTAACTAAGCGATGTTACCCGCAGTGTCCCTGTGCTGATCGCTGCCCTGAGCTGCCTGTGTGGCAGCTCAGCAGCGATCAATGTAGCGATACACCAGCGATCCTGATCGTTGTCAGGATCGCTGGTGTATCACTATGTGAGACCCGGGCTTTAGTGACTGAGCCAATTTTGACCTTAATGACCAAGCTAATTTTTACAAATCTGATCACAATCACTTTATGAGGCTATAGCTCTGGAATGCTTCAACGTATCCCACTGATTCTGAGTGTTTTTTTGTACTTTATGTTAGTGGTAAAATCTCTTCGCTATGACTTGAACATATTTATGAAAAAAACAGAAATTTGGCAAAAATTTAAAACATTTTGCAATTTTAAACTTAATTTTGTGCTCTTAAATCAGAGCGTCATGTCACACAAAATAGTTTATAAATAACATTTCCCACATGTCTACTTTACGCACAATTTTGGAAACAATTTTTTTTTAGAAAGTTATAAGGGTTAAAAGTTGACCAGCAATTTCTAATTTTTCCAACAAAATTTACAAAAACATTTTTTTTTTTTTTTTTTTTTTTTTTTTAGGGACCACCTCACATTTGAAGTGACTGAGGTGTCAATTTTACATAAAATACCCAAAAGTGACACCATTCTAAAAACTTCTTTAAAGGTGCTCAAAACCACATTCAAGAAGTTTATTAACCCTTCAGATGCTTCACGAGAACTAAAGCAATGTGGAAGGAAAAAAATTAACAGTTAACTTTTTTCACAAATTACTTTAGACTCAAACACCAATACCCTATATGTGGTGGAAATCCACTGTTTGGGCACATGGCAGGGCTCAGAAGGGAGGGAGCACA
>JARQOD010000001.1:733486928-733515398 GCA_033576555.1 Oophaga sylvatica
GGGCGTCAGTTACGTTTGCAGAGTCCCTGATGTCCTAAACAGTAGAACTCCCCACAAGTGACCCCATTTTGGAAACTAGACCCCCCAAGGAACTCCTTAGATGTGTGATAAGCACTTTGAATCTCCAAGTCCTTCACAGAAGTTTATAACGCAGAGCCGTGAAAATATAAAATCATTTTTTTTTCCACAAAAATAATTTTTAGTCCCCAATTTTTTTTCCCAATGTTAACAGGAGAAATTAGAACCCCCAAAGTTGTTGTGCAATTTTTCCCGAATACGCTGATACCCCATATGTGGGGATAAACCACTGTTTGGGCATACGTCGGGGCTTGGAATAAAGGGAGCACTGTTTGACTTTTTGAACGCAAAATTTGCAGGAATCAATGATGGCTCCATGTCGCGTATGGAGACCCCCTGATGTGCCTAAATAGTGGAAACCCCTCAATTCTAACTCCAACCCTAACCCCAACACACCCCTAACCCCAACCCTAACCCCTACACACACCTAACCCTAATACAAACCCTAATCATAACCCTAACCCCAACACACCCCTAACCCTAATCCCAACTCTAACCATAAACCTAACTACAAGCCTAACCCTAATTCCAACCCTAACCCTAATTCCAACCCTAACCCAAATTCCAACCCTAACCGTAATTCTAACCTTAACCCTAATGCTAACCCTAACCCTAGTTCTAACCCTAAGGCTGGGTTCATATTGCGTTTTACCAGCCCGTTCAACACGTAGCGGTGACCGGCTGGTAACGGTATAGCATAACGCGATTGCGTTATGCTATACCCGCTAGCGCAGATGAATCAGCAGATAATCAGCCGCGGATCCGCAGCAAAATCCGCCGCGGATCTGCAGCGAATCAGCAGCGAAATCCGCCGCGGATCAGCAGCGAAATCAGCCGCGGATCAGCAGCGAAATCAGCCGCGGATCAGCAGCGAAATCAGCCGCGGATCAGCAGCGAAATCAGCCGCGGATCAGTAGCGAAATCAGCCGCGGATCAGCAGCGAAATCCGCTGCGGATCCACAGCGAATCAGCAGCAAAATCAGTCGCGGATCAGCAGCGAAATCCGCCGCGAATCAGCAGCGAAATCAGCCGCGGATCCGCCGCGGATCAGCAGCGACATCCGCCGCGAATCAGCAGCGAAATCAGCCGCGAATCAGCAGCGAAATCAGCCGCGGATCCGCCGCGGATCAGCAGCGAAATCCGCCGCGAATCCGCAGCGAAATCCGCCGCGGATCAGCAGCGAAATCAGCCGCGGATCAGCAGCGAAATCAGCCGCGGATCAGCAGCGAAATCAGCCGCGGATCAGTAGCGAAATCAGCCGCGGATCAGCAGCGAAATCCGCTGCGGATCCGCAGCGAATCAGCAGCAAAATCAGCCGCGGATCAGCAGCGAATCAGCAGCAAAATCAGTCGCGGATCAGCAACGAAATCCGCCGCGGATCCGCAGCGGATCAGCAGCGAAATCCGCCGCGGATCAGCAGCGAAATCCGCCGCGGATCAGCAGCGAAATCCGCCGCGGATCAGCAGCGAAATCCGCCGCGATTCAGCAGCGAAATCAGCCGCAGATCATCAGCGAAATCCGCTGCGGATACGCAGCGAAATCAGCCGCGGATCAGCAGCGAAATCCGCCGCGGATCAGCAGCGAAATCCGCTGCGGATCAGCAGCGAAATCAGCCGCGGTTTCCGCAGCGAAATCAGTTGCGGATCCGCAGCGAAATCCGCCGCGGATCAGCAGCGAAATCAGCCGCGGTTCCGCAGCGAAATCAGTTGCGGATCCGCAGCGAAATCCGCCGCGGATCAGCAGCGAAATCCGCCGGGGATCCGCAGCGAAATCCGCTGCGGATCAGCAGCGAAATCAGCCGCGGATTAGCAGCGAAATCAGCCGCGGATCTGCAGCGAAATCCGCCGCGGATCCGCAGCGAAATCCGCCACACGTTGCAGATTTTGCTGCGGATCCGCGGCGTATTTTGCTGCGGATCTGCGGCGGATTTCGCTGCTGATCTGCGGCGGATATCGCTGCGCATCCGCGGCTGATTTCGCTGCTGATCCGCCGCGGATCAGCAGCGAAATCCGCCGCGGATCCGCAGCAAAATCCGCCGCGGATCCGCAGCAAAATCCGCAACGTGTGCACGGCCTAATAGGAAAAAAAAAAAAAAAAATCTTTATTTTTTTTATTTGTCCCTACCTATGATAAAGGGGGGGGTCATTTACTTTTTTTTATTTTGATCACTGTGACAGTTTATCACAGTGATCAAAATACATTTTTGGACACTGGGGGGCGCACTGCGCATGCGCCGGCCGGCGGGCCATTTTCCAAGATGGCGGCGCCCATGAAGAGGCCCGGGCGGACGCCGGGACATCGGTGGATCGGGAGAGGTGAGTAGGGTGGTCGGAAGGTTAGGGGGGGGATCGGAAGGTGGGGGCACCGGAGCAAAGGAGGAGGGGAGCTGTTAGTGACGGCGGTGACCGATCGCTGCCATCTTTCGGTGGCGGCGGCCGATCGCCGCCGTGACTCGGTGTGGGGGGGTCAGGTCTCGGTGTCCAGCCATGGCAGATGCTATTGCAGCATCGGCCATGGCTGGATTGTAATATTTCACCAATTAAATTGGTGAAATATTACAGATTGCTCTGATTGGCTGTTTCACTTTTAACAGCCAATCAGAGCGATCGTGGCCACGGGGGGGTTAAGCCAACCCCCCTGTGGTGAAGCACAAAGGGTCCTGTAACTGCGGGTCGGGTGACCTTTGAGTGACCCCGGTCTCCCGGCCCGCAGGGACGAGATCCTTTCATGACGCAGGGTAGTATGCGTCATAGGTCGGAATGGCACCGACTTTCATGACGCATACCGTGTGTCAAAGGTCGGGAAGGGGTTAAGCCATAAAGATGAATATGTAAGCAGAGCACCACATGAAGACCCCCTTCGACAGGACCACCCAGGAGAACGAGTATCTCATTAACTGAAAACTGCAAATAAAGATTAAACATCAACCCAGAATAAAAAGCGCCAACCTGACAGTGTCTGTAGTTTACTGAGCAAAATACTGCTGACAGGTTTGCTTTAAGGCAATCATGCTAGCCTCTTTCACACTTCAGTTGTTCGACGTCAGTTAAAATCCGCCAAAGGGTGAAAAAAACGGATCCGCAGCCAAATTGCAAAAACGGATGCAATGGATCTGATTTTAAGACGGATCCGTTGTGAACTTTTGAACCTGGAAAATGCATTGTACGCATGTCTGGGAGAGAGAAGAGAGGAGAGAGAAAGAGAGAAAGATAGAAAGACCCCTGACTGTGTTCTGAGCATTTTCCAGGGCAGGAACGGATTCCGCTGGCGGATTCCGTCAAAAACGGATCAAGACGGATCCGCCACCCATAGGCGTACATTCTACAAAACGGCGGACCCGTAATGGTCCGCCATTTCGACGCACACAAAAAACGTTGCAGTGTATGTTTAAAAAAAAAACGGACGCCAAAATTATGACGGATCTGTCATTTGACGGATCAAACGGACGGCCATCCGTCAAAATCCGTCACTAATGCAAGTCAATGGCAAAAAAAAGGATCCGCCAAAAAAAAAAAAAAAGAAAGGCCGGATCCGTTTTTTTTCACACTTTGGCGGATTTTGACTGACGTCGCACGACTGAAGTGTGAAAGAGGCCTTACTGTGCAAGATTATACAGTACTTTACCTCGGCATAGCAAATATACATTGAACATAAAAAACAAATCAATGCCAAAAAAAATATGTACTCACTGGTAAGCTCATGGTGTATAACATCTGCAAGATTAGGTTCATCTCCCCACCAGAAAACCCAAAGCTCTTTGCAATCAGGCATGACCTCTCGTCTCCATACACATAACAGGTTGGCCTGCAAGCAACGAATGAAGCTCAAAAGAATGGGGTCGTCTTGGGCCGGAGCAGAGATGATTGGACTGCAGTCGCCGTGGCCTTGGAATTTGTAGCGACGCCATTTGATGCCAGTTAATTCAGCCTGGTGGGGGGAAAAAAAAAACATGGTTAATATATCCACATTTACTAGCAGAATGATAGGGAAAACCACAAACTTAATGCTGAGAGACAGGGGAACTGTACAGCAGCTTCTACGGCCAGGACTAAAATATAGGGAAAGAGGCTAGCTCTGTCAAGTCTTCCTTTTATAACATAAATACCAGCTATACAATGGGTGGTGTACATGGCTCATTGGTCTGGTCATTCGCAACAGGTTGAAAAAAAGCAAGAAAGAATGCCAAAACACAAACCGGTCACTGATATCCAGAAGCTCTTTATGCGCAACACAGAATTAAGCATTTTAGGACACAAAATGTGAATATAATACAATTACCGTATATACTCGTGTATAAGCCGAGATTTTCAGCACCTTTTTTCGTGCTGAAAATGCCCCTCGGCTTATACACGAGTCATAGGGCAGAAACCAGCGGGGGAAGGGATGCCGCGGCAGGAGCCGGTGGCTGGGATCATACTCACCCCTCCCCGTGCCATCGCTGAGGGTCCCTGCAATCCTGCGTTCTCCCGGCTTCCTGCAGCTCTCCAGCACTGAGCGGTGCTGTAATACCCGCTCATTAAGGTCATGTAATATGGACGCGACGCCACTCCCATGGGCGTGGCCTCCATATTCATGGCCTTAATGAGCGGTATTACATCACCGCTCAGTGCTGGAGAGCTGCAGGAAGCCGAGGAGAACGCAGGATTGCAGGGACGCTCAGCGATGGCACGGGGAGGGGTGAGTATGATGGAGGAGAGGACAAGGAGCACGGAGCTGGACGGGGGAAGCATGGAGGAGGACGGGGAAGCATGGAGCAGGACGGGGGAAGCATGGAGCAGGACGGGGGAAGCATGGAGCAGGACGGGGGAAGCATGGAGCAGGACGGGGGAAGCATGGAGCAGGACGGGGGAAGCATGGAGCAGGACAGGGGAAGCATGGAGCAGGACGGGGGGAGGATGGGGGAAGCATGGAGGAGGACGGGGGGGAGAACTGAGGACGGGGGAAGCATGGAGGAGGACAATGAGCACAGAGCAGGACGGGGGGGAGGATGGAGGGCACGAGAGGAGCACAGAGCAGGATGGGGGGAGAGGATGGAGGGCACTGAGGAGCACGGAGCAGGACGGGGGGGCACAGGAGGACGGAGAAGGAATGGGGGAGCACAGCGGAGGATGGAGCAGGAGGGGGGGGGGAAATCAGAGGAGAATGGGGGAGCAAGGAGCAGGACTGGGGCAGCACAGAGCAGGAGGGCAGTTTATACACCCGGCTTATACACGAGTCAATAAGTTTTCCCAGTTTTTTGTGGCAAAATTAGGGGGATCGGCTTATACACGGGTCGGCTTATACACGAGTATATACGGTAATCAGCAGGGTCACAGCTGAACTAACAGGCGCTATTCACGGTTCATTTTTATTTATATGTAGTGTGTACGAATATATGGCTAGAATTGTGGATTAATATAGAAACCTTCCTTGCCACGCAGCAACGTATAGGCATCATACAAATGGGTAAGAGGACTTTTAACACCCTGTAAGAGCCATCGCTAGGGAGCTGATGTGTTTATCATGCTCTGACGAGCACATATATACATAACACAGTGATTTCTGGCTGCATATCAAGTTGCGTTATTGTGTTACAAAACAAGACATGTTATTTACTATACTTGAGACTGCCTTAGATTTATAGTATATTGCGATTGTTGTAATGGGGACCCTTTAAGCCCATCCACTAGCTGTTCCTTCTGTCCAATTGTTTCGGGACTTATATGACAAGATACTAATCTGTCACTTCATATACTATCTCTACCATTGTCTGTTAAATGATATGCTTATACTGTTGCCCCATAGTTGAATCGCTGCCCGCCTGGTTTTATAAGTGTTATGTAATGTGTGGAGAAATTTACACTAATGTGTCTTGTTCAGGTGACTATAAATAAAGGATTTTGTATTCTGTTCTAAACAAGGTTTTGGATTTACTCAAGACTGTATCCACATTATTTTCTACCAGGGATCTAAGCTCCCAAATGTTCTTTATTGCTATATATCTAATGTGTACAACCAAGTAGCCTCCACCATACATGCAAAAAGTGTTCATTGTGGTTCACTAAAGAGGGAGGCCAAATGAGCGTCTTTTAGCCTGCGTCTAGAGACGAATATATATATATATATATATATATATATACACATCACACACACACACACATTTGTATGAGGCATTTTTCAGAGATTTTCATGCCAAATATACTAAGCACCTAAAACAATAGCTCCGTGGATTGCATATTTATTTTGCTTCATCAATATACAATGCATTGGTATGGTTTTTGACTTTCTACTCTACAAACTTCTAAATAAGACTTAAAAAACTAATATTGGGGGAAAAAAATGGATTATGTAAAACAAACCATGGTGGGAACCACACGTTCTATGACTACTTGTTCGGACACAACAAAAGGAGACATGACATTACAGATACTGACAATAGGGCAGAGTTCAAAGGGTTTTCCAACATTCTACCTAGCCACCTCAAAACAGCCTAAGGGTATGTTTCCACGATCAGGAAACATTCCGGATTAGCTGCGTGTTTGACGCTGTGCGTTGGCGCAGCGTCAAACATGCAGCGTCCAGATGTTACAGCATAGTGGAGGGGATTTCAAGAAATCCCGTCTCCACTATGCGTAAAAATACGCAGGCGGAAGACCTGCGTTTCCGGACATGCGGCGGTGTCCGGAACACATCCGGAAAGAGCGAACGTCAAAAAGGGGGCGGGGCGGAATTTCCGCTCCGTCCAAAGCGCTGTGGTTCCGGACCGTGGAACCACAGCCTTAAAAAAAAAAAAAAAAAAAAAAAATTAAATTTTTGTTCCTATTTAGTTGATGGGGAGGATAGGAAAGAAAAAAAAAACTGTACATATTCTGGTGTTCAATATCTGACCCTAGATAGAAATGGGTGATGGAGTTTTAACTATAAAAGACTAGAAACAGAAAACTGAAAAATAGGATGCTTTGGTTGATATGTATCAATATTTTTGCACCAATTTTTTCAAGTATGTTACTCCAATAATTTCTAATCTGCCATTTCACATTTATAAACTCTTTGTGCAAAAATTAAAGCACATCTGTCAACAGGTTTTTGCCATGTAAACTACAGACAGGGCCATATTAGTGCTGTAATACCGATTTAAAATCATAGCCGCGGTGAAGAAACCCATTTTGTGGTTCTTCTGTAAGGAGAGTTTATAGTTTGGCTGTAATCATGTCTACGTACCGTACAGACCAAAAGTTTGGACACACCTTCTCATACAAAGATTTTTCTGTATTTTCATGACTATGAAAATTGTAGAATCACACTGAAGGCATCAAAACTATGAATTAACACATGTGGAATTATACATTACACTTTACAAAAAAGTGTGAAACAACTGAAAATATGTCTTATATTCTAGGTTCTTCAAAGCAGCCACCTTTTGCTTTGATTACTGTTTTGCACGCAGAAAAGGTGAACGGCTGGACTCTACATGCCTAGTTCCCACCGTGAAGCATGGAGGAGGTGGTGTGATGGTGTGGGGGTGCTTTGCTGGTGACACTGTTGGGGATTATTCAAAATTGAAGCGGTGAGCGGTCCAGCTCACCCCAAACCATCTCGATTGGGTTCAGGTCTGGTGACTGTGGAGGCCAGGTTATCTGGCGTAGCACCCCAACACTCTCCTTCTTGGTCAAATAGCCCTTACACGGTCTGGAGGTGTGTTTGGGGTCATTGCCCTGTTGAAAATAAATGACGGTCCAACTAAATGCCAACCAGATGGAATAGCATGCTGCTGCAAGATGCTGTGGAAAGTATGCCTTCAATTTTGAATAAATCCCCAACAGTGTCACCAGCAAAGCACCCCCACACCATCACACCACCTCCTCCATTCTTCACGGTGGGAACCAGGCATGTAGAGTCCATCCGTTCACTTTTTCTGCGCGCAAAACAGTAATCAAAGCAAAGGGTGGCTACTTTGAAGAACCTAGAATATAAGACATATTTTCAGTTGTTTCACACTTTTTTGTAAAGTGTAATGTATAATTCTACATGTGTTAATTCATAGTTTTGATGCCTTCAGTGTGATTCTACAATTTTCATAGTCATGAAAATACAGAAAAATCTTTGAATGAGAAGGTGTGTCCAAACTTTTGGTCTGTACTGTACATCGGGACAAAACTATGGGCAGCGTCTTGTCTTGTTGTTCTGGCCCCTCTGTCTCCTGTCTGAATGACCGATCACTGATTAGTCAGTGACCTGCCTCCTATTTTTAATCCCTTAAGGGCCCGTCTCACATAGCGAGATCGCTACCGAGATCGCTGTTTAAACAGCGATCTCAGCAGCGATCTCGCTATTTCTGACACGTACCAGCGATCAGGCCCCTGCTGTGAATCGCTGGTAACCAAGGTACACAGCGGGTTGCCAGGCGCGGGGCTGTGCCTGGAAACCCGCTGTGTACCTTGGATACCAGCGCCCTGATGCAGGGAGCTGGTAACCAAGGTACACGTCGGGTTTCCAGGCACCGCGCAGCGCTTGGAAACCGCTGTGTACGTTGGATACCAGCTCCCTGCATCAGGGCGCTGGTATCCAAGGTACACTGCGGGTAACTAAGCGATGTTACCCGCAGTGTCCCTGTGCTGATCGCTGCCCTGAGCTGCCTGTGTGGCAGCTCAGCAGCGATCATGTAGCGATACACCAGCGATCCTGATCGTTGTCAGGATCGCTGGTGTATCACTATGTGAGACCCGGGCTTTAGTGACTGAGCCAATTTTGACCTTAATGACCAAGCTAATTTTTACAAATCTGATCACAATCACTTTATGAGGCTATAGCTCTGGAATGCTTCAACGTATCCCACTGATTCTGAGTGTTTTTTCGTACTTTATGTTAGTGGTAAAATCTCTTCGCTATGACTTGAACATATTTATGAAAAAAACAGAAATTTGGCAAAAATTTAAAACATTTTGCAATTTTCAAACTTAATTTTGTGCTCTTAAATCAGAGCGTCATGTCACACAAAATAGTTTATAAATAACATTTCCCACATGTCTACTTTACGCACAATTTTGGAAACAATTTTTTTTTAGAAAGTTATAAGGGTTAAAAGTTGACCAGCAATTTCTAATTTTTCCAACAAAATTTACAAAAACATTTTTTTTTTTTTTTTTTTTTTTTTTTAGGGACCACCTCACATTTGAAGTGACTGAGGTGTCAATTTTACATAAAATACCCAAAAGTGACACCATTCTAAAAACTTCTTTAAAGGTGCTCAAAACCACATTCAAGAAGTTTATTAACCCTTCAGATGCTTCACGAGAACTAAAGCAATGTGGAAGGAAAAAAATTAACAGTTAACTTTTTTCACAAATTACTTTAGACTCAAACACCAATACCCTATATGTGGTGGAAATCCACTGTTTGGGCACATGGCAGGGCTCAGAAGGGAGGGAGCACAGTTTGACTTTTTGAACGCAAAATTGGCTGGAACCATGTCGCGTTTGGAGACCCCTTGAAGTGCCGAAACAGTTTAAACCCACCAATTCTAACTTCAACCATAACACAGCCCTAAACCCAACCATAACCTCTACACAACCCCAACACTAACCCTAGCCCCAACCCTAACTGCACAGAATGGAAAAAATTACAATTTTATTTTTCTCTAAATAAGGAGGTGACAAAGGGGTGTTTGATTTACTTTTTTTTTATCACTGTGATAGACCCTATCACAGTGATCAAAATCAATAAGAAAAATCTACTGTTGCGGGGTACTTCTCTCCTCTGGTATGCTAGATCATATCAGAGGAGAGATAAATAAATGGAAAACCAGACTTTTTTTTTTTTGTGATTGACGTTATTCAGTGAATCATGTTCTCCGTTGTCTTAGCTACTCCTGGTAGCCAAGACCCTGGAGATTTTCCGATGCTCAGGGGCGTTATACATTTATTTTTCAGCACCATTAAAAAGCAGCGCTGAGAAATAAGTACCCTTAACTGCCGCCGTTAAAAGGCATATCGGCGGCTGTTAAGGGGTTAAATATTGTGCCTGTGCAGTACTCTATTTTGTCTCTAAAAAACATTACGTCTCCCACAAAATGGTGGCGGCACATGCGCCATCACATCTAAAAGTCTAAACTAATTCTGACTCTGCGCATGTTCGCACACCATGCCCAGAGGATCAGTGCGATGTTTACGGTCTTCTCTTCTGTGTGCTCCCGCGCTGGTGATTGTGAATTAACCCCTTCATGACCTTGTCATTTTTTGCAATTCTGACCAGTGTCCCTTTATGAGGTAATAACTCAGGAACGCTTCAACGAATCCTAGCGATTCTGAGACTGTTTTTTTGTGACATATTGGGCTTCATGTTAGTGGTACATTTAGGTCGATAATTTTTGCATTTATTTGTGGAAAAAAATGGAAATTTGGCGAAAATTTAGAAAATTTCGCAATTTTCAAATTTTCAATTTTTATTCTGTTAAACCAGAGAGTTCTGTGACAAAAAATAGTTAATAAATAACAGTTCCCACATGTCTACTTTACATCAGCACAATTTTGGAAACAAAATTTTTTTTTTGTTAGGAAGTTATAAGGGTTAAAGTTGACCAGCGATTTCTCATTTTTACAGCAAAATTTACAAAACTTTTTTTTTTTTTTTAAAGGGACCACCTCACATTTGAAGTCACTTTTAGGGGTCTATATGGTAGAAAATACCCAAAAGTGACACCTTTATAAAAACTTCACCCTTCAAGCTACTCAAAACTACATTCAAGATGATTATTAACCCTTCAGGTGCTTCACAGGAACTAAAGCAACGTGGAAGGAAAAAATGGACATTTTAATTTTTCCAACAAAAATTTTATTTTAGCATCAATTTTTTTCATTTTTGCATGGGCAACAGGATAAAATGGATCCTAAAATTTGTTGGGCAATTTCTCCTGAGTACACAGATACCTCATATGTGGTCATAAACCACTGTTTGGGCGCACGGCAGGGCTCAGAAGTGAAGGAGCGCCATTTGACTTTTTGAATGGAAAATATGCTGGAATATTTAGCGGTTGCCATGTCGCATTTGGAGAGTCCCTGTGTGCCTAAACATTGGAGCTCCCCCACAAGTGACCCCATTTTGGAAACTAGACCCCCCAAGGAACTTATCTAGATGCATAGTAAGCACTTTGAACCCCAGGTGCTTCACAAATTGATCCGTAAAAAAAAGAAAGTACTTTTTTTTTTTTTTACAAAAATTTTATTTTAGCCTCCGTTTTTCTATTTTCACATGGGCAACAGGATAAAATGGCTCCTAAAATTTGTTGGGCAATTTCTCCTGAGTACACAGATACCTCATATGTGGTCATAAACCACTGTTTGGGCGCACGGTAGGGCTCAGAAGGGAAGGAGCGCCATTTGACTTTTTTGAATGGAAAATTAGCTCCAATCGTTAGCGGACACCATGACGCGTTTGGGGAGCCCCTGATGTGCCTAAACAGTGAAAAAAACCCACATGTGACACCATTTTGGAAACTAGACCTCTTATGGAACTTATCTAGATTTGTTGTGGAGCACTCTAACCCCCAAGTGCTTCACAAAAGTTTGTAACGCAGAGCAGTGAAAATAAAAAAAAAAACATTTTTTTCCTCAAAAATGATTTTTTAGCCCGCTATTTTTTATTTTCACAAGGGTAACAGGAGAAATTGGACCACAAAAGTTGTTGTGCAATTTGTCCTGAGTACACCAATACCCCATATGTGGGGGGGAGCCACTGTTTTGGCGCATGGGAGAGCTCAGAAGGGAAGGAGCGCCATTTTGGAATGCAGACTTGATGGAATGGTCTGCAGGCGTCATGTTACGTTTGCAGAGCCCCTGATGTGCCTAAACAATAGAAACTCCCCACAAGTAACCCCATTTTGGAAACTAGACCCCACAAGGAACTTATCTAGATGTGTGGTGAGCACTTTGAACCCCCAAGCGCTACACAGAAGTTTATAACGCCCGGGCATGAAAATAAAAAAATCATATTTTTTCCACAAACATGATCTTTTAGTCCCCAATTTTTTTATTTTCCCAAGGCTAACAGGAGAAATTAGACCCCAAAAGTTGTTGTCCAATTTGTCCTGGGCACGCTGATAACCCATATGTGGGAGAAAAATACTGTATGGGCACACGTCGGGGCTCGGAAGGGAAGTAGTGACGTTTTGAAATGCCGACTTGATAGAATTGTCTGCGGGTGTCATGTTACGTTTGCTGAGCCCATGATGTACCTAAACAGTAGAAACCCAAGTGACCCCATTTTGGAAACTTGATCCCCCCCAAGAAATTCCTCTAGATGTGTAGTGAGCACTTTGAATCTCCAAGTTCTTCACAGAAGTTTATAACGCAGAGCTGTGAAAATAAAAAATAATTTTTTTTCTACAAAAATAATTTTTTTAGTCCCCAATTTTTTTTCAAAGGGTAACAGGAGAAATTAGAACCCCAAAGTTGTTGTGCAATTTTTCCTGAGTACGCCGATACCCCATATGTGGGGGTAAACCACTGTTTGGGCACACGTCGGGGCTCGGAATAAAGGGAGCACTGTTTGACTTTTTGAACGCAAAATTTGCAGGAATCAATGGTGGCGCCATGTCGTGTATGGACACTCCCTGATATGCCTAAATAGTGGAAACCCATCAATTCTGACTCCAACCCTAACACACCTCTAACTCCAACCCTAACCCCTACACACCCCTAACCCTAATCCAAATCCTAACCATAACCCTAACCCCAACACATCCCTAACTTTAATCCCAACTCTAACCATAACCTTAACCACAAGCCTAACCCTAGACCCAACCCTAACCACAAAACACCCCTAACACTTATCCTAACTAACCCTAACCACAAACCTAACCCTAATCCCAACCCTAACCCTAATTCTAACTCTAAGGCTAACCCTAAGGCTGGGTTCATATTGCGTTTTACCAGCCCGTTCAACACATAGCGTTGACGGGCGGGTAACGGTATAGCATTACGCGATAGCGTTATGCTATACCCACTAGCGCAGATGAATCAGCAGATGATTCATCTGCGCTAGCGGTGACGGAGCCCAGACGCTGCAGGCCGCATCCGAGGCTCCGGCACTGAATGACGGCACATCGCGAATGCATGCCGCTTTACGGCATGCGTCGCGATGTGCCCGCAAATGGGGGTGAATGGCAGCGTTAACGGACTGCGTTACACCGCGTTATACCGCGGTGTAACGCAGTCCGTCTAACGGACTGCCATAACGCAATATGAACACAGCCTTATAATCGCAACCCTAACCCTAATAAAAAGATAAAAAAATATATATATTTTTTTTTTATTTGTCCCTACCTATGGGGGTGATAAATGGGGCGTTTATTTACTTTTTTTTATTTTGATCACTGAGAGTTTATCACAGTGATCAAAATAAATTTCTGGACTCTGGAGGGCACACTGCGCATGAGCCGGTCGGCAGGCGCACTGCGCATGCGCCAGCCACTTTGCAAGATGGCGGCGCCCATGAAACATCCCGGACGGACACAGGGACAGATCCAGGGACATCGGAGGACCAGGAGAGGTGAGTAGGGGGGGGGTCGGAAGGTAAGGGTGGGTTTGGAAGGTGGGGGCAGCGGAGGCAAGGAGGAGGGGAGCATTTAGTGATGGCGGTGACCGATCGCCGCCATAACTCGGTGTGGGGGGGGGGGGGGGTCGGATCTCGGTCTCCAGCCATGGCAGATGCTATTGCAGCATCGGCCATGGCTGGATGGTAATATTTCACCAAATTTCATTGGTGAAATATTACAGATTGCTCTGATTGGCTGTTAAAAGTGAAACAGCCAATCAGAGCGATCGTAGCCACGTGGGGGTTAAGCCAACCCCCCTGTGGTGAAGCACAAAGGGTCTTGTGCCTGCGAGTCAGGTGACCTTTCAGTGACCCCGGTCACCCGACCCGCAGGAACGCGATCCTTTCATGACACATACGCTGTGTCACAGGTCGGGAAGGGGTTAATATAGACTTGAATGTGATGGCTCATGTGCCACCACCATTTTGTGGGAGACCTAATGTTTTTAGAGACAAAATAAAAGTATTGCGCAGGCATGATTTTTAACCCCATTCAAACAGGATAGGACCGCAATGCAGACTTGCCGGTGGGCAGTCCGATCTTGGTCCAATTTATATGTCCACAGACTGCACCCTAATGCTTATAGATTGTAAGCTTGCGAGCAGGGCCCTCACTCCTCTGTAACTGTTAAACTGTGTTACCTAAGGTCTTTATTTTCTGCATACGTCCCTGCTTAAGTGTAAAGTGCTGTGGAATAAGTTGGCGCTACATAAATAAAATTTAAAATAAACACTAATGATCGGTCACAAAGTGCTCTGCCTGATACGTGAATTCTGCTTCTGATAGACAACACCCGCTGCGTTGATCTCTGACTGTACAGTCGTTTCTGCTTTCTAAACAAGCCAAAGACCTCCCTTCTACAGACTGGCAGCCGAGTTTACATTCTTACATGTGCAATCAATTCCAACTGTAGAGACTGTGCTGTAAAGAAGCCTTAAAAATCATTGAGGTCATACAAAATACTAGATGTAATAGTTTTTCTTTATCTCAGTAAGGAAGGAAGTTTTAACCCCATATTGACAAGTCGATTTTTCATTACTGTATTTTCATTTTTTCCCTCTCTGTCTGCCAAGAGCCCAAACTTTTTTTTCCCAGGGACAACGTTGTACAGAGGCTTTTTATGCAGGACGAGTTGTACTTTTGAATGACAACATTCATTTTAGCATACAATGTTCTTGAAAAAAAATCAATTCCAAAATTGTTATTTTGGGTTTTTGTTTTTCCAGCCTTCGCTGTCAGGTAATTTTTACCACACAATGATACTCAAGGTCAGTCAGCATGATTATAGTAATTAAAAATTTAAAAAAAACAACAACAACAACAACAGAGGCAGTTATGTTTAAATGGTAGGGAAAAACATTGTTTTACTAGTGTTACCATTTTCTGAGACTCACAATATTTTTATTTTGCAGTCAATGTTTTTTGCATGGCAAGCTGCCGTTTGTTTTTACTCTTTTACATTGAAGCCTTTTTGGTAGTGGATGAGATTTTTTTTTGTTCGCTTCAGATTGCTTTTTTTTTTTTTTTTTTTTTTTTTTTTACAGTGTTGCAATGGCTATGAACAGCAATTCTAGCATTACATTTTTTTCTTTTATAACGTTAACCAAACGAGTTAGTTAAATTTATATTTTGATAGATCTGGATTTTAACCCCTTTCTGCCATCTGACGTAATATTCCATCCATGTGCCCTGGCACAATTTGACCATGGACGGAATATTACGTTATCGCGATGGGCCGCGCTAATGGGGGAATCAGCTGATACCCGGCACTAGGTGTTAGGAGCGGTCACAGACCGCTCCCAGCACTCTAAAGCCGCCGTCATACTAAGCGAGATTGCTAGCGAGATCACTGAAGCATCACCGATTTTGTGACGCAACAGTGACCTAGCCAGCGATCTCGCTTAGTGTGACACGCAGCGACGACCAGCCCCCCTGCTGGGTATCGCTGATCGACGTTGAATGTCCTGGACCATTTTTTGATCGTTGGTCTCCCGCTGGCCAGCGCGCATCGCTGTGTGTGACAGCGGGAGACCAACAATCAGCAAGCTGGGAGCTGGTATCCAATGTACACATCGGGTAACTAAGCACCGCGCTTCGCCTAGTTACCCGATATGTACCCTAGATACTGGCTCCCAGCTTCTGCTGTAGAGCGGTGAGAGCTGGTATCCAATGTACACATCAGGTAACTAAGCACCGCGCGGCACCTAGTTACCCGATATGTACCCTAGATACCGGCTCTCAGCGCTCTACAGCAGAAGCTGGGAGCCGGTAACCAGGGTACATATCGGGTAACTTGTACCCTGGTTACCGGCTCCCAGCTTCTGCTGTAGAGCGCTGAGAGCCGGTATCTAGGGTACATATCGGGTAACTAGGTGCCGCGCGGTGCTTAGTTACCCGATGTGTACATTGGATACCAGCTCTCACCGCTCTACAGCAGAAGCTGGGAGCCAGTATCTAGGGTACATATCGGGTAACTAGGCGAAGCGCGGTGCTTAGTTACCCGATGTGTACATTGGATACCGGCTCCCAGCGCATACAGCAGAAGCTGAGAGCCGGTATCTAGGGTACATATCGGGTAACTAGGTGCCGCGCAGTGTTAAGGTACCCGATGTGTACATTGGATACCAGCGTGCTCGCTGGTGAGTCTGCCCATGTGACAGCTCACCAGCGATCAGCTAAAGATGTCCCAGCGATCCCATCCACGTCGTATCGTTAGTGGGACATTGAAGAGTGTGACGGGACCCTAACCCCGGAATACTGCAATCAAACAAGATCGCAGTATTCCAGGAGCCGGCACAGGGGCCGACAAGCCCCTCTGCCTTTAGATCAGAGACCCTGCCGCGTGACGATTGGTCCCAATCGTTGCCATGGTGAGCAGATGTCGTCATGACGACATCTGGCTCACCACAGCTATTTAACTTGCTGATCATGTGCAGCGCTGACAGCTTATATGGCATGCAGATGCTGCTTCATCTGCATGCCACAGAAGCGATCAGCCTACAAAAAAATAATTGTCCCATAGTGGGACTAAGCAAAAAGATTAGTAAAAAAAAAATTTTTAAATAAATTGTAAAAAATATTTAAAAAAAAAAAAAAAAATCAATACATATCACTAAACACGGATTTTGGTAAAGACTTACCTGAAAAATCCTTTTCAGCGAAGGAAGGAAGAGAGACACAGTATTCATTACTGATGGGTAGGCGGAGCCCCAGATCAGGATGTTACCTCAGATCAAAAGAGTGATGACTGGCTGGCCCCTCCAGCTCGGGCTCCTCCTACTCAGCTCCAGTCGTACCAAAGCTTTTAGGAAAAGAGCCAAGATCACCAGCGGAGCAACATAACCCCTTCTGAAGGAACTTCAGAGAAAAAACACAAGAATACAGGTTATGCATGCAAAGAAAGCCAAAAACCACAGAGTTCCAGGTACTACTCACGGAACCTGACTACTGCGATGAGCTGGCGATGCTGGAACAGAGCCTTAGCGCGCTGACCTCAGCCCAGATAATCGCTATCAGATAAGGGTCGCGCTGCATCTGAAAACATCAACACACTTCTGCCGTGGGAGGGTGCTGTGTCTCTCTTCCTTCCTTCGCTGAAAAGGATTTTACAGGTAAGTCTTTACCAAAATCCGTGTTTCAGCTGCAGATGAAGGAAGAGAGCCACAGTATTCATTACTGATGGGACGTCCCAAAGCAGTTCAAAAATAAGGGTGGGAAAAAACCAACAAAAGGCAGAAACCCAACAACCTTAACAACAAAGCGCAACCAGCGCTAAACACAAGTTCATCCAGAACTTTAAACTACAGCTGCCTGCAGGACCCTACGTCCGAGGGCTGCATCAGCGGAAGCACTGACGTCCACTTTATAAAACCTTGTAAACGTGTGGACAGAGCGCCAAGTCGCCGCTCGGCAAAGCTGCACTGCCGAAGCACCTTGATGAAAAGCCCACGATGAAGCCACAGCTCTCGTGGAATGGGCTCGAATCTTAATCGGGCAAGATTCACCCCGAAGACGGTAAGCTTCCAAAATAGCTGACCGGATCCAACGAGCTATAGAACCCTTGGAAGCTCGTTGACCACGCCGACGACCTGCCGGAACCACAAACAGGGAGTCCGTCTTACGAAAACCTTGAGTAATAGATAGATAAAACTTCAAGGCCCGCACTAAATCCAATGTGTGTAAATCTCGCTCTTTCGTATTCTTCGGATCCGGACAGAGTGAAGGCAACACAATATCCTGGTTAACATGAAATTGTGACACCACTTTAGGCAAAAAATCACCCCGAGTGCGAAGCACTACACGATCCGGAAAAAACTCCAGAAAAGGAGGCGAACAAGAAAGAGCTGCCAACTCAGAAACTCTCCTCAAGGAAGTGACTGCAACAAGGAAAGCCACCTTCCAAGAAAGTAAAGAAAGGCTAGCAGAAACCATAGGTTCAAAAGGTTTATGCTGAAGAGCCTCCAAAACAAGGTTGAGCCGCCAAGGAGACACGGGTGCCTTCCGCGGCGGAAACTTACGAGAGATACCTCGGAAAAAGGAGAGCACGTCTCTATTCGAAGCAATGGTTCTCCGGAACAATAAGGACAGAGCAGAAATCTGACCTTTCAGAGTGCTAACTGCCAAACCCTTGTCTAGCCCATGCTGCAGAAAAGCCAACAGGTTGGGAATGGAAAATTTTCTCGGGTTCCGAGAAGACCCCAAACACCACGAAAAGAAGGTTTCCCAAATTTTGTGGTAAATCCTAGAAGTAGCCGGACATCTTGCAGCACGAAGGGTAGCAATGACCTCGGCTGAAAAAACCTCTACGGGTCAAGATTTCGGTCTCAAGAGCCACGCCGTCAAACGCAGGGACATCAAGTCCGGATGACAAACGGGCCCCTGAGTCAACAAGTCCGGTTGAAGAGGGAGTGGAAACGGAGGTGCCGCCAACAGCGACATTATTGTCGAGAACCACACCCTTCTTGGCCAGTCTGGAGCTATCAGAATAGCTGGAATTCTCTCTAGTCTGATCCGACGCAGCACTAGAGGAAGTAAGGATATCGGCGGGAATACATAGATCAGCTCGAACTGATCCCACTGAGCCACTAGAGCATCCACCGCCACCGCCTTCGGGTCCTTGTACCTGGACATGAATGTCGGTAACTTGGCATTGGACCTGGATGCCATCAAATCCACTTGGGGGGTTCCCCAGCGAGAGCACAGTAGTGCAAAAACTTCCGGGTGGAGACTCCATTCCCCGGGATCCATCCTTCTGCGACTGAGAAAGTCCGCTGTAATATTCTGAACCCCTGGAATGTGAATCGCCGAAATGGCTGGTACACTGGCCTCTGCCCAAATCAGAATTCGGGACACCTCCACCATGAGTCTGGAACTCTTTGTCCCACCTTGGTGATTGATATACGCGACAGCCGTCGCATTGTCTGTCTGCACTCGGACTGGCAGACCGCTCAAAGGGACCGTCCAATGTTGGAGGCAAAGGAAAATCGCCCTCAATTCCAGGATGTTGATCGGAAGAAAAGACTCTTCCGATGACCATACCCCCTGAATCCAGAGATTGTTCCAAACACCCCCCCAGCCCGACAGGCTGGCATCGGTGGTTATAACTGACCACTTCGGAGGGAGGAAAGACTTCCCCAGGGAGAAAGCCCCTGGACGTAACCACCATTCTAGAGAATCCCGCACCGCGCGAGGAATGGTGACACTGCAATCCAGCGATTGCGACTGGTTCCATCGACTCAAGATGAACCTTTGGAGAGTCCTGGAATGGAACTGGGCAAAAGGAATTGCCTCCATGGACGCCACCATCAGACCCAGAAGACGCATACACTTCCGTAGGGACATTGCCGTTGAGGATGTCATAATCTGTACATGTCGAAGAAGACATGACTGTTTGTCTGGTGGTAGGGAAACTACCGACCGAAACGTGTCGAGATGCATTCCCAAAAAGAGAATTGTCCTCGATGGTTCCAGGGACGACTTCTCCCAATTGACCAGCCAACCGAAGTCTTTCAGAAACTGAAGAGACAAATCCCGAGCCGTCAACGCCTCCTCCTCCGAGGAAGCCACGATCAAAAGATCGTCCAGATAAGGGAGAATCGTAATCCCCTGTCTTCGAAGGAGTGCCATGAGGGGCGCCAGAATTTTTGTAAAGACCCTTGGCGCTGAGGCTAAGCCGAACGGCAGAGCCACGAACTGGTAATGATTCTGACCTATGGCAAATCGAAGAAAGCGCTGATGAGCCTTTCCGATGGGAATATGCAAATAGGCGTCGCGAATGTCGATTGACACCAGAAAATCGTTCTGTGACAGAGCTGCCACAACGGAACGAAGCGACTCCATGCGAAATTTCCGGGCATGGACATGCCGGTTTAAACGCTTGAGATCCAGAATCGGGCGAAATTTGTTCTCCTTTTTGGGAACTATAAAAAGGTTGGAATAAAAACCTTTCCCTCGGTCCTCTGACGGAACCGGTATCACTACACCCTTTTGTAGTAGCGATTCGACCTCTCGCTGTAGAGCGACAACAAGCTCGGGTTCCGACGGAACGCGAGATTGACAAAGAACATTTGGGGGTTGAGAAGCAAACTCTATGAAATAGCCTGCCGACACTATCCGCGTTACCCAGGAATCTGGAACGCGAGCCATCCAAGTCTCCTTGAAAAGAAGCAGGCGACCCCCCACTCGAGAATCCTCGAGTGGACCCCTGGCGTCAATCCGACTTTGCGGGTTTCTTGTCAAGTTCCCGCTTGTTCTGGCGGAAACTCTGCTTCCAGGGAGTACGAGTTTTCTGAGAGGATTTCTTTCCTGAGAAAGAAGGACGACCCGATCCCCACGAGGAGTGACTAGATCGTCCTCGGCCCCGAAAGGACCGCCGACCACTATAAACACCAGGCTTACTGGACACCGAGGCCATGGCCCTTCGCTGTGGTAATGCTGATTCCTTCGCCTTAGCCTTGGAAATCAGCTCTGTGAGGTCGGATCCAAAAAGATGGCCACCCTTGTAAGGTAAGGCCAACAACCCTTGTTTGGAAACTGCGTCCCCGGCCCACTGTCTGAGCCATAAAGCTCTTCTGACTGTGACCGCTGAAGCTTGCGCTTTGGCCAGCAGAGATGCCGTATCCAGACCGGCATCAAAGATATAACAGGCTGCCGTTTCTAACCATTCACAAGTTTCCCGTATCTCAGATAACGGAGATTCATTTTGCAACTCCGTCTTCAGACGTGCCAACCAGCTTAGAGAAGCTCTAGCAGCACACATGGATCCTAACACTGCTCGAAATCCATGACCCGCAGCCTCATAGCTTGCTTTTGCCGCCAATTCTGCCTTTCTATCCAAAGGCTCCTGTAAGCTCGCTTTTCCCTTAATAGGGAGTAGAGAGGATTTACTAAGCTGAGACAAAGACACATCCACTTCAGGAGCAGAAGTCCAATTAGCCTTTAACTCCGTAGAGCAAGGATAAAGTGTATCAAAGAAATGCGTTCCATGAAAACGCTTATCTGGACATAGACGTTCCTCCTCTATTACACCATTAAGCTCATCCAGAGCTGGCAATGTTGTGCGCGAAGCACGGGACTCCTGGAACATGCGTGCTGATTTACCAGGACGACTAGTTACCTCCTCCGGTAACTGTAGTATATCTCTCATGGCTTCAATTAATGCCTCCGTACGCTTCGTCATAGAGGAACGCCCCTGCGGCTCGTCCGCATCTGAATCGGATATTTCTCCATCCGAATTTAAAGGGGAACTCTGCCCAATATCAGATACATCTGACTCGCTCCGTGTAGAGGCCGGTAACGGCCTGTGTCGCTTCCTCTGAGAGGAATTAGCAGACACATATTGACCTAAAAGGTCAGACAAGTTATTAATCGATCGAGCGATATCATCCAATTTTCCACCGCTGTCGACCGCAGCGCTAGACGCTGTGGAGGTCTGCGTATCTGATTGCCGCAATGGCACTGGGACGTGATCCGCGGCATCTGAACTCTGTTCAGACATGTCTCACCTGTATGAGCAGGTCAAAGCGGTAATACCAGCAAAAAACTATGCGGTTTTTTTTTTTTTTTCAAACGCTGAAGGGTTAACGCTCCACCAAGCAGGGTTACCCCAGCGGTATTCAGTCAGCAAACTTAGCTGGTAGAAATAACCCTCAGAGGGGTTAATATTGCAAACTCACCAAAATATATATATATTTGTGAGCCCCAGCCAATTTTTATGTCTCTGATGAGACTGCAGCTGCAGGATAGCGATCGCTGCGCTGCGGGGTGAGGAATCCGCACTCACCCAGCTGGCCGTGGTGTCTTATGAGGAGAGGAGCGGTCCGAGGAGCCCAGGAGCCTGAGTAATGGCCGCCACAGTGAGGGGGTCGCAGGGAGAAACGCCAGAGCGCGCGTCTTCCTGCTCAAAAGACCGGGATAGATAGGCCACGCCCCCTGCTAGCTCAAATAATGAGCGCGAACTCTCCCCGCTCCTGCTCCCTCTCTGTCCTGCAGCTATCTGCCTGCGGACAAAAAATCACCACATCTACTTGTAACAGCGCTGTCACAGCAGCGCTGAAGCATACTGACATTACATGTAGTAGCGCTGTCACAGCAGCGCTGAAGCATACTGACATTACATGTAGTAGCGCTGTCACAGCAGCGCTGAAGCATACTGACATTACATGTAGTAGCGCTGTCACAGCAGCGCTGAAGCATACTGACATTACATGTAGTAGCGCTGTCACAGCAGCGCTGAAGCATACTGACATACATGTAGTAACGCTGACACAGCAGCGCTGAAGCATACTGACATTAGTAATAGCGCTGCTCATTCAGACGCTAAAGCACTCACACATAATTATTATTAAAATTTGTGTGGAGTACTCACCAGCCAAGGCGCCACAGGGACCCTCAGGGGTTTCTGGCGCAGTGCCCATGCTTCCCCCAGGGCGAAGAACGCAGTGACCGCACGTTGTGTTTGCGTTCCCGCCAGAGAAGCTCTCCTCATCCCCCAGGGCCGGCAAGGATTCTGCAGGGACTTTGAGTAAATACAGATCCGCCAAGGGAGAGGTTGGGGTACAGCAGCGCTGATACCCCTGAGACCTCTAGACCAACTAGTGATCCAAGTCTCCTGTCCGAATATTAAAATAATAAAATCTTCTGAGGAGCTGCATTAGCAGCGACCATCCTCTGGACCTCAAATCTTAGACTGGAGCTGAGTAGGAGGAGCCCGAGCTGGAGGGGCCAGCCAGTCATCACTCTTTTGATCTGAGGTAACATCCTGATCTGGGGCTCCGCCTACCCATCAGTAATGAATACTGTGGCTCTCTTCCTTCATCTGCAGCTGAAATAAATATTTTAATAAAAAAAAAAAAAACAATAAAAGTACACATTTTGTATCGCTGCATCCGTAACGACCTGACCTATTAAACTGTCCCATAAAAAAAAAAAAACAAGGCAAAAAAAACAATGCTTTATCATCATACCGCCAAACAAAAAGTGGAATAACACGCAATCAAAAAGACTGATATAAATAAACATGGTACCGCTGAAAAAGTCATCTTGTCCCGCAAAAAACGAGCTGCCATACAGCATCATCAGCGAAACAATAAAAAAGTTATAGCTGTCAGAATAAAGTGATGCAAAAATAATTATTTTTTCTATAAAAGTTTTTATTATATAAAAGTGCCAAAACATAAAAAAAAATATAAATGAGCCATCACTGTAATCGTACTGACCCAAAGAATAAAACCGCCTTATCAATTTTATCATATACGGAAAGGTATAAAACCCCCAAAAAAGAAATTCATGAATTGCTGGTTTTTGCTCAGTCTCCCAAAATCGGAATAGAAAGCGATCAAAAAATGTCATGTGCCCGAAAATGGTTCCAATAAAAACAACTAGTCCCGCAAAAAACAAGACCTCACATGACTCTGTGGGCCAAAATACAAAAAAATTATAGCTCTCAAAATGTGGTGATGCAAAAACTATTTTTTGCAATAAAAAGCGTCTTTTAGCGTGTGACAGCTGCCAAACATAAAAACAATAGTTTTCAACCTGGATGGTGCCAAGATTCAACCGTCCACACTGAGAACCACTGTTGAATGAGCTGCTGGGAACGGAGCGTCAGAAGCCGGGGTGACATCATAGAGGTTACCTCTGGTCACTGGGCTCCGTTACCAGCCGGGCTGAGCTGCGGTGAGATCCAGGGTCACTTAGGCTAGGTTCACATTGCGGTAAACCAGCCCGTTCAACGCATAGCGTTGACGGGCTGGTAACTGTATAGCATAACGCGTTATGCTATACCCGCTAGCGCAGATGAATCATCAGATGATTCATCTGTCCTAGCAGTGACGGAGCCCAGATGCTGCAGGCTGCGTCCGAGGCTCCGTCACTGAACGACGGCACGTAGCGAAAGCATGCCGCTTTACGGCATGCGTCGCGATGCGCCGAACAATGGGGTTCAATGGCAGCATTAACGGACTGCGTTACACCGCATTATACCGCGGTGTAACGCAGTCCATCTAACGGACTGCCTTGGTGCAATATGAACCCAGCCTTATACAATTCACATACGAGGAAACAGTAATTTGTTCCAAAAAGGGGGCACTTGTTGGGCATTGCCACTGTTAAGGCACATCTAGAAAAGTTCCTTAAATGTCATCCGCTCAATGCCGACTTTTATTCCCCATTGACTTGCATTGGGGTCGGGTTTCGGACGAAACTCCGACTTTTTTTGCCCTAGTCGGACCAGTTTCATCCGACTCAAATTTTGTTTCAGTCGGGTGGTCCGAAACCCGATCCGACCAAAGTCGCTCAACTCTAACCAGAAGGGTTAATAAACTTCTGGAATGTGGTTTGAGCAACTTGAAGGGTGCAGTTTTTAGAATGGTGTCACTTTTGGGTATTTTCTATCATATAGAACCCTCAAAGTGACTTCAAATGTGATGTGGTCCCTAAAAAAAAAAATGGTGTTGTAAAAATTAGTAATCGCTGTTTAACTTTTAACCCTTATAACTTCCTAACAAAAAAAATGTTGGTTCCAAAATTGTGCTTATGTAAAGTAGACATGTGGGAAATGTTACTTAGTAAGTATTTTGTGTGACAGATCGCTGTGATTTAAGGGCCTGAAAAGTCAAAGTTGGAAAAATGCGAAATTTTCAAAATTTTTGCCAAATTTCTGGGTTTTTTTCACAAATAAACGCAAGTCATATCAAAGAAATTTTACCACTATCATGAAGTACAATATGTCACGAGAAAATAATGTCAGATTCCGTGAGATCCATTGAAGCGTTCCAGAGTTATTACCTCAAAGGGACAGTGGTCAGAATTGTAAAAATTGGCCCGGTCATTAACCCCTTCCCGACCCATGACGCCGACGTCGGCGTCATGAAAACCTGTGCCATCCCGACCCATGACGCCGACGTAGGCGTCATGCTATAAATCATGTTACTGCGGGTCGGGGGGTCCGGGGTCACTGAAAGGTCACCCGACCCGCAGTAACAGGACCCTTACTGCATCACCACAGGGGGTTGGCTTAACCCCCACGTGGCCACGATCGCTCTGATTGGCTGTTAAAAGTGAAACTGCCAATCAGAGCGATTTGTAATATTTCACCAATGAAACTGGTGAAATATTACAATCCAGCCATGGCCGATGCTGCAATAGCATCTGCCATGGCTGGGCACCAAGATCAGACCCCCCCCCCCCCACACCGAGTCACGGCGGTGATCGGCCGCCGCCATCGAAAGATGGCAGCGATCGGTCACCGCCGTCGCTGTCTGCTCCCCTGTTCCTGCGATCCCCACCCCTCACCTTCCGATCCCCCCCCCTCACCGGTCCACCGATGTCCCTGGATCCGTCCCGGCGGCTGCCCGGGATTCTTCATGGGCGCCGCCATCTTGGAAAATGGCGGGCGCATGCGCAGTGCGCCCGCCGGACGGCGCATGCGCAGTGCGCCCTCCATTGTAAAAAAAATTATTTTGATCACTGTGATAAACTGTCACAGTGATCAAAATAAAAAAAAAGTAAATGAACCCCCCCCCCCCCCGTCATAGGTAGGGACAAATAATAAAAAAAATTTTTTTTTTTTTTTTCCTAGCTGATTTTGCTGCGGATCCGCGGCGGATATCGCGGCTGATCCGCGGCGGATTTCGCAGCAGATCCGCGGCAGATTTCGCTGCTGATCCGCGGCGGCTTTCGCTGCGGATCCGCGGCGGATTTCGCTGAGGATCCGCGGCGGATATCGCTGCTGATCCGCGGCGGATATCGCTGCTGATCCGCGGCTGATTTCGCTGCTGATCCGCGGCGGATTTCGCTGCTGATCCGCGGCGGATTTCGCTGCTGATCCGCGGCGGATTTCGCTGCTGATCCGCGGCGGATTTCGCTGCTGATCCGCGGCGGATTTCGCTGCTGATCCGCGGCGGATTTCGCTGCTGATCCGCTGCAGATCCGCGGCTGATTTCGCTGCGGATCCGCGGCTGATTTCGCTGCTGATCCGCAACTGATTTTGCTGCTGATTCGCGGCGGATCCGCGGCTGATTTCGCTGCTGATCCGCGGCTGATTTCGCTGCTGATCCGCAACTGATTTTGCTGCTGATTCGCGGCGGATCCGCGGCGGATTTCGCTGCTGATCCGCGGCGGCTTTCGCTGCGGATCTGCGGCGGATTTCGCTGCTGATCCGCAACTGATTTTGCTGCTGATTCGCTGCTGATCCGCGGCGGATTTCGCTGCTGATCTGCGGCGGATTTCGCTGCTGATCCGCGGCGGATTTCGCTGCTGATCCGCGGCGGATTTCGCTGCTGATCCGCGGCGGATTTCGCTGCTGATCCGCGGCGGATTTCGCTGCTGATCCGCGGCGGATTTCGCTGCTGATCCGCGGCGGATTTCGCTGCTGATCCGCGGCGGATTTCGCTGCTGATCCGCGGCGGATTTCGCTGCTGATCCGCGGCGGATTTCGCTGCTGATCCGCGGCGGATTTCGCTGCTGATCCGCGGCGGATTTCGCTGCTGATCCGCTACTGATTTCGCTGCGGATCCGCGACTGATTTCGCTGCGGATCCGCGACTGATTTCGCTGCGGATTTCGCTGCGGATCCGCGGCGGATTTTGCTGCTGATCCGCGGCGGATTTTGCTGCTGATCCGCGGCGGATTTTGCTGCTGATTCGCTGCGGATCCGCGGCTGATTTCGCTGCTGATCCGCGGCTGATTTCGCTGCTGATCCGCGGCTGATTTCGCTGCTGATCCGCGGCGGATTTCGCTGCTGATCCACTGCGGATTCGCTGCTGATCCGCGGCGGATTTCGCCGCTGATCCACGGCTGATTTCGCCGCTGATCCGTGGCGGATTTTGCTGCTGATCCGCGGCGGATTTTGCTGCTGATCCGCTGCGGATTTTGTTGCTGATCCGCGACTGATTATCTGCTGATTCATCTGCGCTAGCGGGTATAGCATAACGCGATCGCGTTATGCTATACCGTTACCAGCCGGTCACCGCTACGTGTTGAACGGGCTGGTAAAACGCAATATGAACCCAGCCTTAGGGTTAGAACTAGGGTTAGGGTTAGCATTAGGTTAAGGTTAGAATTACGGTTAGGTTGGAATTTGAGTTAGGGTTGGAATTAGGGTTAGGCTTGTAGTTAGGTTTATGGTTAGAGTTGGGATTAGGGTTAGGGGTGTGTTGGGGTTAGGGTTATGATTAGGGTTTGTATTAGGGTTAGGTGTGTGTAGGGGTTAGGGTTGGGGTTAGGGGTGTGTTGGGGTTAGTGTTGGAGTTAGAATTGAGGGGTTTCCACTATTTAGGCACATCAGGGGGTCTCCATACGCGACATGGCGCCACCATTGATTCCTGAAAATTTTGCGTTCAAAAAGTCAAACAGTGCTCCCTTTATTCCAAGCCCCGACGTATGCCCAAACAGTGGTTTATCCCCACATATGGGGTATCAGCGTACTCGGGAAAAATTGCACAACAACTTTGGGGGTTCTAATTTCTCCTGTTAACATTGGGAAAAAAATTGGGGACTAAAAATTATTTTTGTGGAAAAAAAATGATTTTATATTTTCACGGCTCTGCGTTATAAACTTCTGTGAAGGACTTGGAGATTCAAAGTGCTTATCACACATCTATAGGAGTTCCTTGGGGGATCTAGTTTCCAAAATGGGGTCACTTGTGGGGAGTTTCTACTGTTTAGGCACATCAGGGACTCTGCAAACGTAACATGACGCCCGAAGACCATTACATCAAGTGGGCATTTCAAAACGTCACTACTTCCCATCCGAGCCCCGACGTGTGCCCATACAGTAGTTTTCTCCCACATATGGGATATCAGCATACTCAGGACAAATTGGACAACAACTTTTGGGGTCTAATTTCTCATGTTACCCTTGGGAAAATAAAAAAATTGGGGACTAAAAGATCCTGATTGTGGAAAAAATATGATTTTTTTATTTTCATGCCCGGGCGTTATAAACTTCTGTGTAGCCCTTGGGGGTTCAAAGTGCTCACCACACATCTAGATAAGTTCTTTGCGGGGTCTAGTTTCCAAAATGGGGTCACTTGTGGGGAGTTTCTACTGTTTAGGCACATCAGGGGCTCTGCAAACGTAACAAGATGCCCGCAGACCATTCCATCAAGTCGGCATTTCAAAGCGTCACCACATCCCTTCCGAGCCCTGACGTGTGCCCAAACAGTGGTTCCCCCCCACATATGGGGTACTAGCGTACTCAGGACAAACTGGACAACAACTTTTGGGGTCCAATTTCTCCTGTAACCATTGTGAAATAAAAAATAGTGGGCTAAAAAATCATTTTTTGAGAAAAAAAATGATTTTTTATTTTCACGGCTCTGC
>JARQOD010000001.1:733515498-733588232 GCA_033576555.1 Oophaga sylvatica
AGACGGGAAGCAGATCAGCATTGGGCCCACTTTATCAGGAGGGGGCCGGTTACAGCCCCACCTATCCAGAAAGAGCTAAAAACAGCGCCGGGCCACCCTTGTGATAAAAACCCGAAAATAAATAAAATTTTTTCTTCCCCGGAGCGGGCCAAATGGGCCCCGAGCGGGTTCAAAAAAACTGTTAACCTGCAGTTTAAAACCCCATTTTCGGGCCCAATAGCGTTTTTTCCTGACGGGTTTCCCCCTTTTACCCCTTGCCTTTAATTTTTTAGGCCCGAAATATTTTTCATTGATCCCCATCGGCTTATTGGTTATTCAGAAAATCTCTTTTTTTTTAATTTTGAAAATGGGAAATTGGGTGTTTGTACCGCCCGAGCCTAAAAAAATCTCCTTCCCGGTCTTAAATCCTTGGGACTTCCTCCTTAGGGCGATTGTACTGAAGTAGGCACGAGCGGAAATTAAGCGGTTAAAAATTCCGCCCACCAAAGCTGTCGGCCCCCTACACGTTTTTCTGAAAATCCTGGGAAAGGCGATATTCAGGCCATTTTTGCATGTTCTTAAAGTTAGCTATCGAAAAAAAATAGGGGGTAGGGCAAAAGATTGTAATTACCTGGGAGGCAGACATTGTTGGTGCTTTTAGATGGCCAAAGCACCTAAAAATCAATTGTTTTTGAAAAATCTTGGTTCTTGGAAAGAAATAGAACAAAAGGTTCAATCTGTCAAATACGTCTTGCAATAAAGGGTTTAAAAAAGGGGTTAAAAATTTGACTTTTTCCTTTAATGAGCAAGTTAAAATGACCAGGGGATTTTAAAATATCTGAAAACCAAACTTGTGCATTCAGTTTTTACACTGTGCCTAAAAAATTTTCCCTTTTGAAAGCATTAAAAAAATATGCCCTGTTTCTGCGCCAGAAAAATTACATCTCTTTGCTTTTGGTAAAGTCCTAACTCAATTTCTGAAAAACATGAAAGGCTATCAAAATCCAGGCCCCTTTTTTTTTGCGCTTTGTGTTTTGGGGAGCTGCTGCATGAAGTTCGTAAACCAAAAAAATGGTCATTTTTTGATTTTGGGGTAAAAAAAGTTGTTTTGAAGAGTTATGTAAGGAATAATTAAAAAGTTGGTTGCTAAAAATTTTTTATATTTTATTCAAAATTGCCGCTGTGTATTTCGCTAAGCCCAAAGGGGCAAAATCATCTCCTGGTGAAGGGGGAGTAAAGCTGTTTATTTTATGTGTTATGGAAAAGAACAATTAAAAAATGTAAATTTTGCGAAAAGCTACGTTTTTCCCCATTTTACCCTTCAATCAAAAGTGTCTAAATTGCAAATAAATTTACATGCGTGGTTTTTTACGCTGTTGGGTTAAAATCTCGTGAAAACTAATCAACAATCTAAGTTGGGAAAGGGTTTTTGCCACACTAAAAATATCGCTAACGGGAACCTAAAAAAGTCCTATTTTGCGTCCCGTTTACGTTTTTGTTAGTGCGCCTTCCAGCGCGGTTTCCTGCTGTGATTCGTCTCCGGAAACGTTTTGACCGCAAGTATGCAATCTGCATACTTCTGGCCACATTTCGACTAGACTGCTTGGCCATGCTCAATACACTGAGAAAGGAAACAGCCATTTAGTCAACACATGACTGCATGTATGCAAATCACATACTTGCAGTCATGCTCCCACTGTTCCCAGCACCAGAGAATCTTCAGAGCACACAGTGAACACAATATGAGGATTAACAAGTCTGCAGTCTCTATGTGACTGCAAGCTCGTAGCAGAGGGGCTACACAACCATTTTAACTAATTCACAAAAAGCCCATTTTGCAAACATGCAACTTGTGAACATAGCCTAAGTCTTCTGTCAACCATGCTATAATTGTTTTGCTACAGTAGGGCTTTACAGGCAAGGACATTGCTGCGTGTAAGTTTGCCCCTAAATCAACCATTTATCAGATCATCAAAAAGTGCCAGGACTGTCTCCTACAGAGTATTCAACTACAGGATCAGTTCAACACAAAAGCAGACCTTGATCTGTGAAGGCAGTGGGCAGATGACAGTGCATTTGCATGCACAGTTAGGTAAATACTTTTAGAGGTCCGCTTGGTCAAGAAGTGTGGCAAAATGCCACTTCTATCCAAGAAAAACATCAAGGACAAACTGACATTCTGCAGAGGACTGGGTAATGCTATTTTATCTGATTAAGTTACCTTCAAACTGTTTCATGGAAGAATGATAGTCCACAGAAAGAAGGGTGAACACCAACCTGAATCGTGTCATGTCAACAGTAAGGCTAAGTGCACACGATCAGGAATAATTGCGTTTTTTTCGCGGTTTTTTCCGCGGTTTTCCGCGGTAAAAACGCGATAAAAACGCAAGCATTAAGCATCCTATACATGTTAATTGATTCCGCATGTTTTGGCCACATGTTGCGTTTTTTTCCGCGAAAAAAACGCTTTGCGGAAAAAATAGCAACATGTTCATTAATTTAGCGTAACCGCGGTGATTCCGCCGCCATAGGAATGCATTGAACCGCTTACTTTCCGCATGTGGCTATGCCCACTATGCGCAATGTAAGCGGTTCATGTGCGGATGGTACCCAGGGTCTGGAGCAGAGGAGACTCTCCTCCAGGCCCTGGGTACCATATCCCTGGTAAAACAATAATTAAAATAAAAAATAATGATATTCTCACCTTCCGGCGGCCCCCGCAGCCTTCCCGCGGCCCCCGCAGCCTTCCCGCCTTCAGCGACGCTCCCGGCAACTTCCGGTCCCAAGAGTCCTTTGCGAGAATCACCCAGATGGCATAGCGGTCTCGCGAGATGCTACGTCATCGGTGTGATTTGTTGCAAAGCACTCCTGGGACCGGAAGTTGCCGGGAGCGTCGCTGAAGGCGGGAAGGCTGCGGGGGGCGCCGGAAGGTGAGAATATCATTATTTATTATTTTTTTTATTATTTTTACATTAGATCTTTTTACTATTGATGCGACATAGGCGGCATCAATAGTAAAAAGTTGGTCACACTTGTCAAACACTATGTTTGACTCGTGTGACCAACCTGTCAATCAGTTTTCCAAGCGATGCTACAGATCGCTAGGAAAACGCTAGCATTCTGCAAGCTAATTACGCTTGCAAAACGCTATTATTCAGGCGGGAATCAGCATAAAAAAACGTGCGTATTTCCTGCGGGAGAAGTGCGGGATTGCCGCGGAAATTTCCGCGGCAATTCCGCAACGTGTGAACTTAGCCTAAAGCATTCCAAAACCATTTTATGTGTGGGATAATTTTCATCCAAGGGAGTGGTTCACTCACAATTTTGCCTAACATTTATGGCATTTAAAATCCTTCAAGAGCATCTTCTCCAAACAATACAAGCGCAATTTGGTGCACCATCATACTGGAAAAAGCATTGCCCTCACTATGTCACAAGGCAAAAGTGATAACTAAGTGGACCATTAAGCAAAACAATGAAATTGAGGGTACATGGCCAGGAAACCCTTCAGATCTCAATCCGATAGAAACCGGTGTTCAATCTTCAAAAAGCGGTGGACAAATATATCGTAATTTTCAGGTTCTAAGAAGCACTTTTTTCCCCAAAATTTGGGGGGGAAATGGGGGAGTGTCTCATTATCCAAATGTAGTTTGCCAGCTGTGGTGGAGCGGTGTCCCAGGGTCGGTGCTGCAGGAAGCCATCGCACTGAAAACCATGGAAAGTGTGGGGGATCCGGGTTTTCACAAAATATCAGGGGAACCCGGCAGCGCTGAACACCCACCCCCCATCCTACCAGCCTGGGGCCTTGCAGCTTTGCCCCACTTCTGCCTCTGCCAGCACTGACCCTGTCTCCTGGGACCCACCCCCCCAAGGTAAGCTACTGTAAGGTTATGTGCACATGTTCAGGAATTTTCGTGTTTTTTAGCGTTTTTGCTGCAGTTTTCCGCTGCAAAAACGCTTTAAAAACAGATAATTAGAATGCATTCTGCAATTATTGTGCACATGTTGCGTTTTTTTGTGCGAAAAAACGCATCGCGGAAAGAAACGCAGCAGGTTCATTCATTTTGCAGAATCGCGGTGATTCCGCCACTATAGGAATGCACTGAACCACTTACTTTCTGCATGTGGCTATGCCCACCATGCGCAAAGTGAGCGGTTCATGTGCGGATGGCTAAAAGGCTAATGGTCCACATTTACATTAGATGGCTGAGCGATGCTCTGTCCGATTGTTTGGCCAGAAGCCATCTTGACATTTCAGCCAAGCGTTTAGCCCAGGCACAATACAATCAGCAATCCAAAATCAGACATGCACCACATCTCCCCCAACTATAAGTGGGTCAATGCCATATACACATCATGCTGTCGGCCGAACACGTAATATCAGCCGATTCAGTGGTTGTCAGTCTACTAGGTGCCTTTATCGTGGTCTTCGGCTGTACACATTTTTTAACAGCTTGGGGACAATGCAAGTACCTTCACTTCTGTTACTTCTAGCAGAGGACACAGACATCTACAGAACAAATAAAGAATGGTTGGACATATGGGTACCTAACTCAATTCACATCTGTAGCGGTTATATAAAAAGCCTTGCAAGCTGATCACTAGGAATCAGGGGACGGCCAGCCTCCAAATATGTAGGTTCCCACAGCTATGAAACGGCATAGAATTGCAGTAGAATTGAAGAGACCAAAAATCTCATTAAAAGGAGTTGTCCACTATTTGGACAACCCCTTCTTGAACTAAATATTTGGCCCCAATAAAAAAAAACCTATACGTCGCCAGCACGGAAGAGAGTATCAGCAGTGTCCGCACTCGCGGTCCCGGAGCTCTGGTGCAGTTGAATGACACGTTGCGTTGGCATCACTGTCCCCACCTTCTAAGACATTTAACATGAAGAGGAAGTCATAGATCAGCCGCAGCCAGGACTTACTCTTCATGTTAAATCTGTACGAAGGCGAGGACAGTGACATCAGTGCTGATTGGGTGCCGGGCACCACGTGCCACAACACCGCACACAGAGCTCCGGTACTGCGAGTGCCAACACCGCTGGAACGGCGCCAGCAGGTGAGTTATTTTTATTTTATTGGGGTCAAACATTTAGTTCAAGAAGGGTTTTTCCTAGTAGTAGACAACCCCTTTAATCTCTACACCGGAACCCATTTGCATCCCTATGTATTGTTTAGGTGCAGGGATGATTCGATGTGCAGCTGCTTCTACTACAACTCCTTTAGACTTTGATCACACAAACGAGAAGTGCATTTTTTTTTTGCTGTTATTATCAGAGCCTCCTCCTATTAGAGGACGATCGAACATATGCACTGATGCTCTATCCAATAACTATGGGGCTGAAGGAAATTTATAGGTCTAATAAGGTCACGTATGATTTCAATAGGTATTAAAGGGGCAGTACAAGATTAAGAATGGCTGCAGGTTTTAAAGGTAATCTGTCACCCCATTTTTCGACTAAGATGCAGCCACCGCCATCAGGGGCTTATTATCTACAGCATTCTGTAATGCTGTAGATAAGCCCCCGATGTCACCTGAAAGAGAAGAAAAACGAGTTATATTATACTCACCCAGGGGCGGTCCGGTCCGGCACCTCCCATCTTGTAGTGAAACCCTCCTCTTTGCCTCCCGTCGCGCCTCCTGCGCAGGCACACTACTCTGCCCTGTTGAGGGCAGAGCAGAATACTGCAGTGCGCAGGCGCCGGGAAAGGTCAGCAAGGTCCGGCGCCTGCGCACTGCAGTACTTTACTCTGCCCTCAACAGGGCAGAGCAGTCTGCCTGCGCAGGAGCCGCGCCTGGAAGCAAAGAAGTGGACGTCTTCGCTACAAGATGGGAGGCACCAGCCCGGACCGCGACACCCATCGGACCGGACGCCGGACCGCCCCAGGGTGAGTATAATAGAACTCGTTTTTCTTCTCTTTCAGGTGACATCGGGGGCTTGTCTACAGCATTACAGAATTCTATAGATAAGCCCCTGATGGCGGTGGCCGCATCTTATACTCGAAAAATGGGGTGACAGATTCCCTTTAACAACAATGCATCCCCTGTCAAATTCCGGTATTGCAGGTTCGCTCTATTCAATAGGGTGGAGCTATAATATTACACACAACCTGATTCTGGAAAAAACTGCAATGTTTCTTTTATTCATAACGAACCACACTAGCATTAGAGAAATAGCCAAAACAACGACCCTGTCTTCGGACATCACTCCCGGCCCTGAGGCGATTTCCTGACATTTTACCACAGACTTCCTTTCTGCCCTACATGAACATGGTCTATGGCAGTAATTCCAATCATTTGCACAACTGATGTATACTACTTCTCAGTAGTTTGCCAGTATTAATTATATAGGTTTATCTAGATACAGCACTTGCATGGAGCAGAGAAAATAGTAACATAGTTAGCAAGGCCGAAAAAAGACATTTGTCCATCCAGTTCAGCCTGTATTCCGTCAGAATAAATCCCCAGATCTACGTCCTTCTAAAGAACCTAATAACTGTAAAATACAATATTGTTGCGCTCCAGGAAGACATCCAGGACTCTCTTGAACCCCTCGACTGAGTTCGCCATCACCACCTCCTCAGGCAAGGATTTCCAGATTGTCACTGCCCTAACAGTAAAGAATCCTCTTCTATGTTGGTGAAAAAACCTTCTCTAATCCAGACCCAGAGAATGCCCCCTTGTGACCGTCACCTTCCCTTGGTATAAACAGATCCTCGGAGAGATATTTGTATTGTCCCCTTATATACTTATACATGGTTATTAGATTGCCTCTCAGTCTTTTTTCTAGACTAAATAATCCTAATTTTGCTAATCTCTCTGGGTATTATAGTTCCCCCATCACCTGATGAATATCCCTCATTCACACTCCAGCAGAGAAAAACAGTATAGTTATTCTGGAAATCGTTACAGACATCACAAATAATATTGCACAGTACCTACAAATGTAATACACAGCAAAGCATCTGTCCCTATCCAAGAGCAGCTCAGCCCATTTCCTCCACACAATAGCTGAATGCAGGTCACGACTTCTGTCAGACCCAGGGTGGCCTGGCCTTGCAATGTGCAAGGAGAGAGGCTCCAGCAGACAAGCACTGAGACAGGCGGCAGTTTACACTAGCGTAAATCTTTGACAAGGATTTCTGTTCCATAGCTATAGCCCCATTATATAAAACCCAGTCGTCCTCAGTATTGCTGCCTGCCAAACCAAACATACGCCACTGGATGGAAGATCTGGAGGCCAGGGTGGATTTCAAAAGTAACCAAGGCAACCAGGATTTGTCCAGTCCTGCATTAGTAATTGATTAATGATCAAAAGCAGGGTTCAAATTAAAATATATATTCAAATAATACCACTCCCATGACATTTTCATTTTACTACACCTATGTATGTCTCTTTCATATGAAAACATGCAAAGATTTCCAACTAAGTAAAATATTTAAAAAAAAAAAAATTTAGTTCCTATGGATGCCATGTTACAGAAAAATAAATCAAATTACTTAAGGATTTTGTGTGCCACTCATCATGCTCCATCCACACAGCTGTCATGTTCACGGGCACTTGGAATATACTCCCGATTTTACATTAAACTTAACTGAGTGACCATGCATTTAAAATTACTTATTGCAGGACAACTCTGACTCCTGTTTAGTTATTTTATTCATCCCTTATGCTATATATTATAAATCTGGGTAAATTTATGTGCAATTTTACTTTTTTTTTTTTTTTTTTTTTTTTACAGGAAAAAATAAGAGGCAAACACTATAAACAGAAGGCAAAAAGGACAGCAAACTAAAGGGACGTTAAACAAAATAAATAAAAAATAAAAATAACGAGCTGAATGTTTCCATATAAAACAATTGCCAGGAACAGTCGAAAAATCTCAACTGCCAAGGCCAACTGTTCTAAGCCACAGGGGAGCAGTCTTATCACATGCTTCCTGAATCAGCAGCCCTGGTGACATGTGTGCTGCACTGACTCAGATCCAGTGAGAGGCAGCACACAGGCCTCTCCCATAAATACAAGCACATATACTAACCCAACAGTCTAGTAATGATAGAAGTAGTTGCTATGGGCAACACCTACACTCCCCTCCCCCAATTCATTTTCATAAATCAGCAGAATACAATACAGCCCAGGAGACCTTTTTTTGACATCTACACAATCTTTCATGGAGCTTGATCACAGCGAGACGTTAATTCTCTCCGAGGAGGTAGAAACTTAGAAAATAGTGAAAAATAAAATATTAGTGCAAAAGAAAAAGTGAAAGCATTGCACAGCTGGTGTTTTCACCATGGGAGATAAACAGTGCCAGATAGGCTGCCAGCAAATTAACCCCTTTTCCTATGACTGAAAACATATACTGCACAGATATCAGCATACAAGTTGAGTAGAGGAAAAGCTGTCACCAACACTGCTGCTTTAACCCCTTAGAGACAATATGTCAGCAGCTCTTTGCTATGTAATCTGAGCGCATCATACTGTAGGGTAGAGAACCTGATTCCAGCAATGTGTCACTTACTGGCTGCATTTTGCGGTTTCAATAAAATCAGTGTTTTATCAGCAGTAGATTATCACTAGAAGACTAGGTGTCTCCTGTTCCAACCTCACGCCTACCAATGATTAGCAGTTTTCAGTCAGTATACACTGTACCCAAAAAGCTGCCAAAATCAGTGATGTGGGCCAGGTTACACAGAGCTCAACATTCAGCCCTGTGTGAAACTGTGCTTCTAATATGGCCATTGTCTCCTTGCCACTGTCCACTTTTGAAACTCAGACCCTTCCTACAGTATATTGCTCATCTCAGCCAGTCTATAAATGATACCATCATGCAGTAGAACATTCCTCTCATCTCCTATATAAAATCTACAGTATATTGCTCCTCTAATATCCACTATATACAGACTCCTACTACTGTATATTGCTCTACTCATTCCTCTCCAAGTTCACCTTCCTCCTACAGTATAACGCTCCTTTCATGCCTCTCTAAACATAGCCCCCTCCAGCAGCCCATAGCTTTAGCCCCCTGGATAAACTGCTTCACTATACAGCAAATTGCGCCTCTTCGTGTGTGGAATGAGATTTCTGACAGGCAGAATGCAAAAATGGAGTTCCTCACTCATTCATGACAGCGGGCATCGCAAATGCATAATTCCACTTCTGTACTGCTGACAGTGCAGGATTGCAATCAGAAATTACATATGAGTGATCCTAAAAAATCAGCACTGCCCATATACCAACCTCAGTGGTTTGTGGGGGGGGAATATGTGGGCTGTATACAGAATGTCACAAGGATGACATCACAGCCCATGTGAGCAGCACATAAGACTTTAGACAAGGACAGAATTTTGAAAGGCTCATCCACAAAACAGAAATAAAACCATTCCTATAGGGAACATATCCCTTATAAAAAAAAATTATACTTGTGGTACAGATTACTTATTTTGTTTTACTTACACATAATTTTATTACATATGTAAGTTAGGGGTTTGGCATGGCCAATTGCTTGGAGCACCATTCCGCCACCTAAATTACCATCTTCCCCCTGTCCCCTTGTGATAATTGATTGACAGTGCTCCAAAGAATACTGCCTGTACTGAATCCTCAGCCCCGCACACACTGACATTGCAGGAGCCAACCAGGAGTTCACACAATGTCAGTGTGTACGGACGCCCTCTTATCCCACTGTTCTGACTGCAGAAATCGTTGGTGGCACACAGGATCACACAGTAGCGGGCTGCAAATGCTGACAGGGCAGGGAATGAAACAATCTACAGGAGCCAAGCACACAGTGTCAGAATGCTCTCATTTCCACTCCCATCAGCATCATCTGTTCACATCTGTGCAAACCTGTGTGCGGCAATAAGCCGCTTCAGACAGGAGTGGAATCACTGACAAGTGTGTAAGCTCTCAACTCCTGCAATGTCAATGCATACAGTGCTGAGTAAAGTACTCTTTGCAGCACTTTTAGGCTATGTGTGCACCTTGCAGATTTGCTTGTGGAAATTTCTGCGTGGATTCTGCATATCTTGGCAGAATTGCTGATTTTGATGCGTTTTTGTAAGTCCATAGAGCTAAATATAGATATATTAAAAAAAGAATAAATTGTGATGTCATTTCCTTGTTCAACCTCCATTGAAGACCCATAATATCATTACATACCATGTTCAAATTTATAATGGTTACACACATAAAACAAATACAAGTGGAAAAAAAATAAATTACCATCGGGCTTGGAGATATATACATATACACCCCAAGGTTTAGTAATGAACAGGTGTCAGCCATATACCCTCATTAATGAAACGGTACAAAAAGAGTTAAAGACACACACACATGCCTATGTAGGAGCATTAACATAATTAACCTAGATATGCTGTAACAAAACAGAAACTGTCAGAAATCTGCGTGAAACGCAATGTTTATTTTAAAGAAAATTTAAATAAAAAAAAAAAGATTGCGTGGGCTCCCGCATAATTTTCATAACCAGCAGAGGGAAAGCCGACGGTTGATGTTATATATTTTGGAAGAAGCCAATAGACATAAAGGTTCCTAGGCTATTAATATCAGCTCACAGATGTTTGCTTTGCCTTTACTGGCTAGTTTACAGGGGAACCCCAGAAAGAAATTGACATGGGTTCCCCCTATAAATAGAACCAGCAAAGGCTAGGCAAACAGCTGCAGGCTGATATTAAGAGCCTGGGAAGGGGCCATGTACACTGCTCGAAAAAATAAAGGGAACACTCAAATAACACATCCAAGATCTAAATGAATGAAATATTCTCATTGAATACTTTGTGGTGTACAAAGTTGAATGTGCTGTCAACATAAGTCACACAAAAATCATCAATGGAAATCAAAATTATTGAACCAATGGACGCCTGGATTTGGAGAGACCCCCAAAATGAAAGTGGAAACAAGTCAAAATGAAAATCAAAACAAGTCAAAATGATGCTCAGTATTGTGTGTGGCCTCCACGTGCCTGTATGACCTCCCTACAACGCCTGAGCATGCTCCTGATGAGGTTGTGGATGTTCTCCTGAGGGCGATCTCCTTCCAGACCTGGACTAAAGCATTTGTCAACTCCTGGACAGTCTGTGGTGCAACGTGATACTGGTGGATGGAGTGAGACATGATGTCTCAGATGTGCTCCATCGGATTCAGGCCTGGGGAACGGGCAGGCCCGTCCATAGCTTCAATGCCTTCATCTTGCAGGAACTGTTGAAACACTCCAGCCACATGAGGTCTGACACTGTCCTGCATTAGGAGGAACCCAGGGCCAACCGCACCAGCATATGGTCTCACAAGGGGTCTGAGGATCTCATCTCGGTACCTAATGGCAGTCAGGCTACCTCTGGCGAGCACATGGAGGGCTGTGTGGCCCTCCAAAGAAATTCCACCACACACCATTACTGACCCAATGCCAAACAGGTCATGCTGAAGGATGTTGCAGGCAGCAGATCACTCTCCAAGGCGTCTCCAGCCTCTGTCACGTCTGTTACATGTGCTGAGTGTGAACCTGCTGCCTGCAACATCCTTCAGCATGACCGGTTTGGCAGTGGGTCAGTAATGGTGTGGGGTGGCATTTCTTTGGAGAGCCACACAGCCCTCCATGTGCTTGCCAGAGGTAGCCCGACTGCCATTAGGTACCGAGATGAGATCCTCAGACCCCTTGTGAGACCATATGCTGGTGCGGTTGGCCTTGGGTTCCTCCTAATGCAGGACAATGCCAAACCTCATGTGGCTGGAGTGTGTCAGCAGTTCCTGCAAGATGAAGGCATTGAAGCTATGGACTGGCCTGCCCGTTCCCCAGACCTGTGTCATATTGAGCACATCTGGGACAGCATGTCTCGCTCCATTCACCAGCGTCACGTTGCACCACAGACTGTCCAGGAGTTGACGGATCCTTTAGTCCAGGTCTGGAAGGAGATCCCTCAGGAGAACACCTGCAACCTCATCAAGAGCATGCCCAGGCGTTGTAGGGAGGTCATACAGGCACGTTGAGGCCACACACAATACTGAGCATCATTTTGACTTGTTTCCACTTTCATTTTGGGGTCTCTCCAAATCCAGGCCTCCATTGGTTCAAAAATTTGATTTCCATTGATGATTTTTGTGTGATTATGTTGACAGCACATTCAACTTTGTGCACAACAAAGTATTCAATGAGAATATTTCATTCATTTAGATCTAGGTTGTGTTATTTGACTGTTCCTTTTATTTTTTTGAGCAGTGTATATTGGCACCCCTCCAGGCTAAAAACATCAGCTGTCACCTGCCCCAGAGAGGGCGCATCTTATAGATGCTCCAATTCTGGCACTTAGCCTCTCTTCCCACTTGCCCTGTAGCGGTGGCAAGTGGGGTTCATGTCACCTTTGTATTGTCAGGTGACATCAAGCCCACGGCTTAAGGGTATGCCACACTAAACAATATCGCTAACGGGATCGCTAAAAAACGTCACTATTTAGCGATCCCGTTAGCGATGTTGTTCAGTGCGGCAGCTTCCAGCGACGAGCTTCCTGCTGTGATCTCGCTCGTCGCTGGAATCGCTCCGGACCCTATTTCATCGCTGGAGCTCCCGCTGGGTAAGTATCTTATCGCTGTGTGGCACCTTTTCTTAGCGATTTAGCGGTACTTTTGTACCGCTAAAGTCGTTAAGAAGATCGCTAACGGCGATAGCGTCGTTAACTATATCGCTAAATGCGGCAGCATTTAGCGATATAGAAACAATCCCGCTAGCGATCTCATTAGTATGCAACGCTAACGAGATCGCTAGCGGGATTGTTTAGTGTGGCAGTACCTTTAGTAATGGAGGTGTCTATAAGACACCTCTCCATTACTAATCCTATAGTTACATGGCAAATAAAGACACAGCCAGAATAAAGTCCTGTTTTTGAAATAATCACACAGACTCCTTTATTGAATCTTAATTACCATACTTACTGAACGCCTAATCCGCGACACTCTCGTCTCCTGCAACAAAAATAAAATTATAAACCAACATATAATACTATCCAGTCCGACGTACTCCATTTAATCCCGAGTATTCCACGGCGATCTCATGTGTACAACAGTCGACCACTCTACCCGGCCTCTAGCGATACAATGACAGGAGGTAATCGCTCCAGCAGTGTATAACTGCGCCGCCCTGAGAGTTCACTGGAGTTCATCAGCTCCGATGCTCTCACTTACGGCACTACCGCTGCGTGAGAACTTTCTCATGCAGCAGTGCCGTGAGAGCACGTAGCTGATCAGCTGATGTACTCTGGTGAACTCTCACGGCAGCTCAGTGATACACTGCGGGAGCGATTACCTCCTGCCAGTGTATCGCCGGCGGCTGGGTGACATCGACGTGGGACACTCGGTATTAAATGGACTACAGCGGACAGGGAATATATGTTGGTTTATTATTGATTGCTTGCAGAAGTGTGGGCGTCAGGGATTATGTGCTCAGGGAGTATGCATATTGTATGTGATTATGTCAATGTTCTCTTTTTTTTTTTTTTACAATTCAACTCAGGCGTCGGCTGATGGACTATTTTCCCATCATCGGCTCATGCTGTCTGTTATATGTGACAGCAGACATAGCTGGATGGGAGTAGCAGTCCCATCAGACGACGTCTAAGTACAATCACTATAGGCTGTTTGTCACATGGGTACACACACACACACAGACAGACACCGGCAGACAGCCACACAGACAGACATGCACACATTCTCCACCCACACACTCTTCCTCCTTCTCACATCATTTCCTTTGACAATTCCACAGCATTTTTGGCAGCAAATCTGCAGCAAATCCTCAAACCTTTCTACACCTGCGTTTTTGCTGCAGATTTGTGCGACTCAATGGAAGTCAATAGGTGAAAAACGCTGCAGATCCGCTAAAAGAATTGACATGCAGCGGAAAATAAAACGCTGCAAGTAAGGACGGAAATTTCCGCAGCATGTGCACAACAATTCAGGAATGTCATTGATTAATATTGCTTAAGTAATCCATTGCGTTTTTGGAACATTTCTGCAGAAAAAACGCTGCAGAAATGCAACAAATCCGCAACGTGTGCATATAGCTTACAACATCATAAGCGAAGGGGAACAACCAAGCATCGATCACTTGGCCACGCCAAGGGTGCAACAAAGCCTCCTCATTTTTATTAAAAACAGTTTTATTACAAAGTCATGGAAAGTGTTGGCATCCTTGAAAATGTTCGAGAAAATGAAGTATTAGTAACAGAAAATTATTGTGATTGCACATGTTTTGTTATACACAAATTTACTCCCTTTGTGTGTATTGCAACAACACAAGAAAACAAAAGAAAAAAAAAAGCAATTTGGACATAATTACACACTAAACCCCAAAAATGGGCTGGATAAAATTATTGGCACCCTCAACTTAATATTTGGTTGCACATCCTCTGGAATAAATAACCACAATCAATCACTTCCTATAACTATCAAAAAGCTTCTTACACCTCTCAACTGAAATTTTGGACCACTTTTCTTTTGCAGACTGCTCCGGGTCTTTAATATTTGAAGGGTGCCTTCTCCGAACAGCAATTTTAAGATCTCTCCACAGGTATTCAATAGGATTTAGATCCGGACTCATTACTGGCCACTTCAGAACTCTCCAGCACTTTGCAGCCATTCATTTCTGGGTGCTTCTTGAAGTATGTTTGAGATCATTGTATTACTGGAAGACCCAAGACCTAGGACACAAACCCAGCTTTCTAACACTGGGCACTACATTGCGACCCCAATTCCTTTAGCAATCATCAGATTTCATGCTGCCTTGCACAGTCAAGGCAGCCAGTGCCAGAGGCAACAAAACAACCCCAAAACATCTTAGAACCTCCACCATACTTAACTGTAGGTACGGTGTTCTCTTCTTCCTAGGCCTCATTCAGTTTTCAGTAAACAGTAGAATGATATGCTTTACCAAAAAGCTCTATCTTGGTCTCATGTGTCCATAAGACGCTTTCCCAAAAGGATTTTGGCTTACACGCGTATATTTTTGAAAAGTGCAGTCTAGCTTTTTTAGGTCTCTGTGTCAGAAGTGGAGTCCTCCAGGGTCTCCTGCCTTAGCGTTTCATTTAATTCAAGTGTCGACGGATACTGACACTGATGCACCCTGAGCCTGCAGGACAGCTTCAATTTCTTTGGAACTTGATTGGGACTACTTATCCACCATCCAGACTATCCTGCGTTGCAACTTTTCATCAATTTTTTCTCTGCCGTGCACGTCCATGTAGATTAGCTACAGGCCATAAGTTGTAAATTTATTATGTTGCGCACCGTGGACAAAGGAACATCAAGATCTCTGTAGATGAACTTGTTACCTTGACATATTTGATATTTTTCAACAATTTTGGTTCTCAAGTCCTCAGACAGCCCTGTTTCTGTTCTCCATTGCTTAGTGTGACACACACAGACATACAATGCAAAAATTGACAACTTCTCCCCTTTTTATCTGATTTCAGGTGTTATTTTTATATTGCTCATACCTGTTACTTGCCACAGGCGAGTCTGAACAAACATCACATGCTTGAAACAAAGTTGTTGACCCACAATTTTGTAAAAGGTGCCAACAATTTAATCCGGTCCATTTTTGTGGTTTTGCGTGAAATTATGACCATTTTGCCTTTTTTTTTCCTGTATTTTTTCTCCAATACATACAAAAGAAATAAACATATGTATAACAAAACATGTGTAATTGAAATAATTTTCTGGGAGAAATACTTCACTTACTGGAACAATTTCAACACTTTTGGCCATGACTATGTATATAAGCAAAATCTGAACCAATAGTATGATTTTTTTTTTAGGGGCTAGGTGCCCCATATAAAAGTATAAATGGTTTAATTTCAGTTTTGGGTGGTGACAGACACCCTTTAATAGAAGCATATTACACACATACATTGCTGATAGAAAGCTTTGGGAGAAATTTAAAAAAAAAAATCTTTGGAAAACGTCTTAAATATATCTCTTGGAGAGAAAGATAAAGTCAAGAGATGTGTGAGTGCAGTTTGACTTGCAAGCCTCTTCTAATAAATAGAACAGATCAGCGGAGTTTACAATAAGGGCATGTTTACACATGGCAGATACAGTGCAAATTTCTTTGTGTGTGAAAAACCATAGCAAATTGCAGAAGCAGCACAGCGGATGACATTTTACTAAAATCTCATACACGCACTACACAAAAAAAATCAGGACTGAATTCCTGCAGAAATTTACCTGGCAGTTTTTAAGTCACACAGAATATCAATTTATGCTGCACATAGAGTGCAGATTTTTCCCATAAAAAGGGAATCTGTCACCACTTTTTTGACATATCATGTAAAAATATCATTCAATTTAGTGTCAGCTCTGCATTATACAAGTACTTTTTATACCCCTTGACTCCCCACCAATGATACATAAATACCGTTTTTATTCCTCCCGCGGTGTATGTAAATATGCTCGGTCCGGTCCGATGGGCGAGGCTTATTGTCCGTCTCTCCCCCCCTCCTGGCTTGCTCTACGCATTCCTTTTGGGTTATTCCTGCGTTTGCGTAGTTACCGCGCGTGCGCAGTATGCTTTGCCCAACTCTGGGCAAAGCCGAAAAAACAGTATTGCGCATGCGCCGGCATACGCCATGGCGTTCTATGGCCTGGAAGTATACTTGTATACTTCCAGGCCATAGAACGCCATGGCGTATGCTGACGCATGCGCGGTATTGTTTTTCGGCTTTGCCCAGTGGGAAAAGCATACTGCGCACGCGCGAGGGACCATTTGAATGCGCACGCGCGGTAACTGTACGTTATCTGTGATATTCACAGAAACAAATACGCACAGCAAGACGAGAAGGGGTGGAGACAATAAGCCACACACATCGGACCGGACCGAGCATATTTACATACACCGTTGGAGGAACAAAAACGGTATTTATGTATCATTGGTGGGGAGTCAAGGGGTATAAAAAGTACTTGTATAATGCAGAGCTGACACTAAATTGAATATTTTTACATGACATGCCAAAAAAGTGGTGACAGATTCCCTTTAAATTCAATGGAAATGTTAAACTCCTGACCAGCTAGATTTCTTTTTGCAGTTTTACAGTTTTTATTTGGTCAGATCTGTAACAAAATATGTAACTCCTGTATAAAAAAAAAAAAAAGTGTGATGTACACAGACCTTCAGGATACGAGAGTATAAATTCTGTTTTTGCCTTATTCACAGCAGCAAATTAACAGACAAATCTGCACCAAAATTTGCTGCTAGAACAGGTGTTTCTGCAGTCTCTGGTGAAATTGCTTTGGAGCATTTGCTCTAATGGGGCATAGTTGCAGTACCTAAAACAAGTGCCAGAAAATGGGCACTCCTGTGTCAGGTACTGCAGTCAGCACATTAGCAATTTTGGATGCTTCTCTATTACACATTAGTGGCAGGTCTGAAGTATAAGACCTTATTAACCCCTTAATGACCGTCAATACGTCTTGTACCTGACCTGAGATATAAGAGACTAGCATCCCCACACCAGTGACAATCCAGCAGCTGTCGGCTGTACACTATAGCTGACAACTTGCTGCATCAGCCATGATCAGTGTTGTCACCATCCATATCTGTTTACCCCCTTAAGGCCCCGTCTCACATAGCGAGATCGCTGCTGAGTCACAAGTTTTGTGAATCGCTGGTAGTGTCAGAAATGCCTGGACTTTTTTTTTTGATCGCTGGTCTCCCGCTGGCCAGCATGCATCGCTGCGTGTGGCAGGCAGGAGACCAGCGATCAGCTGGTAACCAAGGTACACATCGGGTTTCCAGGCACCGCGCAGCGCTTGGAAACCCGATGTGTACCTTGGTTACCAGCTCCCTGCATCAGCGGGCTGGTATCCAACGTACACTGCGAGTAACTGAGCGACGTTACCCGCAGTGCTGCTGTCCTGATCGCTGCCTGTTTGGCAGCTCAGCAGCGATCATGTAGCGACACACCAGCGATCCTGACAAGTTCATATCGTTGTCAGAATCGCTGGTGCGTCGCTATGTGAGACGGGGCCCTTAGATGCTGCTGTCATTAAGGACTATATCATATAAATGCTTAAAAAAATTAAAAAAAAAGTGTGGGGACTTCCTCTTTATCCCTATCGGCGCCCTGAGATAACGATTGTGTGGTCCTGATATTTGCCATGGCAATTCACGAGCAAATAGTGGCTTTAGAGTCTGCTGGCTACAGTGACCTGTTCAGACTTTAGCGACATTTAACCCCTTCATGACCCAGCCTATTTTGACCTTAAAGACCTTGCCATTTTTTGCAATTCTGACCAGTGTCCCTTTATGAGGTAATAACTCAGGAACGCTTCAACGGATCCTAGCGATTCTGAGATTGTTTTTTCGTGACATATTGGGCTTCATGTTAGTGGTAAATTAAGGTCGATAATTTTTGCGTTTATTTGTGAAAAAAATGGAAATTTGGCGAAAATTCTGAAAATTTTGTAATTTTCAAATTTTTAATTTTTATTCTGTTAAACCAGAGAGTTATGTGGCACAAAATAGTTAATAAATAACATTTCCCACATGTCTACTTTACATCAGCACAATTTTGGGAACAACTTTTTTTTTTGTTAGGAAGTTATAAGGGTTAAAAGTTGACCAGCGATTTCTCCTTTTTACATCAAAATTTACAAAACCATTTTTTTTAGGGACCACCTCACATTTGAAGTCACTTTGAGGGGTCTATATGGCAGAAAATACCCAAAAGTGACACCTTTATAAAAACTGCACCCCTCAAGCTACTCAAAACTACATTCAAGAAGATTATTAACCCTTCAGGTGCTTCACAGGAACTAAAGCAACGTGGAAGGAAAAAATGGACATTTTAATTTTTCCAACAAAAATTTTCTTTTAGCATCAATTTTTTCATTTTTACATGGGCATCAGGATAAAATGGATCCTAAAATTTGTTGAGCAATTTCTCCTGAGTACACAGATACCTCATATGTGGTCATAAACCACTGTATGGGCGCACAGCAGGGCTCAGAAGGGAAGGAGCGCAATTTGACTTTTTGAATAGAAAATATGCTGGAACATTTAGCGGTTGCCATGTCACATTTGGAGAGTCCCTGTGTGCCTAAACATTGGAGCTCCCCCACAAGTGACCCCATTTTGGAAACTAGACCGCTAAGGAACTTATCTAGATGCATAGTGATCACTTTGAACCCCAAGGTGCTTCACAAATTGATCTGTAAAAAAAAGAAAGTACTTTTTTTTCACAAAAATTTTCTTTTAGCCTCAGTTTTTTTCATTTTCACATGGGCAACAGTATAAATTGGATCCTAAAATTTGTTGGGCAATTTCTCCTGAGTACACAGATACCTCATATGTGGTCATAAACCACTGTTTGGGCGCACGGCAGGGCTCAGAAGGGAAGGAGCGCCATTTGACTTTTTGAATGGAAAATATGCTGGAATATTTAGCGATTGCCATGTCACATTTGGAGAGTCCCTGTGTGCCTAAACATTGGAGCTCCCCCACAAGTGACCCCATTTTGGAAACTAGACGCCCTAAGGAACTTATCTAGATGCATAGTGAGCACTTTGAACCCCCAGGTGCTTCACAGAAGTTTATAACGCAGAGCCGTGAAAATAAAAAATCATTTTTTTTCTCAAAAAATGATTTTTTAGCCCACTATTTTTTATTTTCACAATGGTTACAGGAGAAATTGGACCCCAAAAGTTGTTGTCCAGTTTGTCCTGAGTACGCTAGTACCCCATATGTGGGGGGAACCACTGTTTGGGCACACGTCAGGGCTCAGAAGGGATGTGGTGACGCTTTGAAATGCCGACTTGATGGAATGGTCTGCGGGCATCTTGTTACGTTTGCAGAGCCCCTGATGTGCCTAAACAGTAGAAACTCCCCACAAGTGACCCCATTTAGGAAACTAGACCCCACAAAGAACTTATCTAGATGTGTGGTGAGCACTTTGAACCCCCAAGGGCTACACAGAAGTTTATAACGCCCGGGCATGAAAATAAAAAAATCATATTTTTTCCACAATCAGGATCTTTTAGTCCCCAATTTTTTTATTTTCCCAAGGGTAACATGAGAAATTAGACCCCAAAAGTTGTTGTCCAATTTGTCCTGAGTATGCTGATATCCCATATGTGGGGAAAACTACTGTATGGGCACACGTCGGGGCTCGGATGGGAAATAGTGACGTTTTGAAATGCCCACTTGATGGAATGGTCTTCGGGCGTCATGTTACGTTTGCAGAGTCCCTGATGTGCCTAAACAGTAGAAACTCCCCACAAGTGACCCCATTTTGGAAACTAGATCCCCCAAGGAACTCCTATAGATGTGTGATAAGCACTTTGAATCTCCAAGTCCTTCACAGAAGTTTATAACGCAGAGCCGTGAAAATATAAAATCATTTTTTTTCCACAAAAATAATTTTTAGTCCCCAATTTTTTTTCCCAATGTTAACAGGAGAAATTAGAACCCCCAAAGTTGTTATGCAATTTTTCCCGAGTACGCTGATACCTCATATGTGAGGATAAACCACTGTTTGGGCATACGTCGGGGCTTGGAATAAAGGGAGCACTGTTTGACTTTTTGAACGCAAAATTTGCAGGAATCAATGGTGGCGCCATGTCGCGTATGGAGACCCCCTGATGTGCCTAAATAGTGGAAACCCCTCAATTCTAACTCCAACACTAACCCCAACACACCCTAACCCCAACCCCTACACACACCTAACCCTAATACAAACCCTAATCATAACCTTAACCCCAACACACCCCTAACCCTAATCCCAACTCTAACCATAAACCTAACTACAAGCCTAACCCTAATTCCAACCCTAACCCTAATTCCAACCCTAACTCAAATTCCAACCCTAACCGTAATTCTAACCTTAACCCTAATGCTAACCCTAACCCTAGTTCTAACCCTAAGGCTGGGTTCATATTGCGTTTTACCAGCCCGTTCAACACGTAGCGTTGACCGGCTGGTAACGGTATAGCATAACGCGATCGCGTTATGCTATACCCGCTAGCGCAGATGAATCAGCAGATAATCAGCCGCGGATCCGCAGCGAAATCAGTCGCGGATCAGCAGCGAAATCAGCCGCGGATCCGCAGCGGATCAGCAGCGAATCCGCCGCGGATCAGCAGCGAAATCCACCGCGGATCAGCAGCGAAATCCGCCGCGGATCAGCAGCGAAATCCGCCGCGGATCAGCAGCGAAATCCGCCGCGGATCAGCAGCGAAATCCGCCGCGGATCAGCAGCGAAATCCGCCGCGGATCAGCAGCGAAATCCGCCGCGGATCAGCAGCGATATCCGCCGCGGATCAGCAGCGATATCCGCCGCGGATCAGCAGCGATATCCGCCGCGGATCAGCAGCGATATCCGCCGCGGATCAGCAGCGATATCCGCCGCGGATCCGCAGCGAAATCAGCCGCAGATCAGCAGCGAAATCAGCCGCGGATCCGCCGCGAAATCCGCCGCGGATCAGCCGCGATATCCGCCGCGGATCCGCAGCAAAATCAGCTGCGGATCAGCAGCAAAATCCGCTAGGAAAAAAATATATATATTTTTTTATTATTTGTCCCTACCCATGACAGGGAGGGGTTCATTTACTTTTTTTTTTATTTTGATCACTGTGACAGTTTATCACAGTGATCAAAATAATTTTTTTTACAATGGAGGGCGCACTGCGCATGCGCCGGCCGGCGGGCGCACTGCGCATGCGCCCGCCATTTTCCAAGATGGCGGCGCCCATGAAGAATCCCGGGCAGCCGCCGGGACGGATCCAGGGACATCGGTGGACCGGGAGAGGTGAGTAGGGGATGTCGGAAGGTGAGGGGGGGGGGGTGATCGCAGGAGCAGGGGAGCAGACAGCGACGGCGGTGACCGATCGCTGCCATCTTTTGATGGCGGCGGCCGATCACCGCCGTGACATGGTGTGGGGGGGGTCTGATCACGGTCTCCAGCCATGGCAGATGCTATTGCAGCATCGGCCATGGCTGGATTGTAATATTTCACCAGTTTCATTGGTGAAATATTACAAATCGCTCTGATTGGCAGTTTCACTTTTAACAGCCAATCAGAGCGATCGTGGCCACGTGGGGGTTAAGCCAACCCCCCTGTGGTGATGCAGTAAGGGTCCTGTTACTGCGGGTCGGGTGACCTTTCAGTGACCCCGGACCCCCGACCCGCAGTAACATGATTTATAGCATGACGCCGATGGTGGCGTCATGGGTCGGGATGGCACAGGTTTTCATGACGCCAACGTCGGCGTCATGGGTCGGGAAGGGGTTAAGGGGTAAAAATCAACTTTTTCATTCCTATCATGCCACTTTGTATTAATTCCTGAAAAGCACCTGAAGGGTTAATAAACTACCTGACAGCAGTTTTCAGTATGTCAGGAGGTGTTGTTTTTAAAATGGTATCACTTTTGGGGGGTTTCCAATATATAGGACCCGTAAAGTCACTTCAAACCTGGATAGGTCCCTAAAAAAAATAATTTTGTACATTTCCATGAAAAAATGAAAAATGACTGCTACATTTTTAACCCCTTAACCCCAAGGGTGGTTTGCACGTTAATGACCGGGCCAATTTTTACAATTCTGACCACTGTCTCTTTATGAGGCTATAACTCTGGAACGCTTCAACGGATCTTCGCGATTCTGAGACTGTTTTCTCGTGACATATTGTACTTCACGTTAGTGATAAAATTTCTTCCATATAACTTGCGTTTATTTTTGAAAAAAAACGCAAATATGGAGAAAATTTTGCAATTTTCAAACTTTGAATTTTTATTCCCTTAAAACAGAGAAATATGTCACACAAAATAGTTAAGAAATAACATTTCCCACATGTCTACTTTACATCAGCACAATTTTGGAACCAAAATTTTTTTTTCTTAGGAAATTATAAGGGTTAAAAGTTGACAAGCGATTTCTCATTTTTACAACAAAATTTACAAAGCCATTTTTTTTTAGGGACCACCTCATATTTGAAGTCACTTTGAGGGGTCTATATAGCAGAAAATACCCAAAAGTGACATCATTCTAAAAACTGCACCCCTCAAGGTACTCAAAACCACATTCAAGAAGTTTATTAACCTTTCAGGTGCTTCACAGGAGCTGAAGCAACGTGGAAGGAAAAAATGAACATTTAACTTTTTAGCCACAAAAATGATCTTTTACAAACTTTTTTTTATTTTCACAAGGGTAAAAGGAGAAAATGGGCAGATAAAGTTGTTGTGCAATTTCTCCTGAGTATGCCAATACCCCATATATGGAGGAAAACCACTGTTTGGGCGCACGGCAGAGCTCGTAAGGGAAGGAGCGCCGTTTGACTTTTTCAAACTAAAATTGGCTGGAATTGAGATTGGACGCCATGTCGTGTTTGGAGAGCCCCTGATGTGCCTAAACAGTGGAAACCCCCCACAAGTGACACCATTCTGGAAACTAGACCCCCTAAGGAACTTATCTAGATCTGTTGTGAGCACTTTGAACCCCCAAGTGTTTCACAAAAGTTTATAATGCCTGGGTGTGAAAAAAAAAAAAAAAAACAATTTTCCACAAAAATTATTTTTTTAGTCCCAAATTTTTGATTTTTCCCAAGGAAATTGGACCCCAAAAGTTGTTGTCCAATTTGTCCTGAGTACTCTGATACCCCATATGTGGGGGGGGGAAACTGTTTGGGCGCACGACAGGGCTTGGAAAGGAAGTAGTAACGTTTTGGAATGCAGACATTGATGGGGGTCATGTTCCATTTGCAGTGCCCCAGATGTGCCTAAACATTGGAAACCCCCCACAAGTGACCCCATTTTGGAAACTAGACCCCTAAGGAGCTTATCTAGATCTTTGGTGAGCACTTTGAACCCCCAAGTGCTTCACACAAGTTTATAATGCCTGGGCATGAAAATAAAAAATCCTATTTTTTTCCCACAAAAATTATCTTTTAGTCACTAATTTTTTATTTTCCCAAGGGTAACAGGAGAAATTGGACCACAAAAGTTGTTGTCCAATTTGTCCTGAGTACGCTGATACCCCATATGTGGGGGGGAACCACAGTTTGGGAGCACGGCAGAGCTCGGAATGGAAGGAGCACCATTTGACTTTTTCCAAACAAAATTGGCTGGAATTGAGATCGGTCGCCATGTTGCATTTGGAGAGCCCCTGATGTGCCTAAACAGTGGAAACCTCCCACAAATGACCCCATTTGAGAAACTAGACCCCCTAAGGAACTTATCTAGATCTTTGGTGAGCAATTTGAACCCCCAAGTGCTTCACACAAGTTTATAACGTAGAGTCGTAAAATTAAAAAATCAATTTTTCCACAAAAATGATCTTTTCACCCCAATTTTTATTTTCCCAAGGGTAACAAGACTCCAAAAGTTATTGTGCAATTTGTCCTGAGTACGCTGATACCCCATATGTGGGGGTAAACCACTGTTTAGGTGCATGGCAGAGTTTGGAAGGGAAGGAGCGCCGTTCGACTATTTCAACACAGAATTGGCTGGATGCCATGTCATGTTTGGAGAGCTCCTGATCTGCCTAAACAGTGGAGGAAACCCCCAACAAATGACACCATTTTGGAAACTAGACCCCTCAAGGAACTTATCTAGATGTGTGGTGAGCACTTTGAACCCCGAAGTGCTTCAAAGAAGTTTATAACGTACAGCCGTAAAATAAAAATCTTTTTTTTTTTTTTTTTTTACAAACATGATTTTTTCGTCCCCAATATTTTATTTTCATAAGGGTAACAGGAGAAATTGGACCCCAAAAGTTGTTGTCCAATTTGTCCTGAGTACGCTGATACTCAATATGTGGGAGAAAACTACTGTATGGGCACACGTCGGGGCTCGGAAGGGAAGTAGTGACGTTTTGGATTGCAGACATTGATGGAATGGTCTGGGGGCGTCATGTCGCATTTGGAGAGCCCCTGATGCCCCTAAACAGTGGAAACCCCCCACAAGTGACCCCATTTTGGAAAATAGACCCCACAAGGAATTTATCTAGATGTGTGGTGAGCGCTATGAAGCCCCAAGTGCTTCACAGAAGTTTATAACGTACAGCCGTAAAAACAAAAAAATCATTTTTTTTTTAAAAAATGATATTTTTACCCCCAGTTTTTTATTTTCCCAAGGGTAACAGAAGAAATAGGACAAATTGCACAATAACTCTTGGGGTCCAGAGTACACGGATACCCCATATGTGGGGGTAAACTACTGTTTGGGCGCATGGCAGAGCTCAGAAGTGAAGGAGCACCGTTTGACTTTTTCAACGCAGAATTGGCTGGAATTGAGATTAGACGCCATGTCACATTTGGAGAGCCCCTGATGTGCCTAAACAGCGGAAACCCCCCAATTCTAACTCCAAGCCTAACCCCAACACACCCCTAACCCTAGTCCCAACCCTAACCACAAACCTAACCCTAACACACCCATAACCCTAATCCCAACCTTAATTCTAACTTTAGCGCCAACCCTAACCCTAACTTTAGCCGCAGCCCTAACCCTAATGGGAAAATGGAAATAAATACTTTTTTTAATTTTATTATTTTTCCCTAACTAAGGGGGTGATAAAGGGGGGTTTGATTTACTATTTATAGCGGATTTTTTGATTGGCAGCTGTCACGCTAAAAGACGCTTTTTATTGCAAAAAATAGTTTTTGCATCACCACATTTTGAGAGCTATAATTTTTGCATATTTTGGCCCACAGTCATGTGAGGTCTTATTTTTTGCGGTACAAATTGATGTTTTTATTGGTACCATTTTTGAGCATGTGACATTTTTTGATCGCTTTTTATTTCGATTTTTGGGAGGTTAGAATGAACAAAAATCAGCAATTCAGGATATTCTTTTGGGGGAGGCGTTTATACCGTTCCGCGTGTGGTAAAATTGATAAAGCAGTTTTATTTCTTCGGGTCAGAACGATTATGGCGATTCCTCATTTATATCATTTTTTTTATGTTTTGGCGCCTTTATAGATTAAAACCAATTTTATAAAAAATTATTATTTTTGCATCGCTTTATTCTGCGAGCTATAACTTTTTTATTTTTTCGCTGATGATGCTGTGTGGCGGCTCGTTTTTTGCGGGACAAGATGACGTTTTCAGCGGTACCATGTTTATTTATATCGGTCTTTTTGATCGCGTGTTATTCCACTTTTTGTTCGGCGGTATGATGATAAAGCATTGATTTTTTGCTTTGTGTTTTTTTTTTTTTAAGGGGTTCACTAAAGGGGTTAACTAGTGGGACAGTTTTATAGGGGGGTTGTTACGGACGCGGCGATACCAAATATGTGTACTTTTATTGTTTTGGTTTTTTTATTTACAGGAAAAAATGAATTTATTGGGGAATATTTTTTTTTTTTTATGATTTTTTTAAACAATTTTCATTTTTATTTTTTTTACTTTGTCCCAGGGTGGGACATCACTGTACAGGGTCAGATCGCTGGTGTGACAGGGTGCACAGCACTCTGTCACACCAGCGATCGCTCTGGCATCGCTGCAGGCTTCTCAGTGCCTGCTCTCAGCAGGCACTGAGGAAGCCGCCTCCCTGCAGGACCCGGATGGACCCCGGCGCCATCTTGGATCCGGGGTCCTGCAGGGAGGAAGGACCCTCGGAACAGCGCGACACATCGCGCTGCTCTGAGGGTCTCAGGAGAGCGCGCAGGGAGCCCCCCTCCCTGCGCGATCCTCCCCTGTGCCCCCGGTACACTGCGATCAAGTTTGATCGCGGTGTGCCAGGGGTTAATGTGCCGGGAGCGGTCCGTGACCGCTCCTGACACATAGTGCTGGGTGTCAGCTGTGATAATCAGCTGACACCCGGCCGCAATCGGCTGCGCTCCCCCCGGGAGCGCGTCTGATCGCACGGGACATACTATCCCGTCCATTGTCATACGGGCCCAGGTATTATGGACGGGATAGTACGTCTGATGGCAGTAAGGGGTTAACCCTCCTAAAATGCTAACAAAATAACATTTTACAAATGGTGCTGATGTAAAGCCGACATGTGGGAAATGTTATTTATTAATGTTTTACTATGGTATGACTATCGGAATTAAAGGGATAATCATTCCAAGTTTGAAAATTTCTAATTTTTTTGTTTTTGTCAAATTTCTGATATTTTTTATTAACACAAAACATATCAATCTAAATTTACTATTATCAAAGTATAATGTGTCACGAAAAAAAATCTTAAAATCACTGGAATTTGTCAAAGCGTTCCAGAGTTATTACCACAAAGTGACACTGGTCAGATTTTTCAAATTTGGCTCTGTCACTAAGGGGTTAAATCCTGAAAAACTGCTTTAAAGGGAATCTGTGACTCCATTTTTCGACCATCAGCTGTAGCCACCGCCATCAGGGGCTTATCTACAGCATTCTGTAATGCTGTAGATATGTCACCTGAAAGAAGAAAAACTAGTTATATTATACTCACCAAGGGGCGGTCCGCCGTCCGGTCCGATGGGTGTCGCGGTCCGGCGCCTCCCATCTTCTAACGAAGCCCTCCTCTTCTTAGCTTCCCATCGCGACTCCTGCACAGGCGCACTGCTCTGCCCTGGTGAGGGCAGAGTACTGCAGTGCGCAGGCGCCGGGAAAGGTCAGAGAGGTCCGGCGCCTGCGCACTTCAGTGCTCTGCCCTCACCAGGGCAGAGCAGTGCGCCTGCGAAGGAGAAGCGACAGGAAGCTAAGAAGAGGAGGGCTTCGCTAGAAGATGGGAGGCGCCGGACCAGACCGCGATGCCCATCGGACCGGACGACGGACCGCCCCTGGGTGAGTATAATATAACTCGTTTTTCTTCTCTTTCAGGTGACATCGGGGGCTTATCTACAGCATTACAGAATGCTGTAGATAATAAGCCCCTGATGGCGGTGGCTGCACCTGATGGTCAAAAATGGGGTGACAGACTCCCTTTAATGACAATGCAATGAAAACCCCATGACAAGAGCAGGTTGATATATCAATATCAGTACAATGAACAGTTTGTTTACACTTGTCCCAGCATGGACACAGATACTGATGCAGGATTACACTTCCTATCAGGCTGCAGGGACATGGCACTTCGCCTGTTACAGTGTGTGTGAAGCAATGCTTTGGCTCAGATAGGATGTTATGTTGCTATGCAACAACATATCCCATGTTATTATCCATCTCTCGCCATAGTGATACCTGCAGACGATAATTAAAATAGGGGGAAAAAAAAACACATTTTTCAATAAATAATATAGCTCTAAGGTACTACGTGTGCCTTACGTCAGATATATACCTTAATAGTAAAACTGTCTAGAGAGCCTCAAGCAGTTTCATCTGGACAAAAGACTGTCTATACCGGGCTTTGTGCAAGGTGCTTGCATTCTCCAGCACTGGCGGTGATACATGTAAAGAGTGTAGTATGTAAATGCACATAAGACTCATCACTAAGATGAAAGGATCTGGCACACACATGCGGGTGGAGAGCAGGGTGGGCATTTACGTATAACAACCTTACTAGCACAGACAGCCGGGCTGAGAAATGAGATGTAAACACAGAACGGAGGCGATGCTACAAGAACCAGTCACACAGACAGCTTGTACTGACAATTGTTCAGCAGCAAGTGACACATGGCAACACAGACAGGATCTGCTAATGAGAGAAGAGAAATGTGACAAGCGAAGCGTCTACCACCGTGACAACAATGCAGCAATGAGATGATGTCACTACAGGATTACACTACGGACACTGTCAGGAGCTACAATTACAGTACTAGAAATGTGTTAATATGTCAGCAAACATATTATAGGAGGTAAATGAAGACTCCAAGGACAAGTCACACCAACATGAAGCCCATGATGTTCTGAGTGGCCCAGCAATAACACAGAAGTTTATAACGCAGAGCCGTGAAAATATAAAATCATTTTTTTTCCACAAAAATAATTTTTAGTCCCCAATTTTTTTTCCCAATGTTAACAGGAGAAATTAGAACCCCCAAAGTTGTTATGCAATTTTTCCCGAGTACGCTGATACCTCATATGTGAGGATAAACCACTGTTTGGGCATACGTCGGGGCTTGGAATAAAGGGAGCACTGTTTGACTTTTTGAACGCAAAATTTGCAGGAATCAATGGTGGCGCCATGTCGCGTATGGAGACCCCCTGATGTGCCTAAATAGTGGAAACCCCTCAATTCTAACTCCAACACTAACCCCAACACACCCCTAACCCCAACCCTAACCCCTACACACACCTAACCCTAATACAAACCCTAATCATAACCTTAACCCCAACACACCCCTAACCCTAATCCCAACTCTAACCATAAACCTAACTACAAGCCTAACCCTAATTCCAACCCTAACCCTAATTCCAACCCTAACTCAAATTCCAACCCTAACCGTAATTCTAACCTTAACCCTAATGCTAACCCTAACCCTAGTTCTAACCCTAAGGCTGGGTTCATATTGCGTTTTACCAGCCCGTTCAACACGTAGCGTTGACCGGCTGGTAACGGTATAGCATAACGCGATCGCGTTATGCTATACCCGCTAGCGCAGATGAATCAGCAGATAATCAGCCGCGGATCCGCAGCAAAATCAGTCGCGGATCAGCAGCGAAATCAGCCGCGGATCCGCAGCGGATCAGCAGCGAATCCGCCGCGGATCAGCAGCGAAATCCACCGCGGATCAGCAGCGAAATCCGCCGCGGATCAGCAGCGAAATCCGCCGCGGATCAGCAGCGAAATCCGCCGCGGATCAGCAGCGAAATCCGCCGCGGATCAGCAGCGAAATCCGCCGCGGATCAGCAGCGATATCCGCCGCGGATCAGCAGCGATATCCGCTGCGGATCAGCAGCGATATCCGCCGCGGATCAGCAGCGATATCCGCCGCGGATCAGCAGCGATATCCGCCGCGGATCCGCAGCGAAATCCGCCGCGGATCCGCAGCGAAATCAACCGCGGATCCGCAGCGAAATCCGCCGCGGATCCGCAGCGAAATCAGCCGCAGATCAGCAGCGAAATCAGCCGCGGATCCGCCGCGAAATCCGCCGCGGATCAGCCGCGATATCCGCCGCGGATCCGCAGCAAAATCAGCTGCGGATCAGCAGCAAAATCCGCTAGGAAAAAAAAAAAAAATATTTTTTTATTATTTGTCCCTACCCATGACAGGGAGGGGTTCATTTACTTTTTTTTTTATTTTGATCACTGTGACAGTTTATCACAGTGATCAAAATAATTTTTTTACAATGGAGGGCGCACTGCGCATGCGCCGGCCGGCGGGCGCACTGCGCATGCGCCCGCCATTTTCCAAGATGGCGGCGCCCATGAAGAATCCCGGGCAGCCGCCGGGACGGATCCAGGGACATCGGTGGACCGGGAGAGGTGAGTAGGGGATGTCGGAAGGTGAGGGGGGGGGGTGATCGCAGGAGCAGGGGAGCAGACAGCGACGGCGGTGACCGATCGCTGCCATCTTTTGATGGCGGCGGCCGATCACCGCCGTGACATGGTGTGGGGGGGGTCTGATCACGGTCTCCAGCCATGGCAGATGCTATTGCAGCATCGGCCATGGCTGGATTGTAATATTTCACCAGTTTCATTGGTGAAATATTACAAATCGCTCTGATTGGCAGTTTCACTTTTAACAGCCAATCAGAGCGATCGTGGCCACGTGGGGGTTAAGCCAACCCCCCTGTGGTGATGCAGTAAGGGTCCTGTTACTGCGGGTCGGGTGACCTTTCAGTGACCCCGGACCCCCGACCCGCAGTAACATGATTTATAGCATGACGCCGATGGTGGCGTCATGGGTCGGGATGGCACAGGTTTTCATGACGCCAACGTCGGCGTCATGGGTCGGGAAGGGGTTAAGGGGTAAAAATCAACTTTTTCATTCCTATCATGCCACTTTGTATTAATTCCTGAAAAGCACCTGAAGGGTTAATAAACTACCTGACAGCAGTTTTCAGTATGTCAGGAGGTGTTGTTTTTAAAATGGTATCACTTTTGGGGGGTTTCCAATATATAGGACCCGTAAAGTCACTTCAAACCTGGATAGGTCCCTAAAAAAAATAATTTTGTACATTTCCATGAAAAAATGAAAAATGACTGCTACATTTTTAACCCCTTAACCCCAAGGGTGGTTTGCACGTTAATGACCGGGCCAATTTTTACAATTCTGACCACTGTCTCTTTATGAGGCTATAACTCTGGAACGCTTCAACGGATCTTCGCGATTCTGAGACTGTTTTCTCGTGACATATTGTACTTCACGTTAGTGATAAAATTTCTTCCATATAACTTGCGTTTATTTTTGAAAAAAACGCAAATATGGAGAAAATTTTGCAATTTTCAAACTTTGAATTTTTATTCCCTTAAAACAGAGAAATATGTCACACAAAATAGTTAAGAAATAACATTTCCCACATGTCTACTTTACATCAGCACAATTTTGGAACCAAAATTTTTTTTTCTTAGGAAATTATAAGGGTTAAAAGTTGACAAGCGATTTCTCATTTTTACAACAAAATTTACAAAGCCATTTTTTTTTAGGGACCACCTCATATTTGAAGTCACTTTGAGGGGTCTATATAGCAGAAAATACCCAAAAGTGACATCATTCTAAAAACTGCACCCCTCAAGGTACTCAAAACCACATTCAAGAAGTTTATTAACCTTTCAGGTGCTTCACAGGAGCTGAAGCAACGTGGAAGGAAAAAATGAACATTTAACTTTTTAGCCACAAAAATGATCTTTTACAAACTTTTTTTTATTTTCACAAGGGTAAAAGGAGAAAATGGGCAGATAAAGTTGTTGTGCAATTTCTCCTGAGTATGCCAATACCCCATATATGGAGGAAAACCACTGTTTGGGCGCACGGCAGAGCTCGTAAGGGAAGGAGCGCCGTTTGACTTTTTCAAACTAAAATTGGCTGGAATTGAGATTGGACGCCATGTCGTGTTTGGAGAGCCCCTGATGTGCCTAAACAGTGGAAACCCCCCACAAGTGACACCATTCTGGAAACTAGACCCCCTAAGGAACTTATCTAGATCTGTTGTGAGCACTTTGAACCCCCAAGTGTTTCACAAAAGTTTATAATGCCTGGGTGTGAAAAAAAAAAAAAAAAAACAATTTTCCACAAAAATTATTTTTTTAGTCCCAAATTTTTGATTTTTCCCAAGGAAATTGGACCCCAAAAGTTGTTGTCCAATTTGTCCTGAGTACTCTGATACCCCATATGTGGGGGGGGGAAACTGTTTGGGCGCACGACAGGGCTTGGAAAGGAAGTAGTAACGTTTTGGAATGCAGACATTGATGGGGGTCATGTTCCATTTGCAGTGCCCCAGATGTGCCTAAACATTGGAAACCCCCCACAAGTGACCCCATTTTGGAAACTAGACCCCTAAGGAGCTTATCTAGATCTTTGGTGAGCACTTTGAACCCCCAAGTGCTTCACACAAGTTTATAATGCCTGGGCATGAAAATAAAAAATCCTATTTTTTTCCCACAAAAATTATCTTTTAGTCACTAATTTTTTATTTTCCCAAGGGTAACAGGAGAAATTGGACCACAAAAGTTGTTGTCCAATTTGTCCTGAGTACGCTGATACCCCATATGTGGGGGGAACCACAGTTTGGGAGCACGGCAGAGCTCGGAATGGAAGGAGCACCATTTGACTTTTTCCAAACAAAATTGGCTGGAATTGAGATCGGTCGCCATGTTGCATTTGGAGAGCCCCTGATGTGCCTAAACAGTGGAAACCTCCCACAAATGACCCCATTTGAGAAACTAGACCCCCTAAGGAACTTATCTAGATCTTTGGTGAGCAATTTGAACCCCCAAGTGCTTCACACAAGTTTATAACGTAGAGTCGTAAAATTAAAAAATCAATTTTTCCACAAAAATGATCTTTTCACCCCAATTTTTATTTTCCCAAGGGTAACAAGACTCCAAAAGTTATTGTGCAATTTGTCCTGAGTACGCTGATACCCCATATGTGGGGGTAAACCACTGTTTAGGTGCATGGCAGAGTTTGGAAGGGAAGGAGCGCCGTTCGACTATTTCAACACAGAATTGGCTGGATGCCATGTCATGTTTGGAGAGCTCCTGATCTGCCTAAACAGTGGAGGAAACCCCCAACAAATGACACCATTTTGGAAACTAGACCCCTCAAGGAACTTATCTAGATGTGTGGTGAGCACTTTGAACCCCGAAGTGCTTCAAAGAAGTTTATAACGTACAGCCGTAAAATAAAAATCTTTTTTTTTTTTTTTTACAAAAATGATTTTTTCGTCCCCAATATTTTATTTTCATAAGGGTAACAGGAGAAATTGGACCCCAAAAGTTGTTGTCCAATTTGTCCTGAGTACGCTGATACTCAATATGTGGGAGAAAACTACTGTATGGGCACACGTCGGGGCTCGGAAGGGAAGTAGTGACGTTTTGGATTGCAGACATTGATGGAATGGTCTGGGGGCGTCATGTCGCATTTGGAGAGCCCCTGATGCCCCTAAACAGTGGAAACCCCCCACAAGTGACCCCATTTTGGAAAATAGACCCCACAAGGAATTTATCTAGATGTGTGGTGAGCGCTATGAAGCCCCAAGTGCTTCACAGAAGTTTATAACGTACAGCCGTAAAAACAAAAAAATCATTTTTTTTTTTAAAAAATGATATTTTTACCCCCAGTTTTTTATTTTCCCAAGGGTAACAGAAGAAATAGGACAAATTGCACAATAACTCTTGGGGTCCAGAGTACACGGATACCCCATATGTGGGGGTAAACTACTGTTTGGGCGCATGGCAGAGCTCAGAAGTGAAGGAGCACCGTTTGACTTTTTCAACGCAGAATTGGCTGGAATTGAGATTAGACGCCATGTCACATTTGGAGAGCCCCTGATGTGCCTAAACAGCGGAAACCCCCCAATTCTAACTCCAAGCCTAACCCCAACACACCCCTAACCCTAGTCCCAACCCTAACCACAAACCTAACCCTAACACACCCATAACCCTAATCCCAACCTTAATTCTAACTTTAGCGCCAACCCTAACCCTAACTTTAGCCGCAGCCCTAACCCTAATGGGAAAATGGAAATAAATACTTTTTTTAATTTTATTATTTTTCCCTAACTAAGGGGGTGATAAAGGGGGGTTTGATTTACTATTTATAGCGGATTTTTATGATTGGCAGCTGTCACGCTAAAAGACGCTTTTTATTGCAAAAAATAGTTTTTGCATCACCACATTTTGAGAGCTATAATTTTTGCATATTTTGGCCCACAGTCATGTGAGGTCTTATTTTTTGCGGTACAAATTGATGTTTTTATTGGTACCATTTTTGAGCATGTGACATTTTTTGATCGCTTTTTATTTCGATTTTTGGGAGGTTAGAATGAACAAAAATCAGCAATTCAGGATATTCTTTTGGGGAGGCGTTTATACCGTTCCGCGTGTGGTAAAATTGATAAAGCAGTTTTATTCTTCGGGTCAGAACGATTATGGCGATTCCTCATTTATATCATTTTTTTTATGTTTTGGCGCCTTTATAGATTAAAACCAATTTTATATAAAAAATTATTATTTTTGCATCGCTTTATTCTGCGAGCTATAACTTTTTTATTTTTTCGCTGATGATGCTGTGTGGCGGCTCGTTTTTTGCGGGACAAGATGACGTTTTCAGCGGTACCATGTTTATTTATATCGGTCTTTTTGATCGCGTGTTATTCCACTTTTTGTTCGGCGGTATGATGATAAAGCATTGATTTTTTGCTTTGTGTTTTTTTTTTTTTAAGGGGTTCACTAAAGGGGTTAACTAGTGGGACAGTTTTATAGGGGGGTTGTTACGGACGCGGCGATACCAAATATGTGTACTTTTATTGTTTTGGTTTTTTTATTTACAGGAAAAAATGAATTTATTGGGGAATATTTTTTTTTTTTATGATTTTTTTAAACAATTTTCATTTTTATTTTTTTTACTTTGTCCCAGGGTGGGACATCACTGTACAGGGTCAGATCGCTGGTGTGACAGGGTGCACAGCACTCTGTCACACCAGCGATCGCTCTGGCATCGCTGCAGGCTTCTCAGTGCCTGCTCTCAGCAGGCACTGAGGAAGCCGCCTCCCTGCAGGACCCGGATGGACCCCGGCGCCATCTTGATCCGGGGTCCTGCAGGGAGGAAGGACCCTCGGAACAGCGCGACACATCGCGCTGCTCTGAGGGTCTCAGGAGAGCGCGCAGGGAGCCCCCCTCCCTGCGCGATCCTCCCCTGTGCCCCCGGTACACTGCGATCAAGTTTGATCGCGGTGTGCCAGGGGTTAATGTGCCGGGAGCGGTCCGTGACCGCTCCTGACACATAGTGCTGGGTGTCAGCTGTGATAATCAGCTGACACCCGGCCGCAATCGGCTGCGCTCCCCCCGGGAGCGCGTCTGATCGCACGGGACATACTATCCCGTCCATTGTCATACGGGCCCAGGTATTATGGACGGGATAGTACGTCTGATGGCAGTAAGGGGTTAACCCTCCTAAAATGCTAACAAAATAACATTTTACAAATGGTGCTGATGTAAAGCCGACATGTGGGAAATGTTATTTATTAATGTTTTACTATGGTATGACTATCGGAATTAAAGGGATAATCATTCCAAGTTTGAAAATTTCTAATTTTTTTTGTTTTTGTCAAATTTCTGATATTTTTTATTAACACAAAACATATCAATCTAAATTTACTATTATCAAAGTATAATGTGTCACGAAAAAAAATCTTAAAATCACTGGAATTTGTCAAAGCGTTCCAGAGTTATTACCACAAAGTGACACTGGTCAGATTTTTCAAATTTGGCTCTGTCACTAAGGGGTTAAATCCTGAAAAACTGCTTTAAAGGGAATCTGTGACTCCATTTTTCGACCATCAGCTGTAGCCACCGCCATCAGGGCTTATCTACAGCATTCTGTAATGCTGTAGATATGTCACCTGAAAGAAGAAAAACTAGTTATATTATACTCACCAAGGGGCGGTCCGCCGTCCGGTCCGATGGGTGTCGCGGTCCGGCGCCTCCCATCTTCTAACGAAGCCCTCCTCTTCTTAGCTTCCCATCGCGACTCCTGCACAGGCGCACTGCTCTGCCCTGGTGAGGGCAGAGTACTGCAGTGCGCAGGCGCCGGGAAAGGTCAGAGAGGTCCGGCGCCTGCGCACTTCAGTGCTCTGCCCTCACCAGGGCAGAGCAGTGCGCCTGCGAAGGAGAAGCGACAGGAAGCTAAGAAGAGGAGGGCTTCGCTAGAAGATGGGAGGCGCCGGACCAGACCGCGATGCCCATCGGACCGGACGACGGACCGCCCCTGGGTGAGTATAATATAACTCGTTTTTCTTCTCTTTCAGGTGACATCGGGGGCTTATCTACAGCATTACAGAATGCTGTAGATAATAAGCCCCTGATGGCGGTGGCTGCACCTGATGGTCAAAAATGGGGTGACAGACTCCCTTTAATGACAATGCAATGAAAACCCCATGACAAGAGCAGGTTGATATATCAATATCAGTACAATGAACAGTTTGTTTACACTTGTCCCAGCATGGACACAGATACTGATGCAGGATTACACTTCCTATCAGGCTGCAGGGACATGGCACTTCGCCTGTTACAGTGTGTGTGAAGCAATGCTTTGGCTCAGATAGGATGTTATGTTGCTATGCAACAACATATCCCATGTTATTATCCATCTCTCGCCATAGTGATACCTGCAGACGATAATTAAAATAGGGGGAAAAAAAAACACATTTTTCAATAAATAATATAGCTCTAAGGTACTACGTGTGCCTTACGTCAGATATATACCTTAATAGTAAAACTGTCTAGAGAGCCTCAAGCAGTTTCATCTGGACAAAAGACTGTCTATACCGGGCTTTGTGCAAGGTGCTTGCATTCTCCAGCACTGGCGGTGATACATGTAAAGAGTGTAGTATGTAAATGCACATAAGACTCATCACTAAGATGAAAGGATCTGGCACACACATGCGGGTGGAGAGCAGGGTGGGCATTTACGTATAACAACCTTACTAGCACAGACAGCCGGGCTGAGAAATGAGATGTAAACACAGAACGGAGGCGATGCTACAAGAACCAGTCACACAGACAGCTTGTACTGACAATTGTTCAGCAGCAAGTGACACATGGCAACACAGACAGGATCTGCTAATGAGAGAAGAGAAATGTGACAAGCGAAGCGTCTACCACCGTGACAACAATGCAGCAATGAGATGATGTCACTACAGGATTACACTACGGACACTGTCAGGAGCTACAATTACAGTACTAGAAATGTGTTAATATGTCAGCAAACATATTATAGGAGGTAAATGAAGACTCCAAGGACAAGTCACACCAACATGAAGCCCATGATGTTCTGAGTGGCCCAGCAATAAGAACCTTTATACGGTACACATCAGTAGAAAATAACCCAAACTTTAAGCACCAGATTATTTCCAGACACTCAAGCGCCTCCTTGGATATGTCTTATGAGTAAGAAATGGCATCTGTCATCAGAAAACCAACAGGTTACTTTTAATAAAGCCAGTCAGGATTAGACATTATAATACATTTCAGACGGTGTACTTCTGTAAAGGCATCCGAACACAAAATACTAACAAGATATACGGGTGACAAGAAATAGCACAGACGTATAGGAAACAAGCTAAAAAGCAGCAAATATCTTGGCACACTACTCATCTGGATACAGGGATTTTATTCAGTTCTGCTTTGCATGAAATAAAGCAAAGTAACGGAAAGACAAGAGACTTACCAAAATCATCAATACCAGCACAAAATAGATCATGAACCAAAGCAAACATGACAGAGCTGAAGAACAAGCTGCAACTAGATAAACAATGAGTATTTGGTGTATTTCCAGGAACTTCATGTCTGTATACACAACTAGCAAGAGAACATGTGTAACCAGCGTCGCCCAGGTCCCCAGAATGGCAGGGTGACAACCAATAAGGTCTCCGTTAAAACTCTTGACTACCTTAGTTATGCAATGATGCTACTAGTGGGTTGTGACCATCTGGGGTTTAGGGAAACTGAAGGCCGCCATTCACATCTTCATATACCTGCATCTTTGTTCTGCCGTCACAGCTGATATAAACCTGCACATTTATTTCACGATCTTGGGAGCAGTTGGCTAACGATAATCTACCTAATGTACTTCATCACAGCTACGATAGTAGTCACCCAGCTTTCCTACCATCACAAAGACCTTGCATTGACCCTATGGCACAGATGACCTGTGAGCTCTCCTGACAGGACAGTTTTAGTTCATACTCATATATTTCATGAAATTCTGGGGCATCTTTCCTGAGAATGGTTGAGCTGTTCCTGATATTCCTCCTAAACCATATCACACCTTTTATTAAACACCTCTCTCTTATTAAAGAAGTGTGTCTCTACATAGGACGAGACCATCAGCACTGGCTGGACAGTGCCACACAGATGTCAGTTTATTCATGCATTTCTAGGAGGAATTTCAGAGGACAGGGACAATGCAGAGTACTAACAAAAGATCTAGAATGGTGATATTTTGGAGACTGTGCCTTTAGTAAGACATATCAAGGGAATTGCACCAACACAGGAATGAACGTACCATTGGTGCAATCAGTGCACCGCACAGGGCCCACTTCCACCTCCAAAGGAGAAAGCAACTTATATCAGACACATGAAAGGGCCCATGTCCTTGCACAGGTGGCCCTCTTCAGTCTGTGTCTGTCACTGCACCAACATGTCCTGCAAGTTGCTACTTTAATGCTCCCCAATATTTATCAAATATCAGCACACAGCAGTTACCCAAGAAAAGTCTGCAGGTGTGTTACTGAAACAGAAATCAGACATTATACCCAGTAGGAAACATGAGCCAACGAATAAGGACGATCTAACAAACATTTATGGAATATGGACAAGACCAAGGCAATAACCGGTGGACAGTAAAACAACTCTCACTAGCCAGTTCACACAAAGCGAAGACCAATAAGGGACATTTTGTAAAGGGTTTGTTAATCCTGGATAAACTATCAACGAACAGGAGTGCACCCCAGCGATCAGATTAACGACCCTTTTAAAAGTTCTGCTCCTACTAATAACTTTAGTGCAGAGCTGTGAGAACGTTCAGCCCCGGTAATAACGCGCTCTCAGCCGCTGCGGATGGCGGACACTTATGGCCACAATCGCTTTGTGTAAACAGACCCTGTTTCCTATGAGTGCATTTAGCAGGCCATGGACAATAAGGACTCCCAGGCAGGTGGTCTCCACCTGACAGGGACCAATGACAAGTGGGGATGTCCTGAGTAGACAGATGACACACACACTGAGGACACACAACACTGAGCATTACCAGTGAGAAGAGGTTAGAATGACAGTCCTCCAGGCTCGCCCCGTTGGCTGCCCAGTTCGCCGCCGCAGTCATGATCCTCCAGGTGCCTGGCTACCAGAGCTGGGCATGTCTGAGGCTAAAATCCTGGATCCGATCCGAAATGGGGCAGCCTGCAGACCAGGCCCAGGCCGATGCTTCCTGCACACACAGAGCCGCCGGGGATGACGAATCACAGACGCCGGCTACACACGGGCATGTCCTAGGCAGGGCCGGGCCAGACGAAGGGGGACAGCGCAGAGAGCCCGGACCGGGCCGATAATCCGGCGCGGAGAAATGAGTCACCCGGGTGGGGGAGGGGCGGCCTGTAGCCTGGGATGTGAGAGGAAGAGGAGGGGAAGGAAGCGCAGCGGCCTCTTCTCAGGGAATGGACGGGAGGGAGGCTGCGCGGTGCCAGGCTCCCAGCCAGGGGCCCCGGTCAGGGCCACATCCGCTCCGCGCGCTCACACGGGGGCTCCGCTGCTCTGTGGTAGGGCTGGCGGCGGGAGACACAGTAATGGGGACTGAGGGGAGACCGCCCCGTGTCACAGTAGGAGGCCTCAGGGGCCTAGTCCAGCAGCGTCCTCACTCAGTGCCCGCAGCTCCGGGCCTTGCCGTGGGGCCTGTGCTAGGCCCGCCTCCCCAGGGGGCTCGGTGTACAGCTCGGCTTCTGGCCTGTTCCGCCGCTCGTCTCTCTCACACACTGACCAGAGCTTCGCCTCTCTGACAGCAGCAATGGCGTCCGGCCGCGACAACACGGACTCTGGTTGGCCGAGACTGTTCACGTGACGGGGCGGCGAAGTGAGGGGGGGGCCAGCTCCGAGCGCCCGCTGTGTCTCTCGCAGGCCTCACGCCTGTGTGTCCCTTGCGGCGCCGCCAGAGGTCGCTGTGCATGGGAATCCTTAGCGCTGAAGTCAGTGCAGGCTATTAATAATGTGATTGTCAGCGCCGCTATTGTTGTCGGATCAGTAATCTTATTAATTGTGTAATGGCCGGGATCGGGGCCCTCCTGCTCGACTGTCCTGCAAGGGGCGCTGTGTGCAGTACCAAGCCCAGCCGCACAATGGATGCGCGCCACTCAGGAACAAAGTGCGACATTCAAGCAGGTCAGCGTCAAAGACGCGTCTGCCATTTTCTAGTAATGACTTCTAGTGATGCCCGCCTGCCATTATTACTAATGACGGGACAGCTCCCGCTAGATGGGAGTGCTTCTCCGCTTCAGCCAGGTGCTCTCCTTCTCAGCGGCCATTTCTTACAGAAGTTTCTTCTTGCACTGCAGTTTCAGTCATCCAGCTTTCCCAGGAGTCAGATCGGCCTGGTCGCTATTCGCTTGTCAACTAGTGGGCATGTGCTTTAGGGACATGTCTGCTCCAGCTCGGGTCATTAGCCACACCCCTCTGTCCAGGACACGCCTCCACAGTCCACACAGCACCTCTAGTCTCCACGCAGGACCGCTACACACAGCCCCTCTCCACACAGGACCCCTTAACTAATAATAATAATCTTTATTTTTATATAGCGCTAACATATTCCGCAGCGCTTTACAGTTTGCACACATTATCGTCGCTGTCCCCGATGGGGCTCACAATCTAGATTCCCTATCTGTATGTTTTTGGAATGTGGGAGGAAACCGGAGAACCCAGAGGAAACCCACACAAACACGGGGAGAACATACTCAGCACCTCTCCACACAGCACCCCTCCACACACCACCTCTCCACACAGGACCCCTTAACTCAGCACCCCTCCACACAGGACCCCTCCACACAGCACCCCTCCACACACCACCTCTCCACACACCACCTCTCCACACAGGACCCTTAACTCAGCACCTCTCCACACAGGACCCCTCCACACAGCACCCCTCCACACACCACCTCTCCACACACCACCTCTCCACACAGGACCCCTTAACTCAGCACCCCTCCACACAGCACCCCTCCACACACCACCTCTCCACACACCACCTCTCCACACAGGACCCCTTAACTCAGCACCCCTCCACACAGGACCCCTCCACACAGCACCCCTCCACACACCACCTCTCCATACACCACCTCTCCACACAGGACCCCTTAACTCAGCACCTCTCCACACAGGACCCCTCCACACACCACCTCTCCACACACCACCTCTCCACACAGGACCCCTTAACTCAGCACCCCTCCACACAGGACCCCTCCACACAGCACCCCTCCACACACCACCTCTCCATACACCACCTCTCCACACAGGACCCCTTAACTCAGCACCTCTCCACACAGGACCCCTCCACACACCACCTCTCCACACAGGACCCCTTAACTCAGCACCTCTCCACACAGGACCCCTCCACACACCACCTCTCCACACAGGACCCCTTAACTCAGCACCTCTCCACACAGGACCCCTCCACACAGGACCCCTTCACACACCACCTCTCCACACAGGACCCCTTAACTCAGCACCCCTCCACACAGCCCCTCTCCACACAGGACACCTCCACACAAGCCTCTCCACACAGCACCCCTCCACACAGCACCTCTCCACACACCACCTCTCCACACAGCCCCTCTCCACACAGGACCCCTTAACTCAGCACCTCTCGACACAGGACCCCTCCACACAGGACCCCTTAACTCAGCACCTCTCCACGCAGGACCCCTCCACACAGGACCCCTTAACTCTGCACCTCTCCACACAGGACCCCTCCACACAGCACTCCTCCACACAGGACCCCTTAACTCAGCACCTCTCCACACAGGACCCCTCCACACAGGACCCCTTAACTCAGCACCTCTCCACACAGGACCTCTTAACTCAGCACCTCTCCACACAGCACCCCTCCACACAGGACCCCTTAACTCTGCACCTCTCCACACAGGACCCCTCCACACAGCACTCTTCCACACAGGACCCCTTAACTCAGCACCCCTTAACTCAGCACCTCTCCACACAGGACCCCTCCACACAGCACCTCACCACACAGGACCCCTTAAATCAGCACTTCTCCGCACAGGACCCCTCCACACAAGTCCCCTCCACAAAGGACCCCGCCACACAGCACCCCTCTACACAAGCCCTCTCCACACAGGTTCCCTCCACACAGCACCTCTCCACACAGGTACCCTCTACACAGCACCCCTCCACACAGGACCTCTATACAGAGGACACCTCCACACAGCACCTCTCCAAATGGGACCCCTCCACACAGCACCCCTCTACACAAGCCCTCTCCACAGAGGACCCCTCCACACAGCACCTCTCCACACAGGTACCCTCTACACAGCACCCCTCCACACAGGACCTCTACACAGAGGACACTTCCACACAGCACCTCTCCAAATGGGACCCAACCACACGGACCTCTCCACACGGGTCCCCTCCATACAGCACCTCTCCACAGAGGACCCCTCCACACAGCACCTCTCCACAGAGGACCTCACACATGCCCCACACAATACCTTGGGGCATCCCTACTAAATTCGGGCTAGTTATCCAGGGCTAGTCTTTTTTTACTATGGGCCTAACTACCTGCCTGTTGTACCTGGTGTCGGCTCAGAGTGGTCATCGACAGCCCCTACTGCCAATTTGCTGCCCCTTGTCAACAGAACAGCTCTTCCACTTCTGGGCTGCTCTATTGACTGGTCGTGGCTGCCGACGTCATGCTGATTGACAGCTGGCTTCCAGCAGTTAGGCAATGGGGAGCTAGCTGTCAATCAGCATGACGACTGCAGTAACACCGTGTCAACAGTTCAGAAGAGAAGCCACTTTTCTGTCAACGTGACGTCAGCGAAATCTGTCTGTGACTGCTGAGCTGGCAGACTTCAGCGCCATGCACAACAGGCAAGTAGTTAGCAAGTACCTGCCTTTTAGGTCTCAGGCATATATTAAAAATATTAAATAGTCTCGGATAACCCCTTTAACTAGCCAGATACTGACTGTGCTCATGTCTCCTGCTTTAAAGGAAACTTGTCTGCTCGTTTTTCCGCAATAAGCTGCGGTCACTGTCTTTTGGGGCTTATCTACAGCATTCTATAATGCCGTATATAAGCACCTAATCTAACCTGAAGCAGAAGAAAAACGAGTTATATTATACTCACCCGGGACGGTCCGATGGGTGTAGCTGGTCCGGGTCTGGCGCCTCCCATCTTGATGCGATGAAGTCCTCCTCGCTTCGTGTCACGGCTTCGGCGCAGGCGTACTGATCTGCCCTGTTGAGGGCAGAGTACTGCAGTGCGCAGGTGCTGGGAAAGGTCAGAGAGGCCTGGCGCCTGCGCTCTGCAGTACTTTGCTGTGCCCTCAACAGGGCAGATAAAGTACGCCTGCGCAGGAGCGCGACAGAAGCAAGGAGGACGTCATCGCTAGAAGATAGTAGGTGACGGGCTCGGACCTGCGACACCCACCGGTGAGTATAATAAAACTTGTTTTTCTTTTTCAGGTTAGATCGGGGGGGAAGGGTGAGGGGGGCTTATTCAGCCTGCTTGCTTGTTAGCAGTGCTGACTGGATCATCTATGACTTAGCAGCTACTGCTCCCTCCCTACATCAAGCAATCACGTGACTGCTGGGTCCAGAGGTCGAGGTAATAAAACGTCTCTTCCTTCTCTATGGGCAGTGTGGCTGTATCTGACAGCTAGATCCCTGCTCTCCCAGCTACATGGTCACTTTCAGTTGCTGTACTATGCAGAATAGAATACAAACCACAAGGATATTTATCGTTTAACAGCTAAAACTGAAACCGCAGGTGGCCAAAGGGAGCAAGACAAATTCTTTATGCATATAAATGCAGACAAACAAAGTAAATGGAGTTAGAGTCTCCTAAATAATAATAATAATAATAATCTTTATTTATATAGCGCCAACATATTCCGCAGCGCTTTACAGTTTAACAGTTTCAAAACACAAGTCATAGGTAACAACGTTAACAATACAATAATTAAAGCAAAATAAGCCGACCCTGCTCGTGAGAGCTTACAATCTACAATGAGGTGGGGGAGATACAAAGTACAGGTGTGTATATACAATGGTGCATTTACAATAATGGTCCAGCCATCTTGAGGGAGTGAGGCATGGATGGAGATAGTGAATGGGCTACACATACACACTTAAACATAGAACGACTTTGGTTAGTGAATGTGATAGGCCACTCTGAACAAATGTGTTTTGAGGGAGCTCCTGAAACCATGCAAATTGTGGATAGTCCTAATTTCTTGGGGTAGAGCATTCCAGAGGATTGGCGCAGCGCGGGAGAAGTCTTGGAGTCGGGAGTGGGAGGTACGGATTAGTGCAGAGGTTAGTCGAAAGTCGTTTGCAGAGCGCATAAATAACAGTAACAGTACTGGAGCAGTTGATGATCATGATTACAGCTCTCCACACTTCGTTCACTTAACCAACAGCTCCTCATGGTGGGATGAACCCATCATTCTTCCCCTCACACAGAATCTCCAGAAGTAGAAAAAGCTTACAATCTAAAACTTTTTTGGAAATAGAACCACATTGAGCATATGGTGTAGTGAGAAAAGCTAACTAAGATACAGAGAGCCAACCATTAAATTTACTTTTGAACGCAGAGGCTCCGTTTAGTGTACAGGTAATTAAAACATGATATCAATTGTGGGAAGACATCAGAAAGACTTGTTCTCTTCAGAGGAAACTGGATATCTGCAACTAGACAGTTATGTGCCCTAGGAAAGTTATGAATATTGGGGTTTGTATCTGATATTGATGGAATATACATTTTCAACTTTAGGATTAATAGGGAAAGAATATGCATATTTTTACATAACTGTGAAACATGCCTATAATCCCCAAATTAATAGTGTTAAGATATAGTTGTGCTCAAAAGTTTACATACCCCGGCAGAATTTTTGCTTTCTTGGTCTTTTTCAGAGTATATGAATGATAACACCAAAACTTTTTCTCCACTCATGGTTAGTGGTTGGGTGAAGCCATTTATTGTCAAACTACTGTGTTTTCTCTTTTTAAATCATGACAACCCAAAACATCCTAATGACCCTGATCAAAATTTTACATACCCTGGTGATTTTGGCCTGATAACATGCACAGAAGTTGACACAAATGGGTTTGACTAGCTACTAAAGGTAACATCCTCACCTGTGACCTGTTTGCTTGTAATCAGTGTGTGTGCATAACAGCTGAGTGAGTTTCTGGGATCCAAACAGACTCTTGCATCTTTCATCTAGCCACTGACGTTTCTGGATTGTGAGTCATGGGGAAAGGATAAGAATTGTCAACGGATTTAAAAGGTAGTTGAACTGTATAAAACAGGAAAGGGATACAAAAAGATATCCAAGGAATTGCTAATGTCAGTCAGCAGCGTTCAAACTGTGATTAACAAATGGAAAATCGGGCTCTGTAAAAACAAAACCACGGTCAGGTAGACCAACAAAAAATTTTGCCCACAACTGCCAGGAAAATTGTTCGGGATGCAAAGAAAATCCCACAAATAACATCAGCTGAAATACTGGACTCTCTGAAAACTAGTGGTGTGGCTGTTTCAAGATGCACAATAAGGAAGCACTTGAAGAAAAATGGGCTGCATGGTTGAGTCGCCAGAAGAAAGCCATTACTGCGCAAATGCCATAAAGAATTTCGCCTACAATATGCAAAACAGCACAGAGACAAGCCTTAAAACTTCTGGAACAAGGTAATTTGGACTAATGAGGACAAAATTGAACTTTTTGGCCACTAACATAAACATTACATTTGGAGACAGGTCAAGAAGCCCAGTGATGAAAGGTACACTGTAAAGCATGGAGGTAGATCGCTAATGTTTTGGAGATGTGTGAGCTACAAAGGCATGGGAAACTTGGTCTAAGTTGAAGGAAAGATGAATGCAGCACGTTATCTGCAAATACTGCTGCGCATGTGACGTACTTGGACGTTTCAACATGACAATGATCCAAAGCACAAGGCCAAGTTGACCTGTCATTGGCTACAGCAGAACAAACTCAAGGTTCTGGAGTGGCTATCTCGGTTTCCTGGTCTCAATATCATTGAGCCACTCTGGGGAGATCTCAAGCACGAAGTTCATGCTAGAAAGCCCAGGAATTTACAGGAACTGGAGGCTTTTTGCAAAGAAGAGTAGGCAGCTTTACCATCTGAGAAAATAAAGAACCTCATCCACAACTACCACAAAAGACTTCAAGCTGTCATTGATGTTAGAGGGGGCAATACATAGTATTAAGAAATAGGGTATGTAAACTTTTGATCAGGGTATTTGGATGTTTTGGGTTGTCATTATGATTTAACCCCTTTACCCCCAAGGGTGGTTTGTATGTTAATGACCAGGCCAATTTTTACAATTCTGACCACTGTCTCTTTATGAGGTAATAACCCTGGAACGCTTCCATGGATCCCGGTGATTCTGACATTGTTTCTCGTGACATATTGTACTTCATGATAGTGGAAACATTTCTTTGATATGACTTGCATTTATTTGGAAAAAAAACGGAAATTTGGCGAAAATTTAGAAAATTTTGCAATTTTCCAAATTTTAATTTTCATGCCTTTAAATCACAGAGATATGTCACACAAAATACTTAATAAGTAACATTTCCCATATGTCTACATCACCACAATTTTTGAATCAAACTTTTTTTTTGTTAGGAAGTTATAAGGATTAAAATGTGACCAGAGATTTCTCATTTTTACACCATTTTATTTTAGGGACCACATCACATTTGAAGTCACTTTGAGGGGTCTATATGATAGAAAATACCAAAAAGTGACACCATTTTAACAATTATACCCCTCAAGGTGCTCAAAACCACATTCAATGAGTTTATTAACCCTTCAGGTGCTAATTTTTGGAATGTTTAAAAAAACATGAACATTTAACTTTTTTCACAAAAAATTTACTTCAGATCCAATTTTTTTATTTTATCAAGGGTAACAGGAGAAATTGGACCCCTAGAGTTGTATAATTTGTCCTGAGTACGCTGATACCCCATATATGCAGGTAAACCACTGTTTGGGCGCATGGCAGAGCTCGGAAGGGAAGGAGCGCCGTTTGACTTTTCAATGCAAAATTAGATGGAATTGAAATCGGACGCCATGTCGCATTTGGAGAGCCCCTGATGTGCCTAAACAGTGGAAACCCCCGACAAGTGACAACATTTTGGGAAGTAGACCCCTTAGGTAACATATCTAGATGTGTGGTGAGCACTTTAAAAACCCCCCAAGTGCTTCACAAAAGATTATAATGTAGAGACGTAAAAATAAAAAAATCATATTTTTTTCACAAAAATGATCTTTTCGCTCCAAATTTTTTATTTTCCCAAGGGTAACAGGAGAAATTGGACCCCAAAAGTTTTGCAATTTGTCCTGAATATGCTTATGTCCCATATGTGGGGGAAAACCACTGCTTGGGCGCATGGCAGAGCTTGAAAGGGAAGGAGCACCGTTTGACTTTTCAGTGCAAAATTGGCTGGAATTGAGATCAGATGCCATGTCACGTTTGGAGAGCCCCTGATCTGCCTAAACAGTGGAAACCTCCCAATTCTAACTCCAGCCCTAACCCAAACACACCCCTAATCCCAACCCTAACCATAACTCTAACCACAAACCTAACCCTAACACACCCCTAATCCCAACCCTAACCTAACTTTAACCCTAACCCTCAATTTAGCCCTAACCCCAACTTTAGCTCAAACCCTGAACCCAACTTTAGCCCCAACCCTGACCCTAACTTTAGCCCAAACCCTAACTTTAGCCCCAACCCGAACTTTAGCCCCAACCCTAACCCGAACTTTAGTCCTAACACTAATGGGGAAATAATAAAGGGGGGTCTGATTTACTATTTATAGCGGGTTTGAGAGCTATAATTTTTCCAAATTTTGGCCCACAGAGTCATGTGAGGTCTCGTTTTTTGCAGGACAAGATACTTTTTTATTGGTACCATTTTCGGGCACGTGACATGTTTTGATCGCTTTTTATTCTGATTTTTGGGAGGCAGAATCAACAAAAACCAGCAATTCATGAAATTCTTTTGGGGGGGGAGCATTTATACCGTTCCGTGTGTGGCAAAATTGATAAAGTAGTTTTATTCTTCGGGTCAGTACGATTACAGCGATACCTCATTTATATAATTTTTTTTATGTTTTGGCACTTTTATACAATAAAAATTATTTTATATAAAAAATCATTATTTTTGCATCGCTTTATTCTGAAAGCTACAGCTTCTTTATTTTTCCGGTGATGGCGGCTTGATTTTTGCGGGACAAGATGATGTTTTCAGCGGTACCACGTTTATTTATATCCGTCTTTTTGTTATTCCACTTTTTGTTCGGCATTATGATGATAAAGCATTGTTTTTTTGCCTTTTTTTTTTTTTTTTTTTTTATGGTGTTCACTAAAGGGGTTTTATAGATCGGGTCTTTACAGACGCAGCGATACTAAATATGTGTACTTTTATTGCTTAGATTTTTTTAATTCAAATATTTATTGATAGAATAAATATTGATTTTTTATTATTATTTTTTTAAATATTTTTAGAATTATTTAAAAAAAGTTTTTTTATTTAATTCTTTTACACTTTGTTCCACTATAGAACACTCATTTTGTGCAGGCTGATCGCTTCTATAGCATGCAGATCAGCATGCTATAGAAGTTGTCAGTGCTGCAGTTTCTATTACACTGACCTAAGAGCCTTCCTGATCATGCACTGCGCATGACAGGAAGTGTCTCAGGTCTGGAGACTCGGATGTCGTCATGACGACATCGGATCTCCATGACAGCGATTAGGACCCCGCGTCATGCCGTTGGGTCCGATCCAAAGGCAGAGGGGCTGTCAGCAACTCTGCTGGCTCCAGAACGCTGCAATCATGTTTGATCGCAGTGTTGCGGGGGTTAAAGTGCAGGAAGCGGTCCGTGACCGCTCCTGGCGCTTAGTGCCGGGTGTCAGCAGACTCCCAGCAGCGATCAGCCACGCTCCCCTGGGAGCGCGGCTGATCGCTCATGACGTACTATCCCGTCCATGGGAATTAAGGCCCAGGACACATGGTCGGGATAGTACGTCCAATGGCAGAAAGGGGTAAAAAAGAGAAAACAGTAGTTTGACAATAAAACGGGGTATGTAAACTTTGGAGCCCAACTGTAGCTGACAACAGCCAGGCCATGATTCCTATCTATGAAAAGGTAAAATCATGATAAAAAAAATATGACGTCGATATTGAATGCCTGTGATCATCAGGAGCGAAGATATTGTGAATATTGGGGATTTCATAAAATCCTAAAGGTCTGGGAACATTCCTCAAATAGCCTCCACTTGAGGTCATCAAGGGGAGGTTTGTGGGTGTAAGTTAGGTGTTGATAAAAAGAAGGCAAACTATGATCTGGGTTCAATGTAAGGAGATACATATATGTGTAGGCATCATCCACGTTCACTGAACGTTTCCCAACCAAAGTGCTCACCTTCACTAAGCTCTGAGCCATCTCCGTGACCAGTGTTTAGTAAGTTTCGTTTGTTAATCTTTTTTATTTTATGTAATTGTATATGCAGTGTTGTTTTGTCCCATTTGTAAAATCTTTTGTATACTTTTAATAAACACTGCCTATCTTTCTGGATTAATTATAATATTTGATAGTTATGTTCCTTTTGTTCTGTAAACCGCACCCCTGAAAGCCATACGCTACTGGAAACTGGTGTCCAATTGGCATGTGAAACAATTGGTGGTGTCAGCTAATAATCTTGCTTGTGTGACTGTGGAGCTATCAGAGACTGTACCGAAGTATATATATATTCCATGCTTTGGACTCGGTTGTGTATATACAATACGCTCACTCAGCCTAGTAGTACAAACAGCCACGGCCCCCTCCACTAATTGTCGGTCAATTGCATAATTGTCCGGACAATAGGGGGCAGCAGAGAGCTGTTCATGACAAAAAGGTAACAGCGATTTTTGACACATTGAATTCAAAAAGGAAAAAATCCAAGTGAAATAGAATGTTAAAAAAATGAAATTTTTGGGGGGGTTTTCTTTTTATGGGGCATTCATCATGAGGTAAAAATGACCTGGAAACATGATTATTCAGGTCACTATATGTTGATATATTGTACCTTTTTGGACGTTATCATACCAAAGATACAGTATGTATTATTTTTAATTGTTTACTTTCTTTATTCTTAGCAAGGGAAAAGTGAGTGATTTGATTTTTTTATATTTTTTTTAATTTTCATTAATTTCAAAAACATTTTTTAATTTTTTACATTACTTATTAGTCCTTTTATCAGGCTTGAACCTGCGATCTAGTTATCGCTTATATTATATACAGCAATACCATGGTATATATCGAAAATCATGGTATCGTATATAGCTCAGTTTTAAAGGAGTACCATGATGGTAGGTGCCTTCAGCGACCCAAGTTGACATTGTAACCCTTCTGTTCACTGTGATCACATCAATTGAGGGCTGATGGGTGCAAATCCATGCAATCACCAGAGAAATTGACAGCAGCATCTAAATTTTTTCGGATCAAATTATTTTTATTAGTTTTTAAGGGAGAGGGAACAATATACAGGAGGGATATAATCAAAAGAGAATTCCAAAGAAACCAACCTGATTTATAGTTTTGAAATTTGTTATTATAGTGAATGAGATTTCAAAAACATTATTAGAAGAGATTCTATCAATGACCTCTGTAATAGTTGGAATATTAATTTGCTTCCATTTAGAAATTATAAGGGCTTTAGTAACTAAAATTAACAAAGTATTGCTTATTTTCGATGATGAGGTGTCTGAATCTAGAGACAAGTTGTGAGAAAGGGATTTCTTCGCCACATACCTTATTGATTAAATCAAAGGATTCTTTCCATAGATTCTTAAATAGAGGGCATTCCCATAAAATATGAAATAAATTACCTTTCAGAACACATTCTCTCCAACATATGTCAGACTGTTCTGGGAAAAATGTTTGCAATTTCGCTGGGGTGTAATACCATCTCATTATTTTTTGAGGTAGGTTTTGTTTAGATTTGTGCTTATATTATGTGAATAAGTAAATTTTAAAGCGTTTTTCAAGTTTTCTGGAGAGAATTGGGATTCAAGGTAGTTTTTCCAAATTATAGTATAATTTTTTTTATAGAAGATAACTTCATTAAATGTATTATAGATATATCTAGTATTCCATATTATTTTGATACCAGGATTCTTCATCAAATTTACTATTATATTGAACAGTCCTATAGGAAAGTTAAGATTGTTTCTTAGATATTTCCTTAGTTCTAGATATGAATAGAATTCAATATCTGGATTGCTGTAAAGTATAAAAGGAGGCTAAATTATTATGTCCTACTACTTTCCCTAAGTGAGTGATGCCAATTTTTTCCATAGCTTGAAGTCAAAGTTCAGAATAGCCACATTTATAAAATAAATGGGGATTATATCAAGTGGTAATGCTAAGGTTTTTTGACAAGAAGCATTGTGCAGACATTTCCAGTCTAGAATAGAAGATTTTGTTACTAGATCAAGTAGATTTGCAAAGAAAAGTCTAAAAGGTGTGATAGGATAGTTGACTTTAACCTTTTAACCCTGAAGCCAGTTTTCACCTTCCTGACCAGGCCAAATTTTACAGTTCTGACCAGTGTCCCTTTATGTGGTTAGAACTCTCGAACGCTTCAACGGATCCTACTGATTCTGAGACTGTTTTCTCAAGACATATTGTACTTTATGGTAGTGATAAAATTTATTTGATATGACTTGCATTTATTTGTGTAAATATTGGAAATTTGGCAAAAATTTGGAAAAAGTAGCAATTTTCAAACGTTTAATTTTAATGCTCTTGAATCAGAGTTATGTCGCACAAAATAGTTCATAAATAACAATTCCCACAGACCCCAGTCCAGAGCCTCTCATCTAGCCAAATCAGATCTCTCCTACTTTGCACTGACGAGGACCAACAGTCCGAAACACCGTGTCTGCAAATGGAGAATCTGATTTGGCTTTTATCCTAAGTCATATTACAAGACTCGTTAAAGGGTTGATTGTGACTTGTAGGATCGCTACTTCCAATAGGTGGCGCTACAGAGTACAAGTCCTCTTTGTTTGAAGAGGCAATTTGCATATTAAAATTTCCCAGAGGAGCATTGCACGGCGAATAAGCCTCCTTACCTCGACACGCCAGAGCTGGTATGTCACTCTCCACAAGGAGTAACCTTACCCCCCAGACCCCAGTCCAGAGCCTCTCATCTAGCCAAATCAGATCTCTCCTACTTTGCACTGACGAGGACCAACAGTCCGAAACACCGTGTCTGCAAATGGAGAATCTGATTTGGCTTTTATCCTAAGTCATATTACAAGACTCGTTAAAGGGTTGATTGTGACTTGTAGGATCGCTACTTCCAATAGGTGGCGCTATAGAGTACAAGTCCTCTTTGTTTGAAGAGGCAATTTGCATATTAAAATTTCCCAGAGGAGCATTGCACGGCGAATAAGCCTCCTTACCTCGACACGCCAGAGCTGGTATGTCACTCTCCACAAGGAGTAACCTTACCCCCCAGACCCCAGTCCAGAGCCTCTCATCTAGCCAAATCAGATCTCTCCTGCTTTGCACTGATGAGGACCAACAGTCCGAAACACCGTGTCTGCAAATGGAGAATCTGATTTGGCTTTTATCCTAAGTCATATTACAAGACTCGTTAAAGGGTTGATTGTGACTTGTAGGATCGCTACTTCCAATAGGTGGCGCTATAGAGTACAAGTCCTCTTTGTTTGAAGAGGCAATTTGCATATTAAAAATTCCCACATGTACACTTTACATCAGCACAATATTTGAAACATTATTTTTTTCGTTAGGAAGTTATAAGGGTTAAAGTTTGACTAACGATTTCTAATTTTTACAAGAAAATTTATAAAACCATTTTTTTTAAGGACCACATCATATTTGAAGTGACTTTGAGCTATCTATGTGACAGAAAATACCCAAAAGTGACACCATTGTAAAAACGGCAACCCCCAAGGTGTTCAAAACCACATTCAATAAGTTTATTAACCATTCAGATGCTTCACAGGAATTAATGGAATGTGGAAGGAAAAAATTAACATTTAACTTTTTTTCACAAAAATTTTACTTTAGACTCAATTTTTTTATTTTTGCAAGGGTCACAGGAGAAAATGGACCCCGAAATTTGTTATGCAATTTCTCCTGAGTACGCTGATACCCCATATGTTGGGGAAAACCACTGTTTGGGCACACGGCACAGCTCGGAAGGGAAGGAACACCATTTGACTTTTTGAATGCAAACTTTGCTGGAATAATAAGGGGATGCCATGTCGCTTTTGGAGAGCTCCTGATGTGCCTAAACAGTGAAAATCCCCCACAAGTGACACCATTTTGGAAACTAGACCCCTCAGGGAACTTATCTAGGTGTGTGGTGAGCACCTTGAACCCCCAGGTGCTGCATAGAAGTTTATAACGTTGAGCTATAAAAAAAAAAAAAAAATTTCACAAAAACATAATTTTTAGCCCCAAATTTTGCATTTTCACAAGGGTAAGAGGAGAAATTACACCATACAATTTGTTGTGCAATTTCTCCTGAGTATGTCGTTACCCCATATGAAGGAGAAAACTTCTGTTTGGGTCACAGGAGGGCTCGGAAGGGAGGAGTGCCATTTGACTTTTTGAATCCAAAATTTGCTGGAATCATTAGCTGATGCCATGTTGAGTTTGGAGAGCCCCTGATGTGCCTAAAGAGTGGAAACCCCCACACAAGTGACCCCATTTTAGAAACTAGATCCCCTCAAGGAATAAATTTAGATGTGTGGTGAGTACCTTCAACCACCCCGTGCGTCATAGAAGTTTATAACGTATAACATTGAGTGTTGAAAATAAAATAAAATCACATTTTCCCCACAAAAATGTTTTTTAGCCCCAATTTTTATATTTTTAAAAGGGTAAAGGTAAAAATGGATCCCAAAATTTGTTGTGAAATTTTTCCAGAGTACGCAGATGCCCCAATCGTGGGGGGAAACTACTGATTGGGTGCACGGCAGGGCTCAGAAAGGATCGAGTGACATTTTGGTATTCAGATTTTGATGGAATGTTCTGCTGGTGTCATTTCGCGTTTGGAGAGCCAATGATATGCCAAAAGAGTGGAAACCCCCTACAATTGACCCCATTTTAGAAACTACATCGCCTCAAGGAATATATTTAGATGTGTGGTGAGTACCTTCAACCCCCAGGTGCATCATAGTTGTTTATAATGTCGAGCGTTGAAAATAAAAATAAAATCTCATTTTCCCCACAAATGTTTTTTAGCCCCAAATTTTTTATTTTCAAAAGGGTACAGGAAAAAATGGATCCCAAAATTTGTTGTGAACTTTTTCCTGAGTATGCAGATGCCCCATTCGTGGGGGGAAACTGATTGGGCGCACGGCAGGGCTCAGAAAGGATGGAGTGACATTTTGGAATACAGATTTTGATTTAATGTTCTGCAGGGGTCATGTCGCATTTGGAGAGCCCCTGATATGCCTAAACAGTGGAAACCCCCCACAATTGACTGAATTTTGGAAACTAAACCCCTCAAGGAATATATTTATGTGTTGTGAGCACCTTGATCCCACAGGTGCTTCACAGAAGTTTATAATGTTGCGCACTGATTGTGGGAGTCGTTGCAGGGTGTCAGCTCTTACATTGAGCTGGCAGCGACTCTCAGCGTGAGCCCGCACGATCACGGCACCGTATCTATATGGCGGTGTGCGGGAACGTATATATACACACACCCTCACAGAAATCTCAAACACCTCAATTTACACTCACTCTGAGTCCCTTCTCCCTCTTACAGACATAGCTTCCTTACATGACACAGATGCTGCTACCACTTTATAAAACACCACAATAACAGCAATACTCGATTCGGCCGCCCCCCTCATGCACAGCAAAACTCGTACAATCTACAGGCAACCCTGGCTGAGCAGCCTGACCAAAGAACTGAGACATGCTGCCAGGGTTGTTGAGCGGAGATGGAAGAGATCCCGTTCTGCCGAGCACTTTATCGCATACAAGCAGTCCCTTGCCAGCTTCAAGTCCACACTCACTCCCGCAAAACAACTTCTCATGTCTCATATCCTCCCTGTCTCACAACCCTATACAGCTTTTCAACACTTTCAATTTTCTTCTCCGTCCCCCAGCACATCCTCCCTCTCCTCTCATTTTTGCTGAAGACTTTGCCTCTTTCTTTAAGCAGAAGATCGATAACATCAGAGAAATATTTGGCCCGCAGCCCCCAATACCCCTCCTCCTAACTGCTCAGCCCTGTTCTTCCAAAACCAGCTTCTCTGCCATGACAGATTCGCTCTCCACCCTTCTGTCAAGATCACATCTCACCACTTGCACGGTTGACCCGCTCCCGTCCCGCCTTATCCCTAACCTCGCCACAGTCTTTTCATCCCAACCCTAACACATCTCTTCAACCTTTCACTTACAAATGGTGTCTTCCCCTCATCCTTCAAACATGCCTCAATCAGAATCATCCTCAAAAAGCCTTCCCTCGACCCATCCTCTGTGTCTAGCTATCGCCCGATATCACTTCTCCCTTATGCCTCAAAACTACTGGTACAGCATGTTCATCTTGCACTGTCCTCTCACCTGTCTTCCTGCTCCCTCTTTGACCGGTTACAATCTGGATTTTGACTGCATCACTCAACTGAAACTGCCCTAACTAAAGTCACCAATGACCTACTAACCGCCAAGAGCAAGCGACACTACTCTGTCCTCCTCCTGGACCTGTCTTCTGCCTTTGACACTGTGGACTACAGATTTTGACACTTTTGACACACTTGCTACAGATTCTCTCATCTCTTGGCATCAAAGATTTGGCCCTAACCTGGATCTCGTCATATCTAACAGACCGGACATTCAGTGTCCCCCTCTCCCACACCACCTCCTCACCTCGCCCCCTGTCTGTCAGTGTTCCCCAAGGCTCAGTTCTAGGACCCCTACTCTTCTCCATCTACACCTTCGGCCTGGTAAAGCTCATAGAATCCCACGGTTTGCAGTATCACCACTACGCCGATGACATGCAGATCTACCTATCTGGACCTGACATCACCTCCTTACTGACCAAAATCCCACAATGTCTGTCCACTATTTCATCTTTCTTTTCTGCTCACTTTCTAAAACTGAACATAGACAAAACAGAATTCATCATCTTTCCCCCATCTCACTCTGTCCCTCCACCAGACCTATCCATCAATGTCAATGGCTGCTTACTTTCCCTAGTCCCGCATGCTCAGTGCCTCAGGGTGATCCTCGACTCTGCCCTGTCTTTCAAGCCACATATCCAAGCCCTTGCCTCCTCCTGCCGACTCTAACTCAAAAATATTTCCCGGATCCGCACATTCTTTGACCAAGAAACTGTAAAAACGCTCATACGCCCTCATCATCTCCCGCCTCGACTATTGCAACCTCCTACTCTCTGGCCTCACCTCTAGCACTCTTGCGCCACTCCAATCTATCCTAAACTCTGCTGCCCGACTAATCCACCTGTCTCCCCATTATTCCCCAGCCTCTCCTCTCTGCCAAGCCCTTTGCTGGCTTCCTATTGTCCAGAGGCTCCAGTTCAAAACCCTAGCTGTGACATACAAAGCCATCCACAACCTGTCTCCTCCATACATTTGTGACATAGTCTCCCGGTACTTAACTACACGCAACCTTCGATCATCTCAAGATCTCCTTCTTTACTCCCCTCTTATCTCTTCTTCCCACAACCACATTCAAGACTTTTCCCGTGCTTCCCCCATACTCTGGAACTCTCTACCCCAACACATCAGACTCTCGCCTACCATGGAAACCTTCAAAAGGAACCTGAAGACCCACCTCTTCCTACAAGCCAACAACCTGCAGTTATCCTCAGTCTGCTGAACCACCTCACGATGTCATGTATAGTGTACAGTTCCTATAGCGTCTTGTGCTTGGGTGCGAGGAAAACACAGGAGACATAGGTTGAAATGAAATGACTTGTATTACTTCATACAAGCATGCTGAAAAGTTCACACAGTTTGCAGGAACAGCGACAGGAGACACAGCAGGCCAGAGTAACTTCAAGCACTACAATAAATCTCCAAAGCAGGTTCAGGATCTCTTCTCTGTACCGTAATTCCTCTGCAAACATGGATTCACCAAACAGCAGGTTTCCAGAGTCCAAAAGTGTTCCAAGGTTCCTCAGTAGGGAATAGCTGGAGTACAAGTCCAAGGCTTCCAGGAGTCAGGTCACAGACTGACTGAGGCTTGATTCAGGAGCACTGATTGTTCAGCTGAGGCTGCTTAAGAAGCAAGAGGGAAGAATCAGGGCGGGAACATGAAAACTGGAAACTCCATATTAACTGAGGGCAAGAGCTGCAGAAAGACAGAAAGCAAAATGGCCGACGGAAAACTGAGTTTCAAGGAACATGTCAACAGAGACAAAGAACCTTACATTACTCCCCCCTTAGGGACAACCTCCGGATGACCTCAGACCAGGCTTGTCAGGGTACCTCTGATGAAACTGGCGGAGCAGGCGAGGAGCATTTACATTATTGACTGGTTCCCATGAGTTGTCCTCCACTGGGTAGCCCTGCCATTTAATCAAATATTGCAACTGATTTCTGTACAACCTGGAATCTAGAATCCTTTCCACCATAAATTCTTCCTGACCATCGACCAGCACTGGGTCAGGGCAAGGAGAAGAACGTCCAGGAAACGTATTGGGTGTTGCAGCCTTTAGTAGGGATACATGAAAGACAGGGTGGATTCTCATAGTTCTGGGCAGTTGAAGACGACAAGCAACAGCACTTATAATCTTATTGATCTTATAAGGTCCAATGTACTTATATCCCAATTTAGACGATGGAATCTTTAATTTAAGATTTCTGGTTGACAGCCAGACCAAATCTCCTACCTTGAAAGCTGGTGCAGGTTTACGAAATTTATCTGCTGCTTTCTTGTACCTTTCCTGAGCCAATTCTAGATTTTCCTTTAGAAGATCCATATTCTTTTGTAAAGAAGTGATTCTTTCAGCCACTGCCGGCAAGGGCGTATCTATGGGAAATCGAGGAAGAATGTTAGGATGATAACCTAGATTGGAGTAAAAAAGAGACTGCTTAGTGGAGGCGCTCTGAGAGTTGTTATAAGAGAACTCAGCCAGTGGAAGTAGATCCACCCAATCATCCTGTAGGTGGCAGATAAAACAGCGGAGATACTGCTCCAGGGTCTGATTGGTTCGTTCTGTCTGTCCATTAGTCTGGGGATGAAAAGCAGAAGAAAGGTTTACTTTAATGTCCAATGCTGCACAGAAATTTTGCCAAAACCTTGAAGTGAATTGCACCCCTCGATCCGAAATGACCTCATCCGGTACTCCATGTAAGCGAAACACATTCTTAATCATCAAGTCTGATGTCTGTTTTGCAGTGGGTAAGCCAACACAAGGGATAAAATGAGCTGCCTTTGTTAGACGGTCAACCACCACTAGAATGGTGTTCTTCCCTTGAGAGGTTGGTAACTCCACAATGAAGTCCATAGAAATGGATCCCCACGGGCGGGACGGGGTGGGAAGAGGTTGCAACAGACCAGTTGGTGAGGAGCGAGGTGTTTTGCATCTTGCACAGACTTCACATGAAGTGACATAGTTTAAGACATCTTTCCTGTAAGTGGGCCACCAAAAGAAACGAGAAAGAAATTCTTGTGTCTTTAGAATTCCCCTATGCCCGGCTATCTTGGAATCGTGGATGAGTTGCAATATTCTCAATCTGACTGTTTCAGGTATATACAGACGTTGTCCCTGAATCCACACACCATTCTTAAAGACAAGACTTACGTCCCTTGGGGGTTGAGCCAACAAAGAATCCGTATGGTATGCTTCCTTGATGTCCTTAAGTAGGTCTTGATTATGAATCACTCCCAGGAATCTAGAGTCAGGAAGAATAGTCTTAGGAGGAGTAAGTGGACGTGTCTCTGCTGAATGAATCCTAGAGAGTGCATCAGCCTTTCCATTGCGCGATCCTGGTCTATAAGAAATGACAAAATTAAATTGGTTTAGGAAAAGATTCCAGCGAGCCTGGCGAGGAGTCAGGCACTTAGCCGACCTGATAAATTCAAGGTTACGATGGTCTGTCAGGACGACTATTTGCTGTGCAGCTCCCTGAAGAAGGTGTCTCCATTCCTTGAAGGCGGCAATAATGGCCAACAATTCTCTATTGCCCACATCGTAGTTCCTCTCAGCCGAAGACAACTGCTGGGAAAAGAAGGCACAGGGATGCAAGACATTCTTCTCACCTGTTCTCTGAGAGAGTATAGCTCCAACGGCACAGTCTGAAGCATCCACCTCTATTATGAAGGCAAGCTCGGGGTTGGGATGTACTAAGATAGGTGCGGTGGTAAATTTATCCTTTAAACAGGAAAATGCTTCCTGAGCTTGCGGGGTCCAGGAGAACCTAGACTGTTTCCAGGTAAGTTGGGTGATAGGTGACACTACCTCAGAAAAATTCTTAATGAAACGTCTATAGAAGTTGGCAAACCCGATGAAACGCTGCACCTCCTTCACATTTCTAGGAATTGGCCAATCCTTGATGGCTTGGGTCTTGCTTCCATCCATACTAATCCCTTGCGTAGATAGTACATACCCCAGAAATTGAATTTCGGTCCTATGGAATTCACATTTTTCAAGTTTGATGTAGAGATGGTTTTGTCTTAGGCGTTCTAAGACCATTCTCACATGTCCATGATGTTCCTCTGTGGAGTTAGAAAAAATTAGAATATCATCCAGATAAATCACAACAAATGTATCTAGGAGATCCCTGAAGATATCATTCACGAAGTGTTGGAAAGTGGCTGGGGCGGTACTCAGACCAAAAGGCATAACTAGATATTCAAAGTGTCCATAGCGTGACCTGAAAACAGTCTTCCATTCATCCCCAGGTCTAATACGGACCAAGTTATAGGCCCCACGGAGATCCAGTTTAGAGAAAATTTGGGCATGCCGCACTCTCTCCAACAATTCAGGGATTAAAGGCAATGGATAACGGTTTCTAATAGTAACCTTATTGAGTTCCCTATAGTCTATGCAGGGTCTCAGAGATCCATCTTTCTTCTTCACAAAGAAGATGGGTGCACCTGCGGGAGATGAAGAGGGGGTATGAAGCCCTTGGCTAAATTTTCGTCTATATAATCCAAAGCTTTTAGCTCGGGCCCCGCTAGGGGGTAGATCTTACCAAAAGGTATCTCGGCTCCAGGCAATAATTCAATTGGACAATCATATGGACGGTGAGGAGGAAGCTGATCAGCGTTCTTCTTGTCACATAAATCCACATAGTCCTGGTATACAGCTGGTAGTTCAGGGACTGACATGGTTCCTTTAGGAACAGAGCAAGCTGAAACTCTCTGACTCATCTGTTTCTCCGGAAAGTGTAATTCCTTGGTCTCCCAGTTAATCGTAGGATTCTGCGCCTGCAGCCATGGTAGCCCTAGAATAATGGGAAAGTGGGGAGAAGAGATAAGCATAAAAGACATTTTCTCTGATGATCTTTACTCATAAGGACCCTCAAAGGCTCTGTTTCTTGATCCACTGGTCCAGAAGTCAGTAGAGAGCCATCCACATTCTCCATCTGTACTGGAGTAGCCTTCTTCACTGAACGTATCCCCTGTTTCAGAGCAAAGGAGATATCCATAAAATTTCCACTTGCTCCTGAGTCGATCATAGCAGAGCTAGACACCCAGACTGAGTCCAACCCAGAGTTTGATGGAAAGGAAGCAATGAGAATTGTTTCTTTTACAACTCAGCTGGGACACCGCTGAGGAAACTTGAAAAATTGCAGCGTTTATACCGTCATCGTCCCCAGAACTAACAGAGTTTAAGTCCGAGAAATCAAGATCTCTTGCAGCAGATCTCTCTGGAGCCTGAGGCTCGGACATGACAGAGCTCCTCTCGCAACACTCACAGTGAATGACTGCTGCAGTAGTCTTACGAGAACGGCTGGGGCAGTTTATAATGAAGTTGTCACGCGGTCTTATGATATGTGTACGATGTCAGTAAACTATTCTTAAAAGAACAACACTCTATACAAATATAGATTAGCAACATCAGCATGTAAATATAGAATAGATTTACCTGACACGATATCCGTTGAACTCAGGGTTAATCTTGAGGACTTGATACACTGTCACAGGAAAGAGGAGGACCGGGGGTCTAACCTGACCCTAAACTGGGGTCCTAACTAATCCCTCACCTTGGAGGTACTGATAATGGTTCAGAGGTCCAAGTCTCCAGCCTAACCCTGTCTCCTATCAGTCCCTGAACCCTGTAATCAGTCCTAAGAAGGATACTGATTACCACCAAAGGGATATGGGCTGATCTCTGCTAAATACACAGATTAGACATATAAGACAGACTGGAGAAAACACAGACTTGCATACACACTCAAACACAGAAGGAACATAAATGATCTGGGATATTAAACTCTAAGCAAGGTGAGCTTAAAACAACTAAGGAGCTCTTTAACTTAAGTCTATACAGATACAATCCTATCTGTGGTCTGCATGAAGAATTTCACTGGCAACTCCCAACACAGACAACCAGAGATTTAAAGGAAACCAATCAACAAATAATTAATTGCAGCCGGGAGAAACTGCACCCAGTCCCAGAACTGAGCACAGACAGAATTAACTCCCTAACTGCCAAACACAAAGAAACAGCAACTCAGCTGTGAGAAGTCAGAATGTGCAACCGCGACGATCTTCGTGGCGATGCACACATGACAGTACCCCCCCTTCTACGAGGGGCCTCCGGACCCTCAGGGCCAGGTTTGCCCGGGTGAGTTCTGTGGAAGGTCCGCACCAAACGATCTGCGTTAATGTCAGACGCAGGAACCCACGTCCTCTCCTCTGGACCATACCCCTTCCAATGCACCAAGTACTGAAGGGACCGGCGATTCAGACGTGAGTCAATGATCTTTGACACTTGAAACTCCAAGTTACCATTGACCACCACTGGAGGAGGAGGTAGAGGTGATGGTATGACTGGTGCCACGTACCTCTTAAGTAATGACTTGTGGAACACATTGTGGATTTTAAACGTAGGAGGGAGGTCCAGACGAAATGCCACAGGATTAATTATGGAACTGATCCTGTACGGCCCGATGAATCTGGGGCCCAGCTTCCAGGAGGGAACTTTAAGTTTTATATTCCTGGTAGACAACCATACCAGATCGTTCACATTAAGATCTGGACCAGAAACTCTCCTCCTATCAGCCATACGTTTATAACAGTTCCCCATAGCACTCAGATTATTCAATACACCTCTCCACACTGAAGCAAGTGACGACGAGAAACGCTCCTCCTCAGGAACCCCAGAAGGGCCCCCCCCATTGAATGTACAAAACTGGGGATGAAAACCATATGCCCCAAAAAACGGGGACTTACCAGTGGACTTGCTCCGCCTGTTGTTAAGAGCGAACTCTGCCAGAGGCAAGAAAGAAGACCAGTCCTCCTGGTTCTCTGAGACAAAACACCGAAGATAAGTCTCTAGGCTTTGATTCAGACGCTCTGTCTGACCATTGGTCTGCGGATGAAAAGCCGAGGAAAATGACAATTGCATCCCCCGACGTAAACAAAATGCCCTCCAAAACTTGGACACAAACTGAGACCCCCTATCTGACACCACATCAGAAGGCAACCCATGAAGTCTCACAATCTCCCCAATGAACACCTGCGCCAGAGTTTTAGCATTAGGGAGGGCAGGAAGAGCAATGAAATGTGCCATCTTACTGAACCTGTCAACAACCACCAGTATGACAGTCTTCCCTGACGACTGAGGAAGGTCCGTGATGAAGTCCATAGACAAATGAGTCCATGGACGCTCCGGAAGTTTCAAGGGTAAGAGGGTCCCAGACGGACGGGTATGAGGGGTCTTAGAGCGAGCACAAACCCCACAGGACGCGACAAAAGTTAAAACATCTTTATTAACGTTAGGCCACCAAAACCGGCGAGAAAGGAGATCTAAAGTAGCCTTACTCCCTGGATGTCCTGCTAAAGCAGAATTATGATGTGCCTCAATAACCTTTTGTCTCAACTGATTTGGGACAGTCTCCCTGGAGGTCCTGCAGGGGCGTCCCCCTGAGCCTCTAACACCTCCTCCTCAAGCTCAGAACATACAGCCGACACTACCACCCCCTCCTGAAGGATAGGAATCGGGTCATCCATTTTCCCGGCCCCTGGGAAACTGCGAGACAAGGCATCCGCCTTAACATTCTTAGATCCAGGGCGATAAGTGACAACAAAATTAAACCTGGTAAAAAACAACGACCATCGAGCTTGTCTGGAATTCAGACGCTTAGCAGATTCCAAATACAGCAGGTTCTTGTGATCAGTAATGACGGTGACCGGGTGGACTGCCCCCTCCAAAAAGTGACGCCATTCTTCAAAAGCCAACTTAATGGCCAAAAGTTCCCTATTGCCGATATCATAATTCCTTTCGGCGGACGACAATTTTTTAGAAAAGAAAGCGCACGGATGCCATTTACCAGGGACGGACCCTGGGACAATATTGCACCCACCCCTACGTCAGACGCGTCCACCTCCACAACGAACGGCTGTGATGCATCTGGTTGGATGAGAACGGGTGCCGAAGCAAAACATTTTTTCAAAGAGGAAAAAGCTTGGCAAGCTTTGTCCGACCATTTAGAAAAATCCGTCCCTTTTCTTGTCATGTCAGTGAGAGGTTTGACAACAGATGAGAAATTACAAATAAATTTCCGGTAGTAGTTAGCAAACCCCAGAAAACGCTGCAGAGCCTTAAGATCCTCTGGCTGATCCCATTCAAGCACTGCTCTCACCTTTTCAGGGTCCATACGGAAACCGGAGGCTGACACCAAGAAACCCAAAAACTGAAGTTCCTGTACGGCGAATACACACTTTTCCAGTTTGGCGTATAGTTTATTGTCTCGCAAGATCTGCAACACCTGTCTCACATGCTCCTGGTGAGACACAAGATCTGGTGAGTAAATTAAAATGTCATCCAAATATACGACCACAAACAGCCCCACCAGATGACGAAAAATGTCATTAACAAAATGTTGGAATACTGCTGGTGCAGTAGTCAGACCAAAAGGCATGACAAGGTTCTCATAATGTCCCTCCGGCGTGTTAAACGCCGTTTTCCACTCATCCCCCTCTTTTATCCTAATCAGATTATACGCCCCCCTGAGATCCAATTTAGAGAACCATTTGGCGCCAACAATTTGATTGAAGAGATCAGGAATCAGAGGGAGTGGATACGGATCTCGAACAGTAATCCGATTAAGTTCGCGGAAATCCAAGCAAGGGCGTAGGCCTCCATCTTTTTTCTTCACAAAGAAGAACCCCGCGGCCACTGGGGAAGATGAAGGTCTAATATGCCCTTTGGCCAGACTTTCCGAAATATAATCTTTCATAGCCTGCCTCTCAGGACCAGAAAGGTTATATAACCTAGCTTTAGGTAACTTAGCATCAGGAAGTAAATTAATAGAGCAGTCATACACGCGATGAGGAGGCAACTCCTGACACCCCTCCTCAGAGAACACATCCCCAAAGTCCTCCAAAAAAGGAGGCAAAGTACTAGGCACGACCGCACTGATGACTGTGTTCATGCAGTTACTTTTGCAAAACTCCCCCCATTGGCTTATATCTCTGGACTGCCAATTAATCACAGGGTTATGTTTAACCAACCAAGGAAGTCCCAACACAATAGGAGTAGGTAGACCCTCCAACACATAACAAGATAATAGTTCCCTATGTATTGCCCCTACCCGAAGGTCAATGTTATGAACCTCATGAACAAAGCTACCTTGGCCGAGAGGCCTGGCGTCAATGGAGAATATAGGGATCGGTTTGACCAATACACTCAGATGCATACCTTGAGCCTGAGCAAACTGAGCGTCAACCAGATTAGCCCCGGACCACTATCAAGAAGAACAGAAAATCTCTCCACTCTCGTACCAACCACCACCTCCACTGGTACAAGGAACTGAGAAGAACTAGCGGACGAAATACATACTCCCAGGTTGTCGTCCACCACACAACCTGGGATTAACAGTTTTCCGGCGACTTTTTGCTCAACAAGGCACGGGATGGACATCCCCCAACAAAATGTCCCTCTTTCCCGCAGAAGAAACACCTTCTAGTCCTGCGGCGTACCGCCAATCCCCTCCTACGAAATGATGTCCCTCCCAACTGCATAGGCTCCTCCGAACAGACAAGGGGAACCTCAACATAAGGGACTTTAGTAGTAGGTGGAGTAACAACAGGGGGCGGAGTTACCTCGCACCTCTCCCGGAGCCGTCTATCAGTACGGATAGCTAGGGCCATAGCAGCCTCCAGTGATGGAGGAGAATCATACTGAGCCAAAACGTCCTTTAATTTGTCAGAAAGCCCATGACAAAACTGGCTCCTAAGAGCTGGGTCATTCCACTGAGTATCTGTGGCCCATCTACGGAACTCAGAAGCAAATTCCTCCGCCGGACGATCTCCCTGCTGTATCTTACGTAATTTTGTCTCAGCAAGAGAGACCCGATCTGGGTCATCATATACCAAACCCAGGGCAGTAAAAAATCGATCTACTGACTGTAGAGCCGGGGATCCCGGAGGAAGGGAGAAGGCCCAGGATTGAGGGTCCCCTTGTAGGAGCGAGATAACAATTCCCACTCTCTGCTCTTCACTCCCTGATGATCGAGGCCGAAGCCGAAAATACAATTTACATGCTTCCCTGAAGGTAAAAAATTTGTCTCGCCCACCAGTGAACCTGTCCGGGAGAGCTACTTTAGGTTCAAATCTGGTTTGCTCCGAGGGAGACAAAACTTTGGACTTAATGTCCGTCAGCTCCATGGATAATCCCTGCAACTGCAGAGCCAGCTGGGCTACTGGATCCATGGCAACTGGGAATAATTTTATGGGCCAGTGAAAATGTCACGCGGTCTTATGATATGTGTACGATGTCAGTAAACTATTCTTAAAAGAACAACACTCTATACAACATATAGATTAGCAACATCAGCATGTAAATATAGAATAGATTTACCTGACACGATATCCGTTGAACTCAGGGTTAATCTTGAGGACTTGATACACTGTCACAGGAAAGAGGAGGACCAGGGGTCTAACCTGACCCTAAACTGGGGTCCTAACTAATCCCTCACCTTGGAGGTACTGATAATGGTTCAGAGGTCCAAGTCTCCAGCCTAACCCTGTCTCCTATCAGTCCCTGAACCCTGTAATCAGTCCTAAGAAGGATACTGATTACCACCAAAGGGATATGGGCTGATCTCTGCTAAATACACAGATTAGACATATAAGACAGACTGGAGAAAACACAGACTTGCATACACACTCAAACACAGAAGGAACATAAATGATCTGGGATATTAAACTCTAAGCAAGGTGAGCTTAAAACAACTAAGGAGCTCTTTAACTTAAGTCTATACAGATACAATCCTATCTGTGGTCTGCATGAAGAATTTCACTGGCAACTCCCAACACAGACAACCAGAGATTTAAAGGAAACCAATCAACAAATAATTAATTGCAGCCGGGAGAAACTGCACCCAGTCCCAGAACTGAGCACAGACAGAATTAACTCCCTAACTGCCAAACACAAAGAAACAGCAACTCAGCTGTGAGAAGTCAGAATGTGCAACCGCGACGATCTTCGTGGCGATGCACACATGACAGTAGTGCCCTGACTTACCACAGTAGAAACATAGATTTTCCTTTATACGATGTTCTTTGCGTGCATCACTAACCCGTCTTTGTAAAGAGTCCACCTGCATGGGTTCAGGTTCTGGTTCCCTTGTGATCCTACTCAAAGGTTCCTTAGCTGAGGAGGGAGGTAGTAAAAGGTTAGTGCGATTATTTTCGAACCATCTCTCTTGTCTGCATTCAGTCAGACGAGCATCAATACGGATACAATAGTTAATAAAGTCACCTAACGCAGTGGGAGGGTCGGCACGAGCAAGTTCATCCTTAATCAGTGGAGACAACCCTTTCCGAAAAATAGATTTTTTAGCGGAAGTGTCCCAAGTGGTATCAATAGCCCATCTCCTGAAATCCAGGGCATATTCGGCTACTGAACGCTTACCTTGGCGCAAAGTTAACATGGCTGCTTCAGCTGTTGCACCTCAATTGGGGTCATCAAACACCTGCCCCATGGCTGAAATAAAAGCATCAAGGTGATTCAAACAATCATCCTCAGTCTCAATCAGAGGGTTTGCCCACATCAAAGCCTTATTGGTAAGCAACATGATTATAGTAAGCACTTTGGATCGTTCAGTGGGAAATTGTGAAGCATGTTGTCATGTGTGCATCGCCACGAAGATCGTCGCGGTTGCACATTCTGACTTCTCACAGCTGAGTTGCTGTTTCTTTGTGTTTGGCAGTTAGGGAGTTAATTCTGTCTGTGCTCAGTTCTGGGACTGGGTGCAGTTTCTCCCGGCTGCAATTAATTATTTGTTGATTGGTTTCCTTTAAATCTCTGGTTGTCTGTGTTGGGAGTTGCCAGTGAAATTCTTCATGCAGACCACAGATAGGATTGAATCTGTATAGACTTAAGTTAAAGAGCTCCTTAGTTGTTTTAAGCTCACCTTGCTTAGAGTTTAATATCCCAGATCATTTATGTTCCTTCTGTGTTTGAGTGTGTATGCAAGTCTATGTTTTCTCCAGTCTGTCTTATATGTCTAATCTGTGTATTTAGCAGAGATCAGCCCATATCCCTTTGGTGGTAATCAGAATCCTTCTTAGGACTGATTACAGGGTTCAGGGACTGATAGGAGACAGGGTTAGGCTGGAGACTTGGACCTCTGAACCATTATCAGTACCTCCAAGGTGAGGGATTAGTTAGGACCCCAGTTTAGGGTCAGGTTAGACCCCCGGTCCTCCTCTTTCCTGTGACAGTGTATCAAGTCCTCAAGATTAACCCTGAGTTCAACGGATATCGTGTCAGGTAAATCTATTCTATATTTACATGCTGATGTTGCTAATCTATATGTTGTATAGAGTGTTGTTCTTTTAAGAATAGTTTACTGACATCGTACACATATCATAAGACCGCGTGACATTTTCACTGGCCCATAAAATTATTCCCAGTTGCCATGGATCCAGTAGCCCAGCTGGCTCTGCAGTTGCAGGGATTATCCATGGAGCTGACGGACATTAAGTCCAAAGTTTTGTCTCCCTCGGAGCAAACCAGATTTGAACCTAAAGTAGCTCTCCCGGACAGGTTCACTGGTGGGCGAGACAAATTTTTTACCTTCAGGGAAGCATGTAAATTGTATTTTCGGCTTCGGCCTCGATCATCAGGGAGTGAAGAGCAGAGAGTGGGAATTGTTATCTCGCTCCTACAAGGGGACCCTCAATCCTGGGCCTTCTCCCTTCCTCCGGGATCCCCGGCTCTACAGTCAGTAGATCGATTTTTTACTGCCCTGGGTTTGGTATATGATGACCCAGATCGGGTCTCTCTTGCTGAGACAAAATTACGTAAGATACAGCAGGGAGATCGTCCGGCGGAGGAATTTGCTTCTGAGTTCCGTAGATGGGCCACAGATACTCAGTGGAATGACCCAGCTCTTAGGAGCCAGTTTTGTCATGGGCTTTCTGACAAATTAAAGGACGTTTTGGCTCAGTATGATTCTCCTCCATCACTGGAGGCTGCTATGGCCCTAGCTATCCGTACTGATAGACGGCTCCGGGAGAGGTGCGAGGTAACTCCGCCCCCTGTTGTTACTCCACCTACTACTAAAGTCCCTTATGTTGAGGTTCCCCTTGTCTGTTCGGAGGAGCCTATGCAGTTGGGAGGGACATCATTTCGTAGGAGGGGATTGGCGGTACGCCGCAGGACTAGAAGGTGTTTCTTCTGCGGGAAAGAGGGACATTTTGTTGGGGGATGTCCATCCCGTGCCTTGTTGAGCAAAAAGTCGCCGGAAAACTGTTAATCCCAGGTTGTGTGGTGGACGACAACCTGGGAGTATGTATTTCGTCCGCTAGTTCTTCTCAGTTCCTTGTACCAGTGGAGGTGGTGGTTGGTACGAGAGTGGAGAGATTTTCTGTTCTTCTTGATAGTGGGTCCGGGGCTAATCTGGTTGACGCTCAGTTTGCTCAGGCTCAAGGTATGCATCTGAGTGTATTGGTCAAACCGATCCCTATATTCTCCATTGACGCCAGGCCTCTCGGCCAAGGTAGCTTTGTTCATGAGGTTCATAACATTGACCTTCGGGTAGGGGCAATACATAGGGAACTATTATCTTGTTATGTGTTGGAGGGTCTACCTACTCCTATTGTGTTGGGACTTCCTTGGTTGGTTAAACATAACCCTGTGATTAATTGGCAGTCCAGAGATATAAGCCAATGGGGGGAGTTTTGCAAAAGTAACTGCATGAACACAGTCATCAGTGCGGTCGTGCCTAGTACTTTGCCTCCTTTTTTGGAGGACTTTGGGGATGTGTTCTCTGAGGAGGGTGTCAGGAGTTGCCTCCTCATCGCGTGTATGACTGCTCTATTAATTTACTTCCTGATGCTAAGTTACCTAAAGCTAGGTTATATAACCTTTCTGGTCCTGAGAGGCAGGCTATGAAAGATTATATTTCGGAAAGTCTGGCCAAAGGGCATATTAGACCTTCATCTTCCCCAGTGGCCGCGGGGTTCTTCTTTGTGAAGAAAAAAGATGGAGGCCTACGCCCTTGCTTGGATTTCCGCGAACTTAATCGGATTACTGTTCGAGATCCGTATCCACTCCCTCTGATTCCTGATCTCTTTAATCAAATTGTTGGCGCCAAATGGTTCTCTAAATTGGATCTCAGGGGGGCGTATAATCTGATTAGGATAAAAGAGGGGGATGAGTGGAAAACGGCGTTTAACACGCCGGAGGGACATTATGAGAACCTTGTCATGCCTTTTGGTCTGACTACTGCACCAGCAGTATTCCAACATTTTGTTAATGACATTTTTCGTCATCTGGTGGGGCTGTTTGTGGTCGTATATTTGGATGACATTTTAATTTACTCACCAGATCTTGTGTCTCACCAGGAGCATGTGAGACAGGTGTTGCAGATCTTGCGAGACAATAAACTATACGCCAAACTGGAAAAGTGTGTATTCGCCGTACAGGAACTTCAGTTTTTGGGTTTCTTGGTGTCAGCCTCCGGTTTCCGTATGGACCCTGAAAAGGTGAGAGCAGTGCTTGAATGGGATCAGCCAGAGGATCTTAAGGCTCTGCAGCGTTTTCTGGGGTTTGCTAACTACTACCGGAAATTTATTTGTAATTTCTCATCTGTTGTCAAACCTCTCACTGACATGACAAGAAAAGGGACGGATTTTTCTAAATGGTCGGACAAAGCTTGCCAAGCTTTTTCCTCTTTGAAAAAATGTTTTGCTTCGGCACCCGTTCTCATCCAACCAGATGCATCACAGCCGTTCGTTGTGGAGGTGGACGCGTCTGACGTAGGGGTGGGTGCAATATTGTCCCAGGGTCCGTCCCCTGGTAAATGGCATCCGTGCGCTTTCTTTTCTAAAAAATTGTCGTCCGCCGAAAGGAATTATGATATCGGCAATAGGGAACTTTTGGCCATTAAGTTGGCTTTTGAAGAATGGCGTCACTTTTTGGAGGGGGCAGTCCACCCGGTCACCGTCATTACTGATCACAAGAACCTGCTGTATTTGGAATCTGCTAAGCGTCTGAATTCCAGACAAGCTCGATGGTCGTTGTTTTTTACCAGGTTTAATTTTGTTGTCACTTATCGCCCTGGATCTAAGAATGTTAAGGCGGATGCCTTGTCTCGCAGTTTCCCAGGGGCCGGGAAAATGGATGACCCGATTCCTATCCTTCAGGAGGGGGTGGTAGTGTCGGCTGTATGTTCTGAGCTTGAGGAGGAGGTGTTAGAGGCTCAGGGGGACGCCCCTGCAGGACCTCCAGGGAGACTGTTTGTCCCAAATCAGTTGAGACAAAAGGTTATTGAGGCACATCATAATTCTGCTTTAGCAGGACATCCAGGGAGTAAGGCTACTTTAGATCTCCTTTCTCGCCGGTTTTGGTGGCCTAACGTTAATAAAGATGTTTTAACTTTTGTCGCGTCCTGTGGGGTTTGTGCTCGCTCTAAGACCCCTCATACCCGTCCGTCTGGGACCCTCTTACCCTTGAAACTTCCGGAGCGTCCATGGACTCATTTGTCTATGGACTTCATCACGGACCTTCCTCAGTCGTCAGGGAAGACTGTCATACTGGTGGTTGTTGACAGGTTCAGTAAGATGGCACATTTCATTGCTCTTCCTGCCCTCCCTAATGCTAAAACTCTGGCGCAGGTGTTCATTGGGGAGATTGTGAGACTTCATGGGTTGCCTTCTGATGTGGTGTCAGATAGGGGGTCTCAGTTTGTGTCCAAGTTTTGGAGGGCATTTTGTTTACGTCGGGGGATGCAATTGTCATTTTCCTCGGCTTTTCATCCGCAGACCAATGGTCAGACAGAGCGTCTGAATCAAAGCCTAGAGACTTATCTTCGGTGTTTTGTCTCAGAGAACCAGGAGGACTGGTCTTCTTTCTTGCCTCTGGCAGAGTTCGCTCTTAACAACAGGCGGAGCGAGTCCACTGGTAAGTCCCCGTTTTTTGGGGCATATGGTTTTCATCCCAGTTTTGTACATTCAATGGGGGGGGCCCTTCTGGGGTTCCTGAGGAGGAGCGTTTCTCGTCGTCACTTGCTTCAGTGTGGAGAGGTGTATTGAATAATCTGAGTGCTATGGGGAACCGTTATAAACGTATGGCTGATAGGAGGAGAGTTTCTGGTCCAGATCTTAATGTGAACGATCTGGTATGGTTGTCTACCAGGAATATAAAACTTAAAGTTCCCTCCTGGAAGCTGGGCCCCAGATTCATCGGGCCGTACAGGATCAGTTCCATAATTAATCCTGTGGCATTTCGTCTGGACCTCCCTCCTACGTTTAAAATTCATAATGTGTTCCACAAGTCATTACTTAAGAGGTACGTGGCACCAGTCATACCATCACCTCTACCTCCTCCTCCAGTGGTGGTCAATGGTAACTTGGAGTTTCAAGTGTCAAAGATCATTGACTCACGTCTGAATCGCCGGTCCCTTCAGTACTTGGTGCATTGGAAGGGGTATGGTCCAGAGGAGAGGACGTGGGTTCCTGCGTCTGACATTAACGCAGATCGTTTGGTGCGGACCTTCCACAGAACTCACCCGGGCAAACCTGGCCCTGAGGGTCCGGAGGCCCCTCGTAGAAGGGGGGGTACTGTCATGTGTGCATCGCCACGAAGATCGTCGCTGTTGCACATTCTGACTTCTCACAGCTGAGTTGCTGTTTCTTTGTGTTTGGCAGTTAGGGAGTTAATTCTGTCTGTGCTCAGTTCTGGGACTGGGTGCAGTTTCTCCCGGCTGCAATTAATTATTTGTTGATTGGTT
>JARQOD010000001.1:733588332-733627240 GCA_033576555.1 Oophaga sylvatica
CCTTCCCCCCTGCATCACCCCGATTGAGCTCCTTCCCTGTATCCCCTACGACTGACCCTTCTCCCCCTGTAAACCCCTGATTGACTGACCCCCTTCCCCCCCCTGTATCCCCCCTGACGACTGAGCCCCTTCTCCCCCTGTATCACCTGAGACTGACCCCCTTTCCCCCCCTGATCACCCCGATTGAGCCCCTCCCCTTATCCCCCTGATGACTAGCCCCTTCCCCCCCTTTTCCCCCGACTGACGAGCCCCTTTCCCCTGTATCACCCTAATTGATGGCCCCTTTTCCCCTGTATCCCCCTGACTAAAGACCCCCCTTCTCCCCCTGATCCCCCCTGACTGACTGAGCCCTTCTCCCCTGTATCCCCCCTGACTGACTGAGCCCCTTCCCCCCCTGTTCACCTGATAAACGGGCCCCTTTTCCCCCCTGTTTCCCCCCTGATGCTGAGCCCTTCCTCCCGTATCCCCCCTGATGACTGAGCCCCTTTCCCCTTTACACCCCTGACTGATGACCCCTTCCCCCCTTATCACCCTATGATGACCCCTTCCCCCCCCGTATCCCCCCTGATTGACTGAGCCCCTTCTCCCCCTTATCACCCCTATGACTGACCCCCTCCCCCTGACCCCCCTGCTGACTGATCCCTTCTCTCCCTGTATCCCCCCTGACGACTGAGCCCCTTCCCCCCTGTATCCCCCCTGACTACTGGCCCCTTTCCCCCGTTCACCCAAATGACTGAGTCCCTTCCTCCCTGTATCACCCCTGACGACTGACCCTTCCCCCCCTGTATACCCTGACTGCGACCCCTTCCCCCCCTGCATCACCCGATTGAGCTCCTCTCCCTGTATCACCTGAGACTGAGCCCCTTCTCCCCCTGTATCACCCCTGACTGACTGAGCCCCTTCTCCCCTGTATCACCCCTGATTGACTGAGCCCCTTCTCCCCCTGTATCACCCCTGACTGACTGAGCCCCTTCTCCCCCTGTATCACCCCTGACTGACTGAGTCCCTTCTCTCCCTGTATCACCCCTGACTGACTGAGCCCCTTCTCCCCTGTATCACCCTGACTGACTGAGCCCCTTCTCCCCCTGTATCACCCCTGATTGACTGAGCCCCTTCTCCCCCTGTATCACCCCTGACTGACTGAGCCCCTTCTCCCCCTGTATCACCCCTGACTGACTGAGCCCCTTCTCCCCCTGTATCACCCCTGACTGACTGAGCCCCTTCTCCCCCTGCATCACCCTGATTGAGCTCCTCTCCCTGTATCACCCCGGACTGACTGAGCCCCTTCTCCCTCTGTATCACCCCTGATTGACTGAGCCCCTTCTCCCCCTGTATGACCCCAGACTGACTCAGCCCCTTAATCCTGTATAACTTCTGACTGACTAAACATTTTCTTTCTCCACTACTAACAAAAATGAGGCCATCATAAAAAGGAATGGCCTTATAGGTGACAGAGAGATTTCTGTAAAAAGTGTATGTGGGGATGTGAGGGAAACTTGTTTCGATATCACTCCAATGTCATACATAAGTGATTTAGGACCCCCACCACTATAAGAGGGGACATTCACATAATGTATTTGCTGCAGAATTTCTACAATGGAAACCTCACAGCAAATTAACAGCGGAAATATCCACACCGATATTGTACAGATATTGTGCAGATATTGCTGCATTTACAACTATGCAAGGATGCACCTTTACCACTGAATTCATCCTTTGTATTTGAAAGGATGAAATTAGTGGTGATTATATCCGCAACAATAATTGATACATTGTTCATGTCAAATTGGCAGCGTTGGTTAATTCGCACCTTGGATTTTCTCAGCGTATAGATGAGATGTCATAAAATCCCATCCATTGTGCTAGTGCTATAATTCATTGGTTTAGTGGTTAATACACATCAGGGGACATTTATCCTTGAGTCTGCACCAAAATGTGGGCACCAGTTTTTTCTATAACATTAAGTGTACGTTCTTATATTATACCCTGATATTAACGTGTATTACCACACAATTGGTGGTCTTGTATTTATTTCTATGTAGCTACATAGTGGGCCCCAAGAATGATTTCCCTTGGAGGGCCCAAGTTACTTCAGTCCGACATTGCATACATTTTTAATTATCAGAACAGAGAGCAGAACAATGAGGGAGAATATATAGGGTAGTGCAGCACTGTGGAGAGAGTGATGAGATTATATTGCATACTGAAGTGGATTGGCAACCAGTGTAATGACTGGCACGGGTTGGAGACTTTAGTGTAGTGGCTGGTGGTCAGAAATGCATGGTAAATTAGATAAAATTATATTATAATAAAATTTATATCGTTTGATTAAGTTTGCCTATTGGTCATCGTTTTTTGGAGCTGGTATGTTCAATATTGATGATAGGTTGTCATCCATATAGACCCATGGAAACAGAGAGTGATTGAGTATAATTATACCATGAGTCTTGGTCTTACTGTTGTTGTTGGTAAATTAGATAGAGTCAAGTTAGAGGAAGACCAATTAGTTGCATTAGTCAAGACTGTTTATAGTATTATATTATAGTATTATAGTTGCTATTCATGAGAACAAACTATAACACTGATCTTTTCAATTCTGTGCTGCTCACTTGGAACTGGTGCCTTAATCATGCTGTAATGATTACGCACAAAATGTTGGCTGCATTGAGGACTTCCTATGTGTCCAGTATGATGCCTCATTTCACTGCCAAAATAAATAAGACCTAGATACACATGCCAAAAAGACACAGTTTTGGCATAAGCTGGTGCTGTGTGTGAGCCTATGATTATACACACATGGACAAAATCGTTGATTCCCTTTTGTTAAAATAAGTAAAACCCACAATGGTCACTGAAATAGCCTGAAATAAACTGACAAAAGTCATTTTCAATTTAAATTTACTGAATATTAACTAATGAAAATCAGACATTGCTTTTGAACTAAAACAGAAAACTAAAAAATAGCAACTAATGAAAATGGCCTGGACAAAATGATGGTATCCTTAACTTAAAGAGATTCTGTCAACAGGTTTTAGCTATATAATCTGATAGGAGTGTAACATGGGGCAAGAAAGCCTGATTCCAGGCATGTATCACTTACTGGGCTGCTTCGTGTAGTTTTAATAGAATACCTGCTGTGTCTGATGGAAATGTAGTAGGGCTAAGGGCCCCGTCACACTCTTCAATGTCCCAGTGATCCCACCAATGATCGACGTGGATGGGATCGCTGGGACATCGTTAGCTGATCGCTGGTGAGCTGTCACATGGGCAGACTCACCAGCGATCAGGACCAGCGAGCACGCTGGTATCCAATGTTCACATCGGGTAACTAAGTGCTGAGCAGTGCTTAGTTACCGATGTGTACACTAGATACCAGCTCAGAGCTTCTGTTGTATGCGCTGGGAGCTGGTATCCAGGCTAAACATCAGGTAACTAAGCACCGCACAGTGCTTAGCTACCCGATATGTACCCTGGATACCAGCTCCCAGCTTCTATTTTACGCGCTGGGAGCTCGCTGATCGTTGGTCTCCCGCGATGCGCGCTGGCCAGCGGGACACCAACGATGAAAAAATGGTCCAGGCTATTCGATGACGATCAGCGATACCCAGCAGGGGGCTGGTAGTCGCTGCATGTCACACTAAGCGAGATCGCTGGCTAGGTCGCTGTTGCGTCACAAAATCGGTGACGCTTCAGCGATCTAGCTAGCGATCTCGCTTAGTGTGCCGGGGGCTTAAGAGTGAAACGGTATATCACCCGGCCCACACTCCTGTCTGGCAGCTTCCTGTATACATTGTGCATTGTCAGCAAGCTGCGTGCTTACTCAGCGGTGTGGGTGGGGTTAAGGACACTAGGTGGTCTGGGCTGTGCCTGAGCTGTATTCAAGGCAGTGTTAATATCCTGCTGATAAAATGCTGATTGCATTGAAACTACAGCATACAGCCTAATAAGTGTAGTGACACATCCCTGGAATCTCTCAGATTACATAGTAAAAACCTGCTGACATATTACCTTTAATGTAACTATTTGTCATGGTCTGGAAGGGGTTCCTGCCTATGACATCTACCTACGTCATAATGGCGATTGTGCGTGGCACAGGAGCTGAGATAACGAGATTGCTGCCGGGAGTTCAACTTAAGTGATAGCCAAGCCCCAGCTGCTGTCACATCCCACGGCTGTTTAACCCCTTAAATGCCATGATCAATACCGATTACAGTATTTGGGCAGCTAGGAGAGTGAGGGAGCTCCCTCTCCCACGTGATCAGCACCTCCACAACGTCATTGCGGGCTGCTGATCCTTGTCATTGCAACCTGAAGTAGTCATGACCACCTCCGTGTCTACCAGCTAAGGTAGCATGTTTAGACTATGCCAGGAGCCAGTGAGTGTAACGCTGACAGACATAATGCTTTGCAATGATGGTGCATTGCAATGCATTATGCCAGCGATCAGAGTAATAGAAGTTAAAATCCTATGGAAGGGCTAAGTAAATAAGTTTATAAAAGTTTAAAAAAATTGGAAAAATATTTTAAAAAAATATCACAAAATAAGTAAAAAAATGAAAAACATATTATACCGATAAATAGCATAATTATGTAAAAAACAAAATAAACAGAAAATACACATATTTGGTATTACCGCATCCGGAACAACCTGATCTATAAAACTGTCATATTAGTTAACCCTTCAGTGAACACCGTGAAAAAAAACCAACAAGGCAAACAACTATGATTTTTGATCATATCGCCCCAAACGGTAAGTGGAATGTTTATAAAAGTGGTACTGATGAAAACATCATCTCGTCCCGCGAAAAAATAAATCGCCATACAGCTATATCCGCGGAGGAATAAAAAGCTAAATCTCTCAGAATATAGTGATGCAAAAACAATTATTTTTTTCTATAAAATTATTTTTATTCTGTAAAAGTGCCAAAATGGTTAAAAAAAATTATATAAATGTGGTATTGTGGTATTGCTGAAATTGTTCTGACCCAAGGAATAAACCTATCTTATCACTTTTACCACAGGGTGAACGACAGAAGAAATAACAAAAAAAAATTCTTGGATTTCTGGTTTTTATTAATTTTGCCCCCAAAAAATTGGAATAGAAAGTGAACAAAAAATGTTTTATGCCTGAAAATGGTACTAATAAAAACGTCAACATGTCCTGCAAAAAACAAGCCCTCACTTGACTCTGTCGGTAGAAATATAAAAAAAATTATAGCTCTCAAAACATGAGGATGCAAACAAACAAACAAAAAAATTTTTTAGTGTGTGATAGCGGCCAAACAAAAAAAACTATATAAATCTGGTATCACCGTAATCGCACCAACCCGAAGAATAAAGTCGTCTAATCACTTATACTGCATGAGGAACGGCATAAAAAATAAATAAAGTTAATTCTTGACCTGCTGTTGATTTATTCAGGTTGCTTCCCAAAGATCGCAGTAAGTCTCACCTTACATTTATCTTGCACTCTATGTTGAGTGCTTACACCAGAGTTTCCGTGTAAATCTTTGAAATACGTGATTCAGACAAATTGAAATTGAAATATTCCCCTATAATGGAATGCAGATGGAGGCACTGTGGATGCTATCTGTTCTATGACCCTGCAGTGTTTGTCTTTTTAAGCTGCATGAAAGTGCTGTCAGCCCAAAGTTTTGAGCATCGCTGAAAAGATGGACAACACTGAACAGAAGCCAGATGGAGTCCTGAATAAGTCTGCAGCCTCATTATAGTGATTGGATCCCTCAGGAGTTTCATTTGAATTATGTCATTTGGAGATTTAGATGGAAACCTCGATGTAAGTGCTCAGCATAGAGCACAGGATAAATGTGATCCAAAATGTTATATAAGCCACAAAAAAAGTTCCACTCAGGTCTGTCATCTGTCAATGGAAATATAGGGGTATTCCACGTTACAGGTAGCACAAAGGCTCTGGAAAAGCGCTATGGCTCCTCACCCCCAAAAGAAATTCAGCAAATTCTGCACTCCCAAATCCAAATGCCCCCCTCCTTTTTGAGCCACACAGTGTGCCTAAGCCATATTTAATGTCCACATGTTTTATCATTGATAGCAATCAAGAATAGAGGGGTCCCCATGCCTTTTTTTAAATTACTTAAATAAATAATTTAAAACATTGTGGGGTCCCTCCATTTTTGACAACCAGCCAAACTAAAATAGACAGCTGGGAGCTGGTATTCTTAGGCTGGTAAGGGGCCATAGATTTTTGCTCCCCAGCTTAAAATAGCAGCATCCCTAGGAAAGACAGAAAATTCTGGCGCTTTGCCCCGCTCTTCCCACTTGTCATGGACTGAGCGTAAGGTGAGTATAACTGTGCCCTTTTATTTTTATTTCAAATAAAAGTCAGTGTCTCTTTCAAATAAAGGATTTTATTCTGGCTGTGTCTTTTTTACAATCTAACTACGGGGTTAGTAATGGATAGGCGTCTTACAGACCACCCTACATCTCTTCCCTAATCTTTGTCTATCACCCTACCCATGCCCTCTGTTCCGCTAATGACGTAAGACTAATATACTCAATAATCTGAACCTCCCACTCCCGTCTCCAAGACTTTTTGCAAGCTATGCCACTTATCTGGAATGCACTACCTAGGACAATTTGATTAATTCCCAATACCCACAGTTTTAAGCGTGCCCTAAAAACTCACTTCTTTAGATTGTCAATCGCTTCACTTCACTTATGTAATTATTTAAGTTTTGTACATAGAAAATTTTCTTACAAATCTGGTCCATTGTGGCATTTGTTTATCTACCCTCCATGCTCTTAATAGAACTTTGTATCTGTACTTATACAGATACTAGCTGATGACTGATTCATGCAGCGTTATTTGAATACCTTATTTATTATATTGATGACTGGACCGTACAATATCAGGACTTTTTACCATCCACCTTTCATGTCTCCTCTATTTCCTCATGGATTGTCGGCTTGTGAGCAGGGCCTTCACTCTTCTTGGTATCTCTTGAATTATGCATTTACTCCAAAATGTCATTATTGTCTGTACAAGTACCCTCTGAAATGTAAAGTGATGTGGAATGTGCTGTCTAATTTGAGCTGTCTTCTCCTTGTGCTCTGTCTCTCACCCCTGTGTCTGACCGTGTACAGACCATACCACAGCTCCTGGGAAGGGGAGGAAGCAAAAGACAATACTGACATTACAGCAGGAGATCGCAGAGGATACATTTTGTGAGGTAAAATATTGTTTAAAAACAGTCAGTGAAATATTTTACCTCACAAAATGAATCCTCTGTGATCCACTGATGTAATGTCAGTATTGTCTTTTGCTTCCTCCGCTGCCCAGGATATGTGGTATGCTCCATACAAGGTCAGACACAGACAATTTTTAAAATAAACTTTTGTTCGTTGGAAAACCCCTTTAATGTGACCGGCTTCCTCTGCCTGTAGACACATCGCGCATCTGATGCCCGGATCAGCCAAATGATTCACTGCGCCTGCGTGGAATTCGCACAGGCGCAGTGCGATGGTGTTCCGTTGGTGGTACCGTGCAAGAGGCTGTGTGAGTGTGAGTATGAGCGTGTGAGAGTGTGTGTGAGTGTGAGATGGTGAGTGTGCGTGTGTGTGGTGCGTACGGCGTATACAGTGTGTGTGTGGTGCGACGGTGTTCTACTGGTGGTACCGCGCAATAGGTTGGTACCAGCAGCAGTTTCCATATTGAGACACCCATCACTTGGGTGTCCCAATATGGCAGTAGGTGAACTTCCTCCGCTTGGAATTCTGGGATACGGTGACATCTGGACAGAACAGGAAATGAAAACATTACAAGGCAATTATATAAATAGATGGTAGATTGCAAACAAATGACATGTTCAAAATTTGGAAGAAGTGAAGGGGTAGGAGTACACGTTTGAAGACTGTTCCCCCTTCTCATCCAAAAGAAGGTAATACACTTGCATAGCATGAGCCAATCTGTCCGAAAAGGGAACATTTTCTTTCCTCATCCAGACTATCAGTTAGACTGAATAAACATGGCATCATCTAAGCCTTTACGTTGTCTATTTTTCCCGTTGTTATCAGCTCCTGGGGTAGGCTATTCCACTCATTAATAGTTCTTTTTTTACCTCTTTGTTGAATGTTTCAAAAGGTAAACAAGCATCAAATACAAGTACGATGAAATAACAAATGTGGAAACATTAGTTATTTATTTTTATAACCAGACACTCCCCCCTCTTCACCCCACGTATTTGATGACTAAAGTTCTTATTATAATCATCTCCATAACTGATTGGTCCACCAATAAGATGATGGGGGTTCTTCCATTAAGAATCTCAGTGAAATTTCAATTTGTACCTTTGAAGTTAGAGATCAACTTTTTCTTAAAGGGGTTATATACACAATAAATCCCTCACCCCTCTTGCTAGGGACAAATCAGAAATTGACAAAATGTTAAAGACTACTCATTCAGAATTTAGGGTAAAAGATATACCATACATAATTTTTATAAAGTTTGGTATTTTTTTTGTTTACAAAGATTTTGAATATGAGAGCAAGCTCACATTTGATGAATGACATCCGAATTAAGCAGAACACACTTTGTACAAGTATATGTTTCACATTGAGACTTTTCTATTTAATCTGTGGAGTAATATATGCCCTATGAAGAATCACTAAGGTCATAACTTAATAGCTGCTGACCCCAATGTATTTTTTATAATCTTAAATTCATCATCATTTTATTAAGTATATTTAGAGACCATTTGTATAATCCTGAAGAGGAATCGAAGGGGAATCATCCCAGGATCTGGATGTTTTAATCAGTTTTACATAACAAACTAATTGAAGAAATCGGAGTTCTAGATTTCTTAAGAAATAGATTTAAATTAACCTTCAAGTCTTCTTTCTTCAGTTTTGATAACATATTTGATAAATCACATTCTGATAAGCTCGCAGGTTTTTATCAGCAACAGAATCCCAGAATTTTTCAAAAACTGATGCAAACTGGAGAAAGGAAATAACTTTGGTCCACCAAGTCTAAGAGAAGATGACAACCTTGATTTGATAGTACTTTAAATATAAAGGATGGACATCTTTCAAAAAGAGGATTACCGGTATATGATTGAAACAAAGAGACTTAGGGCACATTCAGACAGCAGTGATTTTTAATCAGTGTTTCTTAGCCAAAAACATGAGCGTCTCCAAAACACAGAACATGTGTCAATCTCCCAATTATAGTTTTTCTCTGTATGTTCCACTTCTGGTTTTGGTATTCAAACACTGATGAAAAATCACTGATATCTGAATGAGCCCTTAGTTGTCTAGCTTACACATCTTTTTCACTCTCCTCCAGGAACTGATGGTTGACCACAAAATAGGATTTTCCCAGACTCATTCTGGGAATTCTAAATCCGGCAGATGTAAAAGATTTTCTAATGATAAATGACGAAAAAAATAGGCCTCTAAATGAGTGTTTGCAAAATGGGGTAGTCTACATACCCAATCTGTAACATACCTAAAATTAGCCACTAAATTATTTAAATTAACATCTGGTACCTAGCGTCTTGAATTGTTGCAATTTTACAAATTAATCCTATTTCTCCATTTTCTCCCCTCAAATAAACGTTAGAAAAGCTTTAAAGAGAAGTTTGACATCTGACTTCCTACTTAATAATGGTAACGACTGTATAACATTCAGTAATTTGGGTAAGGCTACCATTTTTATCAAGTGACTTCATCCTGAAAATTACAATGCGTTTTTATTTATTTTACTCACTTATGTAGTGCCACTAATTCCACAGCACATTCCAGACATCGGCATCATTGTCCCCACTGGGATTTACAATCTAAATTCCCAATCTGTTGGAGGAAACCGGAGTGCCCGGAGGAAACCCACGCAAATACGGCAATAACATACAAACTCCTTGCAGATGTTATCGTTGGTAGGATTTGAACCCAAGTCCCAGCACTGCAACAGTCCTAACCACTGAGCCACCGTGCTGTCCATAATGTGATTTGTTTCCAGTTTTTAAGTAGTTGTATCCCATTAGAAATAACTGGAGAGAAATGTCTTTTGTAGTGAGATGAGGGTATAGTCAGAATATTAACACCTAAGTATGTTATATGACCAGACCACCAATTTAAAGGCAATGACACATCCCATCCCTTCTTTGTTGCCTTAAAAATAGGTAATGCTTCCGATTATTAAAATTTACTTTTAAATCCCATATTTTTTCTAAAAGATTCAATTAACGCCATTATATTCTGTCTTGGGTTAGACAGTCACCAACAAAAGCAAGTACCATAGTTTCTATGGAGCCTATTTCAATGCCTTTAAATGTATTTAAAGCCTGAAAAGAGCAAAGCAAATTGTCAAGGGCTATAGTAAAAAGTAAAGGGGACAAGGGACACTGCGATGGAAGAAGATGAGCAGTTATTTATATTTACCCATAATGTATCTTGGGTTACAATATATTATTAGTTCTTATGGTAAAGAAGTCTTTTCTCCTCTTTTTTCCCAGATGGAAGGAGTGCCCCCATATTTTTTGTATCGGCCATTTAAGTACTTGTACAAGTCAATCATGTCTCCTGTTGGTCATCTCTTCTCAGACCAAATAATTTTATTAATCAATACTCACGAAGATTCTCCATGTCCCTTAACAGTTTTTTTACGCTTCTGGGCTACATTTAAAGCTGTTAAAAATAAATAAAAAGGCGATCCTGCCGAAATGCGCGTTGGGGTGGGCGCACCCGGTGGGCTGTTACTGGTCTGAACAGGTAATTATCTAATACTTTCATCTTAACATATATATTGTATATGGAATAGGACGTCTGTTATCTAAACTTTTATAGGCCAGTTGGGGTTGTGCAATATGCATTTGAGTATACACTTGTAGCCGGTTATTGAATGTTATTCACATTCAATCCTCCCCCTTGTTCCCCACTTGTGTGTGTCCTGTAACATGAAATAAAGTGATTTTGCATTTTCTATCCAGCTTCTTGGGATTCTTTTGATCGTATTTTTTTCTTCTGTTTATTAATTAAATTAGCGATTGTCCCGTTGTATCTTCCATTTTGAATTTAGCCCATGATATTATGTGAAATTGTTCACTACTATTGATGTTAGGGTATATGGGTATATTTTCCATGAAGTTTCTAAGCTGTTAAAAATGTAGATGCCGCAAGCAGCGGAGTCCCTGGGCTCCTGGGGTCTCCGGAGGTGAAATGCTCACCCCGACACCTCATTAATCAATGATGTCATGCCTTACTGGGTCCCAGAAATCTGGCCACAAGTTTGTGGAGGGGCAATCAATGCAGGTCACAGCTGACAGCAGCGCTGGTATTAAAACATACGCTGCTGCAGTTGTGAGTCCGAAGGAGTTATTAAAGGGCAAGTGCCACTCGGCTGGATCTTATAAGCAGGACACTATTGACACAATTAGAACCCCTATTAAAGATAATCAATTTGTGGCAAGTAAGGTTTTAGTAAGCAAGCAGAAAGGGGGCACATCCTCCTCTTTGGAAAATTCCTTTTTTAATATACCTTTGATATTAAAGGATTCACATTATAAAAGTGAACTCAAACATTCTATCTCCCTCAAATCCTTAAGCTCACTAGATAAAGAGTATATAAGGGTAAGGAATAATTTTAATTATGATTCCCAACCTATGGATACCAGCTCAGTAGCTACAAGAGGGGAAAGAAAGGGTGTAGGCAATGTAGGAGAATTTGAAGGGATATCTAAATGTTATGCTTCTAACTCAGAATAGGAATCAGAGGACATTTCACCCAACGCTGCACCTGCAAAAAATAGACCTAGATTGGAACATAGTACTACAACTCACTTTTTAAAGAGAACCTGTCACCAGTTTTGTGAAATAGCAGCTAAAAATAGCACCTTTATTCAGTTTCTGCGCTGCATTCCCTAAATCCTTATAGAACCCCCTGACTCCCCTTGTATACTCCTGAAAACCTTTTTTGAATTTCTCCCGTGCTGTATAGTAATCTTCTCAGTCTGGTCCGATGAGCGTGGTTTTGGGCCTCTGCATCCCTCCTCCCGGCTTCTGCTCACCGTCCTCCTGACATGGATAACGATCCACATCGCCATGGTTCATATCGCGCCTGCTCAGAAATATCGCGTTTCACACCAGCGCAGTATGCTTTGACCATCTGCAGGCAAAGCCGAAAAACAGAAGTGCGCATGCGCTGGCAAACATAGTTCCGGTACATGAACCGGAAGTACGTATGCCGATGCATGACACCTCTGTTTTTCGGCTTTGCTCACAGTTGGGCAAAGCATACTGCGCTGGTGTGAAACGCGATATTTCTAAGCAGTCACAAGATGTCACACTGCGATGTGGATGAGGCAAGAGGCAACAGCACATGGGAGGGTTTAACAGGCCCTAAACCACACCCATCAGACTAGACTGAGATTACAATACAGCACTGGAGAAATTAAAAAGGTTTTTCGGGAGTAAGGGAGTCATGGGTTATATAAGGATTTAGGAAATGCAGCGCAGATGCTGAATAAGGTGATTTTTTTTAGCTGCTATGTCACAAAACTGATGACAGGTTCCCTTTAAATACCAAGAATGATGTTACAATTCTCCCTTTAATTTTGGTACTTATTAACAACATGCTCAAAGAAACAGTTAAACACCTTGAAAATTATCTTCGTCAAAAAATTGATAAGATACTCTCTTCCATGGATAGAATTAGTATTAGAATAGCCGAAACTGAAAAGAAAGTGGAAGAAGTTTCGATAAAACAAACAATACTAGAAAAAGATCAATCCAGCTAACAAAATCCTTATTACTACTATATTGAGATCACAGAATATTCCCTATAAATGGGGGTTTCCTACAAAACTGATTGTTTTCTACAATGGCAAGATTGTTACAACTCAGAACAAAGAGGAAGACCTTTCATTCTTGTCACAGAGTAACCTGATGGAAGAAAACGGAAGATCACCACTGAACGAAGATAGAGAAGATGATACTTGACTTTCTGCACACTTTACCATATAGTTTTTTATGGTATTATTCCATGATTTACAAAGATTACTGTCTTTTTTTGACTACTTCTTTTCTCGCTTGGATCATTAAAACTTTAATAGCAGGCTTGACTTTGCTGCTGGCTGAACTTTTCTTACCCGTAAATGTATTTTCCTTTTTTCAGGTCATCTGAGAGACATCAGAAAATGTCTTCATTTTTTTCTTTCAGAATATTATTAGTTTGGTTTAACATAATTAGAATGTTATTGTGTATATAGTGTGATTTTCTTTGTAAATGCCCAAAATACATTGAAAAGGTTAACAATTATTTTTTTCCTGTAGGAATCTTTAGGTTTCTGGTACAAGCTTTTATTTTCAGCAAATTTTGTTTTTAAACATGGTTAAGTTTATGTCTCTAAATGTGAAGGGTCTTGACAGCCCTAAGAAAAGGTTTTTTTCGTTTGGACTGAAGACAAAACCGCTAACGTAGATGTTATAGATCTTCAAAACTAAATTTTCTATCAATACCCCCAAATTTACACACAAAAATTTTACACATATTTTTGGATCATCAGCGGAACAGAAAAAGGCAGGTGTCCTAACTGCAATAAAAGACACAGTTGCTTTTCAATTTATTGATGAAGTAACTGATATTTTTATATACCGTGCCCATATGCAGAATAAATGATAATGAGTTCACCATTGTCAATATATATGCAACAAATAGAGGTAAAATCTTTGTTTTTCAATAAAGTTATGAAAAAAAGTTACAAAAAAACCAAAAGGTGACCTTGTTATACTAGGAGACTGCAAAGTTATTCCAACTCTACCTCAAGAGAATGCACCTATTTTTCATATCCAAAAACATATACAATTGATTTGGTACTGATTAACATTAACTACCTCCTTAAATTTAATAAAGTAAATATCGGAAATATTACATTGTCTGACCATGCTCCAGTATTCTTTACCTTGTCTACCGCAAATTCATACAACCAACACAAAACATGGAGATGTAATTAATTTCTACTGAATCATCCTCTATTTAAAGATAAAATTGAAACATGAATAAAAAATTACTTTGAAGAAAATTCATCACAAAATATTTGGAATGCCCACAAGGCCGTGATTAGGGGGATATTGATCCAGATCAATTCACAATATAATGAAAAAACAAAAACAAAAGTACAAGAGATCATGAATAGTGTTGAGCGATACTGCTCGATATCTAAAAATATCGGATCGGAATGGTATCGCCGATATCACTAAATATCGGCGATATCCGATTCCGATACCGGAAGTCCCATGTAAGTCTATGGGAACAAAATATCGCAACTAAAAAAAACCTTTATTTCCTTGTAAACACTAAATATACACACATAGAATACATATATATATATATATATATATATATATATATATATATACATGTCATTGTGACATATATATATACATATATGTATAGTTTATACACTTCTACATAGTAAAATATCCTCTGATTCAATTGCCGGGTAAAGCCGGCTTCTGTGAAAAGACAAAAGCACCCGACATGAAATGACACTTGGTGTACATAGGGTTAACTATGTCTTTTCATGTCGTTTGCAATCTGATTTGCACAAACAATTACATCAGTCTATGTGTGCAAAATTTCACACCTGTAGGGGTTAATTAAAGGTGTAAATTCGTTGTAAAAAAAACTGACTTTTTTGCTACGAATTTACACCTTTAATTAACCCCTACAGGTGTGAAATTTTGCACACATAGACTGATGTAATTGTTTGTGCAAATCAGATAGCAAAGGACATGAAAAGACATGGTTAACCCTATGTACACCAAGTGTCATTTCATGTCGGGTTCTGCATTTTCACAAAAGCCGGCAATTGAATTAGCGGCTATTATACTATGTAGAAGTGTATGAACTATAAATATAAATATATATATATATATATGTGTCACAAATTCAATGACATGTATATATATATATATATATGAGGTGTAAAATTGTTTAAAAAAAATGCGTGGGCTCTCGCCCTATTTTCGCAACCAGACAGACAAAGCCAGCGAATGGGGGCAGATAATAATAGCCCAGAGAGGGACCATTATTTTTGGCCCCCCCTGGCTACTAACATCTCCCCCCAGACACCCCAGAAAAGACAAATCTATAATTAGATTCGCCCTTTCTGGCACTTTGCCCGTCTATTCCCATTGCCCTGTAGCGGTGGTGAATGGGTTAATAAGGGGTTAAAATGACCTTGCAATTGAAAGGTCACTTTAAGCCAGGTTAATAATTGAGAGCTGTCAATTAGACAACTATCAATTATTAATCCTATTGTATGAAAGAAAAATCAAACACACACACTTTAATAAAAAAGAAGTTTAATGAAATAATCACACAGTTTTTGACCATATTTTATTTACCTGCTAAAACCATTTCCTGTAATAAAAATAAAATAATAAAGCAAAATTATTCTTACCTATCCCATGCACAGTCAGGTCCCACGGTGTAATCCTTCAGAAAGGGTTAATGTTTACTGCAGGGACCGCAGCTAATGCTGCAGCCTCACAGTAAACCCCCAAATGAATGAGCTCCTCTCCTGGCTGACAGGAGAGGAAGTGGAAAGCTTAATTGATTGCTTTCCACTTTCACTTCAGGTCAGCCAGGGACACCATCAGTGACGTCAGAGGGAACTGATTAACAAAAATAGGGGTTCCCTTCGAAAAAAAAACGGCGTAGGGGTCCCCCTATTTTTGTTAACCAGCCAAGTAAAATGCAGACTGCTGCGGCCTGGTATTAAAAGACTGTCAAGGCCCATGGATTTTGGCCCTCAACAGCCTGATAATACCAGGCTACAGCAGCCCCACATTTGGCGCATCAAAAGATGTGCCAATTGTGGCACTTTACCCGGCTCTTCCCACTGCCCTGTAGCGGTGGCAAGTGGGGTAATAAGGGGTTAATGTCACCGTTGATTGTTATGTTTCGGTAGCTGAGGAGAGCAGGCAAAAAGGCAATACACCAGAGCAGTTGGAATCTATGAGATTGCAGTACCCTGACTAACCACCACAACTGGAGGCAGCCGTGGAGCGTTCCTACGTTGGTCCTAGACGCCTCGTCACAGCCTGAGAAACTAACTACACCTAAAGACAGAAACAGGAAAGCTATCTGCCCCGGAGCAGAACCCCAAAGATAATAGAAAGCCCCCAAACATGTAATGGCGGTTAGACAAGAGGAAATACTGACACAGAAAGAAAATAGTATGAGCAAACGCTGGGGCCCAAACTATCTAAATAGAAAAGGATAGGAAGGGTACTTACTGCAATCCCAGAAAACCCTGAAAAGCACCAACTCTACTAATTTCAAAATCACCTGAGATCACACGACCTCTACCACCTAAATTAGTTCTCTGGTGTAACAAAATCAAAACAGCAGCCACTGAAAAAACTGGAAAAAGCAAAAGAACAAAACTCAGTGGCTGAACTAAACTGAGAGGGCAGAAGCCCCCGGAGGGGACCCTGAAGGCCCCCAAAGAAGTGCAGTACAAAATGCAAAAATATAGCACAAACACAAAAGAAGCAAAAGTCTTATCTGTAAGCAGGAGATGCAGACACGACACAGCAGGCTACAAGGGAAACTGGAATGAAGGATTCAGACCAGAACAATTGATCACCGGCAACCCTGATGGGAAAATGACTCCCTTATATAAGACCAGTCAGTAACACCTGATTCCCAGTCCTCACAATCTTCACTAGCACCGCTTGTAACCACCAGAGGGAGCCTCTGCTCAGAACTCATCTCAAACCCATTCACAACAGTACCCCCCCTTGAGGAGGGGTCACCGAACCCTCATTTGAGCAACCAGGTCGGTCAGGATGAGTTCTATGATACGCACGGATAAGTCTCCTAGCATGGATGTCCGAAGCAAACACCCAAGAATTGTCTTCCTGACCATAACCTCTCCATTTAACCAAATACTGGAGTTTCCGTCTAGAAAAATGAGAATCCAATATTTTCTCAACCACATACTCCAGATTGCCCTCAACCAAAACAGGGTCAGGAGGCACAGCAGCAGGAACCACTGGCTCAACAAACCTCTTCAACAAGGACTTGTGGAACACGTTATGGATCTTAAATGTCCCTGGAAGAAGCAAACGAAAAGAAACAGGATTAATAATCTCCATGATCTTATAAGGTCCAATGAACCTAGGCTTAAATTTAGGAGATGCTACTCTCATAGGAATATTCTTTGAGGACAACCAGACCAAGTCCCCCACTCCAAACCGAGGACCATCAGTCCTATGCCGGTTAGCAAACCGCTGGGCCCTCTCCTGAGAGAGGGACAACCTCTCCACCACCTGGTCCCAAATCTGCTGCATACGCTCCACAACAGAGTCAACACCCGGACAGACAGAAGCCTCCGTCTGTCCTGAAGAAAATCGAGGGTGAAACCCAGAATTACAGAAAAACGGAGACATCAAAGTGGCAGAGCTAGCCCTATTATTAAGAGCAAACTCAGCCAAAGGCAAAAAGAGACCCAGTCATCCTGATCAGCAGACACAAAGCATCTTAGATAAGTCTCCAATGTCTGGTTTGTTCTCTCAGTTTGACCATTGGTCTGAGGATGAAATGCCGAGGAGAAAGACAATTGAACACCCAGTTTAGAACAAAAAGTCCTCCAAAATCTGGAAACAAACTGGACTCCTCTGTCAGACACAATGTTCTCAGGAATGCCGTGTAAACGAACCACGTGCTGAAGGAACAACGGCACCAATTCAGAGGAGGAAGGCAACTTAGGTAATGGCAAGATGTATCATTTTGGAAAACCTATCACAAATTACCCAGATGGTGGTCATTCTCTGAGAAACAGGAAGATCGGAAATGAAATCCATAGAGATATGGGTCCATGGTCTCTTGGGCACAGGCAATGGCATCAACAAACCACTAGAGCGAGAGCAAGGCTTGGAGCGAGAGCAAGTCCCGCAGGACTGCACAAATTCCCTGACATCACGAGACAAGGTAGGCCACCAAAAGGACCGACTAACCAAGTCTCTGGTACCAAAAATTCCGGGATGCCCAGCCAATGCGGAACAATGAATCTCAGACATCACACTCTTTTTCCATTGGTCCGGGACAAACAATTTTCCAACAGGGCAGCGCTCGGGCCTATCCTCCTGACACCCCTCCAGAGCAAGTCTCAAATTGGGCGAGATGGCGGAAAGAACTACACCCTCTTTCAAAATAACAGAAGGATCAGATAACTCAGGAGAGTCCGCAAGGAAACTCCTCGAGAGGGCATCCGCCTTAACATTCTTAGTGCCAGGAAGAAAGGAAACCACAAAATTAAAACGTGTGAAAAACAAGGCCCACCTGGCCTGTCTAGGATTGAGTCGCTTGGCAGATTCCAGATAGACCAGATTCTTATGGTCCGTAAGGACCACCACCTGATGTTTGGCTCCCTCCAGCCAATGTCTCCACTCTTCAAAAGCCCACTTCATGGCCAACAACTCCGATTACCCACGTCATAATTACGTTCAGTAGGAGAAAATTTTCGAGAGAAAAAGGCACAAGGGTTACTTTTAGAGGTCTCTGGATCTTTTTGGGACAAAACGGCACCTGCCCCAATTTCAGAGGCATCAACCTCCACCTGAAATGGCAGAGAAACATCAGGCTGCCGTAGAACAGGAGCAGAAGTGAATCTCTGCTTAAGTTCCTGAAATGCAGAGACTGCCTCAGGAGGCCAATTCACCACATCAGAACCCTTTCTGGTCAAATCAGTTAATGGTTTAACAATAACCGAGAAATTACCAATAAATTTACGATAAAAATTGGCAAAACCCAAAAATCTCTGAAGAGCCTTTAATGAAGTAGGTTGGACCCAATCACAGATGGCCTGAACCTTGACCGGGTCCATTTCAATAACAGATGGGGACAAAATGAATCCCAGAAATGAGATCCTCTGTACGCCAAAAAGACACTTTGATCCCTTCACATACAGAGCATTCTCTCTCAAAATCTGGAATACAGTTCGAACATGTTTCACATGAGAGTCCCAGTCATTAGAAAAAATCAAGATATCATCCAAATAAACAATCAGAAATTTATCCACAAAATCCCTGAAAATGTCATTCATGAAGGACTGGAAGACGGAAGGAGCATTAGTGAGCCCAAAGGGCATCACTAGGTACTCAAAATGCCCTTCAGGGGTATTGAATGCCGTCTTCCATTCATCCCCGTGCTTAATGCGAATAAGGTTATACGCCCCCCTGAGGTCAAGCTTGGTAAACCAAGTAGCGTTTTTCACCCTGGAAAACAGGTCAGAAATCAAGGGTAACGGGTATTGATATTTCACAGTAATATTGTTCAAGAGACGATAATCAATACACGGCCTTAATGAACCATCTTTTTTGGCCACAAAGAAAAAACCGGCACCTAAGGGTGAAGAGGATGGTCTGATATGACCCTTCTCCAATGATTCCTTGATATAAGACCGCATAGCGTCATGTTCAGGTACAGACAAGTTAAAAAGGCGACCTTTAGGGAATTTACTACCCGGCACTAATTCAATAGCGCAGTCATAGCTCCTATGGGGAGGCAAGGATGCAGATTTACTTTCGCTAAACACATCAGAAAAATCAAACAAAAAGTCAGGAACATCCTGAGCCTGGGGGGAGGCAGAAAAAACAGGAGTGTTGGTATTAACACATTGGCAGCCCCAACTGGTTACAGACACAGATTTCCAATCCAAAACAGGATTATGAGACTGTAACCAAGGGAAACCCAGCACGATAATGTCATGCAGATTATATAGAACCAAAAATTTGCAGCACTCCTGGTGATCAGGTTCAACCCTCATTATCACCTGAGTAGAAAACTGGGGTTTATTCTCAGCCAAAGGGGTAGAATCGATCCCCAGTAGGGGAATAGACTTCTGTAGGGGTATCAAGGGAAACCCACAACGTTTAGCAAAATCATAATCCATCAGGTTAATAGCTGCTCCAGAATCAACGAAAGCCTGAGCAGAAAATGAGGACAGAGAGCATATCAGAGTGACAGTTAATAAAAACTTAGTCTGAACACTACCCAAGACAACTGAGGTGCAAAACGTCTTCCCCGCTTAGGGCAGACTGAAATAGCATGAGAGGCATCACCACAGTAGAAACATAACCCATTGCGCTTTCGAAACTCATGACGCTGTGCCCCAGACACCACTCTATCACACTGCATGGGTTCAGAAGCTGGTTCACAAGGCAACACCATTCCACGCATACTTCTCCGCTCACGCAAACGTCTGTCAATTTGAATCGCTAATGACATAGAATCATTGAGACCAGAGGGGACAGGGAATCCCACCATAACATCCTTTACATTATCTGACAGACCCTTCCGGAAAAGGGCCGCCAAAGCGTCGTCATTCCATTTGGTCAGGACTGCCCACCTACGGAATCTCTGACAGTATAACTCAGCGTCATCAAGCCCCTGATTTAATGCCAACAAGGTTTTTTCAGCTTGATCAGTGACATTAGGCTCATCGTACAATAACCCCAAAGCCTGAAAAAACGCATCAACATCACTCAAAACAGGATCCCCAGGTATCAGGGAAAAAGCCCAATCCTGAGGATCGCCGCGCAGGAGAGAGATGATAATTTGAACCTGCTGCGCTGCGTTTCCTGAGGACTTAGATTTTAAGGCAAAAAACAATTTACAATTATTTTTGAAATTCTGAAACTTAGCTCGATCCCCCAAAAACAAATCTGGCATGGGAATCCTAGGTTCCACAACAGGCAACCTAGCAAGATATGCAGCAATACTCTGAACCTCAGTGGCAAGCTGATCCACACGGCCAGACAACCGTGCAAACTCCATTGGGAGAAAAGATCCTCCCCAGCACCCAGAGATACAGAGGGAAAAAAAAAAAAAAAAAATGCAACAAACAGAAAAATATCTCTGACAACTCTGACAACCTTTTTTCTTTCACAATATTTTTCCCTTCTGTGAGTACCATACAATTTTCAATTTTTTAGGCCGGTGATACTGTTATGTTTCGGTAGCTGAGGAGAGCAGGCAAAAAGGCAATACACCAGAGCAGTTGGAATCTATGAGATTGCAGTACCCTGACTAACCACCACAACTGGAGGCAGCCGTGGAGCGTTCCTACGTTGGTCCTAGACGCCTCGTCACAGCCTGAGAAACTAACTACACCTAAAGACAGAAACAGGAAAGCTATCTGCCCCGGAGCAGAACCCCAAAGATAACAGAAAGCCCCCAAACATGTAATGGCGGTTAGACAAGAGGAAATACTGACACAGAAAGAAAATAGTATGAGCAAACGCTGGGGCCCAAACTATCTAAATAGAAAAGGATAGGAAGGGTACTTACTGCAATCCCAGAAAACCCTGAAAAGCACCAACTCTACTAATTTCAAAATCACCTGAGATCACACGACCTCTACCACCTAAATTAGTTCTCTGGTGTAACAAAATCAAAACAGCAGCCACTGAAAAAACTGGAAAAAGCAAAAGAACAAAACTCAGTGGCTGAACTAAACTGAGAGGGCAGAAGCCCCGGAGGGGACCCTGAAGGCCCCCAAAGAAGTGCAGTACAAAATGCAAAAATATAGCACAAACACAAAAGAAGCAAAAGTCTTATCTGTAAGCAGGAGATGCAGACACGACACAGCAGGCTACAAGGAAACTGGAATGAAGGATTCAGACCAGAACAATTGATCACCGGCAACCCTGATGGGAAAATGACTCCCTTATATAAGACCAGTCAGTAACACCTGATTCCCAGTCCTCACAATCTTCACTAGCACCGCTTGTAACCACCAGAGGGAGCCTCTGCTCAGAACTCATCTCAAACCCATTCACAACAGTTGATTGCACGGTGACAATAAGCCCGGTTAATAATGGAGAGGTGTCAATAAGACACCGATCCATTATTAATCCCAAAGTTATTAAATGTTTAAAAAAAAGACACAGCAAGAAAAAAGTCTTTTAATGAAATAAAAGAGACAACACAGTTTTCATTTCTTTTATTGTACTCTCATTCCTGCGACGCCATCGATCTCCTGTAAAAAAAGAAAAAAAAAAACCAACAGTATACCACCTGTCCGATGCAGTCCATAGTAACGAGTGTCCCACGACGATCCAGCTCTGCTACATCGCAATGACAGGCAGAGCCTGTCATCGCGACGCAGCACAGCTGATTACCTGCTTCCCCGGCGGTGACGTCATCGGACTGACTACTTTACGGCCGGGATTACCCAGCAGTCACTGCAGTTATCGCGAGAAACTGCATGTGACCGCCGGGGAGAAGAGGATGGCGGCCATGAAGCAGTCCAGGCCGTGACCGCCGGAGATCTTCTGCCAGGTAAGTGCCGCTGACTCCTGACAGACCCGACCGACGGACACTGACAGTGACAGTGACAATCCCGATTCCGGTATCCGATATGACGAAAATATCGGTACTCGGAATCGAAAGCCCGATACAGCTAATATCGGCCGATACCCGATATTTGCAGTATCGTATCGCTCAACACTAATCATGAACCAAATTAAGATTGAAAATAAAACCCAACAATCCACCCCCTTTAAATATGACCCAATTGAAAATCTTAAAACTCAGATCAGAACTAAAATTGTTAATGTTAGAAAAATAAGACCAACTAATGCAGTCTGCTAAGGTAAAACATTATTATGAATATTATAAAATGTCCCAATTAATGGCTAATAAAATTAAACAACAAAAACTAAAACAAAAATAACTAACATAAATCACTTCAATACTACCATTTCCCACCCGAAGGACATCTCAGAAGCCTTGGCATCTTAATATTCCTCTCTCTATAACCTCAAAGACACTACAGATACTCCTCAACCCAACAAAAAATATATTATTATTATTCATTATTATAGCGTCCATGGCGCTATACATGTGAAAAGGGGGCATACATAGACAAGTACAATAAACATGAGCAATACAAGGCACACACAAGTACAGAAGGAGAGAGGACCCTGCCCGCGAGGGCTCACAGTCTAAAGGGGATGGGTGAGGATACACTAGGAGAGGGTAAAGCTGGTCGTGTGTAAGGTTCTTTGTCTCTGTTGACATGTTCCTTGAAACTCAGTTTTCCGTCGGCCATTTTGCTTTCTGTCTTTCTGCAGCTCTTGCCCTCAGTTATATATAGAGTTTCCAGTTTTCATGTTCCCGCCCTGATTCTTCCCTCTTGCTTCTTAAGCAGCCTCAGCTGAACAATCAGTGCTCCTGAATCAAGCCTCAGTCAGTCTGTGACCTGACTCCTGGAAGCCACTCCAGCTATTCCCTACTGAGGAACCTTGGAACACTTTTGGACTCTGGAAACCTGCTGTTTGGTGAATCCATGTTTGCAGAGGAATTACGGTACAGAGAAGAGATCCTGAACCTGCTTTGGAGATTTATTGTAGTGCTTGAAGTTACTCTGGCCTGCTGTGTCTCCTGTCGCTGTTCCTGCAAACTGTGTGAACTTTTCAGCATGCTTGTATGAAGTAATACAAGTCATTTCATTTCAACCTATGTCTCCTGTGTTTTCCTCGCACCCAAGCACAAGACGCTATAGGAACTGTTCACTATACATGACAAGATTCAGGAGCCAATGTTTAGTGTCTGCTGGGTCTGGGAAAGCCGTGTCTGCTGTGACTGTGGATATCAGATGTCCGTTTAATACCTTATGTGATGACAGTGGTTGTGACTTCTCACAACCATTCCAGGTGAGCGCATTCCCTTAAAATTTTACTCTGGAGTGTTACCACAGGTAAACACTATTGTTTTTTTTTTTTTTTTTTTATTCCTTTCCTCTTCTCCTTCCAGCACTTCTGCCTTAAAGACCTGGAAGATGGAGGCCCGCATAAAGGAACTTTGCGGAGTGACTGATACAATCCTTTCAGATGTACAGACTTTAAAAACCCGTTTTGCAAGCCTACAGGACCTCACTAATCATAATTTGCAAGTGTTTGGACAGACTACCCAGGAATTGCGAGCCAGGATTGAGGCTCTAGAGGAACGAGCCCAGGCTCCTGCCATAACCCCAAGTTCTGGGATCCCCAAATTACCTCCTTTTCGTTTTGGCGGTGAACGTGAGAAATTCAGGGGATTTATTAATCAATGCAATTTATTTTTCTCTGCACATGTGTCACGCGGTCTTATGATATGTGTACGATGTCAGTAAACTATTCTTAAAAGAACAACACTCTATACAACATATAGATTAGCAACATCAGCATGTAAATATAGAATAGATTTACCTGACACGATATCCGTTGAACTCAGGGTTAATCTTGAGGACTTGATACACTGTCACAGGAAAGAGGAGGACCGGGGGTCTAACCTGACCCTAAACTGGGGTCCTAACTAATCCCTCACCTTGGAGGTACTGATAATGGTTCAGAGGTCCAAGTCTCCAGCCTAACCCTGTCTCCTATCAGTCCCTGAACCCTGTAATCAGTCCTAAGAAGGATTCTGATTACCACCAAAGGGATATGGGCTGATCTCTGCTAAATACACAGATTAGACATATAAGACAGACTGGAGAAAACATAGACTTGCATACACACTCAAACACAGAAGGAACATAAATGATCTGGGATATTAAACTCTAAGCAAGGTGAGCTTAAAACAACTAAGGAGCTCTTTAACTTAAGTCTATACAGATTCAATCCTATCTGTGGTCTGCATGAAGAATTTCACTGGCAACTCCCAACACAGACAACCAGAGATTTAAAGGAAACCAATCAACAAATAATTAATTGCAGCCGGGAGAAACTGCACCCAGTCCCAGAACTGAGCACAGACAGAATTAACTCCCTAACTGCCAAACACAAAGAAACAGCAACTCAGCTGTGAGAAGTCAGAATGTGCAACAGCGACGATCTTCGTGGCGATGCACACATGACAGTACCCCCCCTTCTACGAGGGGCCTCCGGACCCTCAGGGCCAGGTTTGCCCGGGTGAGTTCTGTGGAAGGTCCGCACCAAACGATCTGCGTTAATGTCAGACGCAGGAACCCACGTCCTCTCCTCTGGACCATACCCCTTCCAATGCACCAAGTACTGAAGGGACCGGCGATTCAGACGTGAGTCAATGATCTTTGACACTTGAAACTCCAAGTTACCATTGACCACCACTGGAGGAGGAGGTAGAGGTGATGGTATGACTGGTGCCACGTACCTCTTAAGTAATGACTTGTGGAACACATTATGAATTTTAAACGTAGGAGGGAGGTCCAGACGAAATGCCACAGGATTAATTATGGAACTGATCCTGTACGGCCCGATGAATCTGGGGCCCAGCTTCCAGGAGGGAACTTTAAGTTTTATATTCCTGGTAGACAACCATACCAGATCGTTCACATTAAGATCTGGACCAGAAACTCTCCTCCTATCAGCCATACGTTTATAACGGTTCCCCATAGCACTCAGATTATTCAATACACCTCTCCACACTGAAGCAAGTGACGACGAGAAACGCTCCTCCTCAGGAACCCCAGAAGGGCCCCCCCATTGAATGTACAAAACTGGGGATGAAAACCATATGCCCCAAAAAACGGGGACTTACCAGTGGACTCGCTCCGCCTGTTGTTAAGAGCGAACTCTGCCAGAGGCAAGAAAGAAGACCAGTCCTCCTGGTTCTCTGAGACAAAACACCGAAGATAAGTCTCTAGGCTTTGATTCAGACGCTCTGTCTGACCATTGGTCTGCGGATGAAAAGCCGAGGAAAATGACAATTGCATCCCCCGACGTAAACAAAATGCCCTCCAAAACTTGGACACAAACTGAGACCCCCTATCTGACACCACATCAGAAGGCAACCCATGAAGTCTCACAATCTCCCCAATGAACACCTGCGCCAGAGTTTTAGCATTAGGGAGGGCAGGAAGAGCAATGAAATGTGCCATCTTACTGAACCTGTCAACAACCACCAGTATGACAGTCTTCCCTGACGACTGAGGAAGGTCCGTGATGAAGTCCATAGACAAATGAGTCCATGGACGCTCCGGAAGTTTCAAGGGTAAGAGGGTCCCAGACGGACGGGTATGAGGGGTCTTAGAGCGAGCACAAACCCCACAGGACGCGACAAAAGTTAAAACATCTTTATTAACGTTAGGCCACCAAAACCGGCGAGAAAGGAGATCTAAAGTAGCCTTACTCCCTGGATGTCCTGCTAAAGCAGAATTATGATGTGCCTCAATAACCTTTTGTCTCAACTGATTTGGGACAAACAGTCTCCCTGGAGGTCCTGCAGGGGCGTCCCCTGAGCCTCTAACACCTCCTCCTCAAGCTCAGAACATACAGCCGACACTACCACCCCCTCCTGAAGGATAGGAATCGGGTCATCCATTTTCCCGGCCCCTGGGAAACTGCGAGACAAGGCATCCGCCTTAACATTCTTAGATCCAGGGCGATAAGTGACAACAAAATTAAACCTGGTAAAAAACAACGACCATCGAGCTTGTCTGGAATTCAGACGCTTAGCAGATTCCAAATACAGCAGGTTCTTGTGATCAGTAATGACGGTGACCGGGTGGACTGCCCCCTCCAAAAAGTGACGCCATTCTTCAAAAGCCAACTTAATGGCCAAAAGTTCCCTATTGCCGATATCATAATTCCTTTCGGCGGACGACAATTTTTTAGAAAAGAAAGCGCACGGATGCCATTTACCAGGGGACGGACCCTGGGACAATATTGCACCCACCCCTACGTCAGACGCGTCCACCTCCACAACGAACGGCTGTGATGCATCTGGTTGGATGAGAACGGGTGCCGAAGCAAAACATTTTTTCAAAGAGGAAAAAGCTTGGCAAGCTTTGTCCGACCATTTAGAAAAATCCGTCCCTTTTCTTGTCATGTCAGTGAGAGGTTTGACAACAGATGAGAAATTACAAATAAATTTCCGGTAGTAGTTAGCAAACCCCAGAAAACGCTGCAGAGCCTTAAGATCCTCTGGCTGATCCCATTCAAGCACTGCTCTCACCTTTTCAGGGTCCATACGGAAACCGGAGGCTGACACCAAGAAACCCAAAAACTGAAGTTCCTGTACGGCGAATACACACTTTTCCAGTTTGGCGTATAGTTTATTGTCTCGCAAGATCTGCAACACCTGTCTCACATGCTCCTGGTGAGACACAAGATCTGGTGAGTAAATTAAAATGTCATCCAAATATACGACCACAAACAGCCCCACCAGATGACGAAAAATGTCATTAACAAAATGTTGGAATACTGCTGGTGCAGTAGTCAGACCAAAAGGCATGACAAGGTTCTCATAATGTCCCTCCGGCGTGTTAAACGCCGTTTTCCACTCATCCCCCTCTTTTATCCTAATCAGATTATACGCCCCCCTGAGATCCAATTTAGAGAACCATTTGGCGCCAACAATTTGATTGAAGAGATCAGGAATCAGAGGGAGTGGATACGGATCTCGAACAGTAATCCGATTAAGTTCGCGGAAATCCAAGCAAGGGCGTAGGCCTCCATCTTTTTTCTTCACAAAGAAGAACCCCGCGGCCACTGGGGAAGATGAAGGTCTAATATGCCCTTTGGCCAGACTTTCCGAAATATAATCTTTCATAGCCTGCCTCTCAGGACCAGAAAGGTTATATAACCTAGCTTTAGGTAACTTAGCATCAGGAAGTAAATTAATAGAGCAGTCATACACGCGATGAGGAGGCAACTCCTGACACCCCTCCTCAGAGAACACATCCCCAAAGTCCTCCAAAAAAGGAGGCAAAGTACTAGGCACGACCGCACTGATGACTGTGTTCATGCAGTTACTTTTGCAAAACTCCCCCCATTGGCTTATTCTCTGGACTGCCAATTAATCACAGGGTTATGTTTAACCAACCAAGGAAGTCCCAACACAATAGGAGTAGGTAGACCCTCCAACACATAACAAGATAATAGTTCCCTATGTATTGCCCCTACCCGAAGGTCAATGTTATGAACCTCATGAACAAAGCTACCTTGGCCGAGAGGCCTGGCGTCAATGGAGAATATAGGGATCGGTTTGACCAATACACTCAGATGCATACCTTGAGCCTGAGCAAACTGAGCGTCAACCAGATTAGCCCGGACCCACTATCAAGAAGAACAGAAAATCTCTCCACTCTCGTACCAACCACCACCTCCACTGGTACAAGGAACTGAGAAGAACTAGCGGACGAAATACATACTCCCAGGTTGTCGTCCACCACACAACCTGGGATTAACAGTTTTCCGGCGACTTTTTGCTCAACAAGGCACGGGATGGACATCCCCCAACAAAATGTCCCTCTTTCCCGCAGAAGAAACACCTTCTAGTCCTGCGGCGTACCGCCAATCCCCTCCTACGAAATGATGTCCCTCCCAACTGCATAGGCTCCTCCGAACAGACAAGGGGAACCTCAACATAAGGGACTTTAGTAGTAGGTGGAGTAACAACAGGGGGCGGAGTTACCTCGCACCTCTCCCGGAGCCGTCTATCAGTACGGATAGCTAGGGCCATAGCAGCCTCCAGTGATGGAGGAGAATCATACTGAGCCAAAACGTCCTTTAATTTGTCAGAAAGCCCATGACAAAACTGGCTCCTAAGAGCTGGGTCATTCCACTGAGTATCTGTGGCCCATCTACGGAACTCAGAAGCAAATTCCTCCGCCGGACGATCTCCCTGCTGTATCTTACGTAATTTTGTCTCAGCAAGAGAGACCCGATCTGGGTCATCATATACCAAACCCAGGGCAGTAAAAAATCGATCTACTGACTGTAGAGCCGGGGATCCCGGAGGAAGGGAAAATGCCCAGGATTGAGGGTCCCCTTGTAGGAGCGAGATAACAATTCCCACTCTCTGCTCTTCACTCCCTGATGATCGAGGCCGAAGCCGAAAATACAATTTACATGCTTCCCTGAAGGTAAAAAATTTGTCTCGCCCACCAGTGAACCTGTCCGGGAGAGCTACTTTAGGTTCAAATCTGGTTTGCTCCGAGGGAGACAAAACTTTGGACTTAATGTCCGTCAGCTCCATGGATAATCCCTGCAACTGCAGAGCCAGCTGGGCTACTGGATCCATGGCAACTGGGAATAATTTTATTGGCCAGTGAAAATGTCACGCGGTCTTATGATATGTGTACGATGTCAGTAAACTATTCTTAAAAGAACAACACTCTATACAACATATAGATTAGCAACATCAGCATGTAAATATAGAATAGATTTACCTGACACGATATCCGTTGACTCAGGATTAATCTTGAGGACTTGATACACTGTAACAGGAAAGAAGAGGACGGGGTCTAACCTGACCTAAACTGGGGTCCTAACTAATCCCTCACCTTGGAGGTACTGATAATGGTTCAGAGGTCCAAGTCTCCAGCCTAACCCTGTCTCTATCAGTCCCTGAACCCTGTAATCAGTCCTAAAGGATTCTGATTACCACCAAAGGGATATGGGCTGATCTCTGCTAAATACACAGATTAGAATATAAGACAGACTGGAGAAAACACAGACTTGCATACACACTCAAACACAGAAGGAACACAAACGATCTGGGATACAAACCTAAGCAAGGTGAGCTTAAAACAACTAAGGAGCTCTTTAACTTAAGTCTATACAGATACAATCCTATCTGTGGTCTGCATGAAGAATTTCACTGGCAGCTCCCAAAACAGACAACCAGAGATTTAAAGGAAACCAATCAACAAATAATTAATTGCAGCCGGAGAAACTGCACCCAGTCCAGAACTGAGCACAGACAGAATTAACTCCCTAACTGCCAAACACAAAGAAACAGCAACTCAGCTGTGAGAAGTCAGAATGTGCAACCGCGACGATCTTCGTGGCGATGCACACATGACAGCTCCTCATGCTATTTCAGTCTGCCCTAGCGGGAAGACGTTTTGCACGCTCAGTTGTCTTGGGTAGTGTTCAGACTAAGTTTTATAACTGTTACTCTGAATGCTCTGTCCCATTTCTGTCAGAGGCTTTCGTTGATTCGGGAGCAGCTATAACCTGAGGATTTGATTTCGCTAACGTTGTGGGTTTCCCTTGATACCCCTACAGAGTCTAATTCCCACTCTGGGGATCAATTCTACCCTTTGGCTGAGAATAACCTCAGTTCCTACTCAGGTGATAATTGGGTTGAACCTGATCATCAGAGCTGCAAATTTTTGGTCTGATAATCTGCATGACATTATCGTGCTGGGTTTCCCTTGGTACAGTCTCATAACCTGTTTTGGATTGAAATCTGTGTCTGTACCGTTGGGCTGCAATGTGTTAATACCAACACTCCGTTTTTCTGTCCCCAGGCTCAGGATTTCTGACTTTTGATGATTTTTCTATGTTTAGCGAAGTAAATCTCATCCTTGCTCCCCATAGGAGCATGACTGCGCTATTGAATTAGTGCCTGGTAGTAAATTCCTAAGGTCGCCTTGTTTAACTTGTCTGTACTGAACATGACGCTATGCGGTCTTATACAAGGAGTCTTTGGAGAAGGTCATATCAGACCATCCTCTTCACCCTTAGGTGCCGGTTTTCTTGGGCAAAAGGATGGTTCATTAAGGCCTGTATTGATTATCCTTTGAACAATATTACTGTGAAATATCAATACCCGTTACCTTGATTCTGACCTGTTTCAGGTGAAAAACGACTGTTACCAAGCTGACTTCAGGGGGCATATAACCTTATTCGCATTAAGCACGGGATGAATGTGAAGAGGCAATTAACACCCTGAGGGGCATTTGAGTACTTGTGATGCCTTTGGCTCACAAGCTCCTTCTGTCTTCCAGTCTTCATGAATGAACATTTTCAGGGATTTTGTGGATAAATTTCTGATTGTTATTTGGATGATACTTGATTTTTTCCAATGACTGGACTCTCAGTGAAACTGTCGAACTGATTCCAGATTTTGAGAGAGAATGCTCGTAGAAGGGATCAAAGTGTCTTTTGGCGTACAGAGATCTCATTTATTGGAATATTTTGTCCATCTGTATTGAAATGGACCCGTCAAGGTTAGCATCGTGATTGGGTCAACTACTTATTTAAGCTTCAAAGATTTTTGGGTTTTGCCAATTTTATCGAAATTTATTGGGAATTTCTCGGTTATTGTAAACATTAACGATTTGACCAAAAAGGTTCTGATGGGTGAATTGGCCTCTGAGGAGTATCTGCATTTCAGGAATAACAGGAGATTCACTTCTGCTCCTGTTCAACGGCAGCCTGATTCTCTGCCATTTCAGGTGGAGTGATGCTCTGAAATTGGGCAGGTGCCGTTTGTCCAAAGAGATCCAAGACCTCTAAAAGTAACCATTGTGCCTTTTTTCTCGAAAATTTTCTCCACTGAACGTAATACGACATGGTAATCGGAGTTATTGACCATGAAGTGCTTTTGCAAGAGTGAGACATTGGTGGAGGGAGCCAACATCAGGTGTGGTCTACTGACCATAAGAATCTGTTTATGGAATCTGCCAAGCGACTTAATCTAGACAGGCAGGTGAGCCTATGTTTTTCACACGTTTTAATTTGTGGTTTCCTTTCTTCCTGGCACTAAGAATGTTAAGCGGATGCCCTTTCAAGGAGTTTCCTTGCGGACTCTCCTGAGTTATCTGATCCTTACTGATTATTTGAAAGGGTAGTCTTTCCACCATCTCACCCAATTTGAGACTGCTCTGGAGGGTGTCAGGAGATAGGCCCGAGCGCTGCCCGGTTGGGAAATTGTTTGTCCCGACCATGGAAAAGATGTGATGTCTGAGATTCATTGTCCGCGTTGGCTGTATCCCGGAATTTTTCGTACCAGAACTTGGTTAGTCGCCTTTTGGTGGCCACCTGCTCGTGATGTCAGGAATTTGTGCAGTCCTGCGGGACTTGTCTCGCTCCAAGCCTTAGCTCTCGCTCTAGTGTCATGTGTGTGCATCGCCACGAAGATCGTCGCGGTTGCACATTCTGACTTCTCACAGCTGAGTTGCTGTTTCTTTGTGTTTGGCAGTTAGGGAGTTAATTCTGTCTGTGCTCAGTTCTGGGACTGGGTGCAGTTTCTCCCGGCTGCAATTAATTATTTGTTGATTGGTTTCCTTTAAATCTCTGGTTGTTGTTTTGGGAGTTGCCAGTGAAATTCTTCATGCAGACCAAGATAGGATTGTATCTGTATAGACTTAAGTTAAAGAGCTCCTTAGTTGTTTTAAGCTCACCTTGCTTAGAGTTTAATATCCCAGATCATTTATGTTCCTTCTGTGTTTGAGTGTGTATGCGAGTCTGTGTTTTCTCCAGTCTGTCTTATATGTCTAATCTGTGTATTTAGCAGAGATCAGCCCATATCCCTTTGGTGGTAATCAGAATCCTTCTTAGGACTGATTACAGGGTTCAGGGACTGATAGGAGACAGGGTTAGGCTGGAGACTTGGACCTCTGAACCATTATCAGTACCTCCAAGGTGAGGGATTAGTTAGGACCCCAGTTTAGGGTCAGGTTAGACCCCCGGTCCTCTTCTTTCCTGTGACAGTGTATCAAGTCCTCAAGATTAACCCTGAGTTCAACGGATATCGTGTCAGGTAAATCTATTCTATATTTACATGCTGATGTTGCTAATCTATATGTTGTATAGAGTGTTGTTCTTTTAAGAATAGTTTACTGACATCGTACACATATCATAAGACCGCGTGACATTTTCACTGGCCCATAAAATTATTCCCAGTTGCCATGGATCCAGTAGCCCAGCTGGCTCTGCAGTTGCAGGGATTATCCATGGAGCTGACGGACATTAAGTCCAAAGTTTTGTCTCCCTCGGAGCAAACCAGATTTGAACCTAAAGTAGCTCTCCCGGACAGGTTCACTGGTGGGCGAGACAAATTTTTCACCTTCGGGAAGCATGTAAATTGTATTTTCGGCTTCGGCCTCGATCATCAGGGAGTGAAGAGCAGAGAGTGGGAATTGTTATCTCGCTCCTACAAGGGGACCCTCAATCCTGGGCCTTCTCCCTTCCTCCGGGATCCCCGGCTCTACAGTCAGTAGATCGATTTTTTACTGCCCTGGGTTTGGTATATGATGACCCAGATCGGGTCTCTCTTGCTGAGACAAAATTACGTAAGATACAGCAGGGAGATCGTCCGGCGGAGGAATTTGCTTCTGAGTTCCGTAGATGGGCCACAGATACTCAGTGGAATGACCCAGCTCTTAGGAGCCAGTTTTGTCATGGGCTTTCTGACAAATTAAAGGACGTTTTGGCTCAGTATGATTCTCCTCCATCACTGGAGGCTGCTATGGCCCTAGCTATCCGTACTGATAGACGGCTCCGGGAGAGGTGCGAGGTAACTCCGCCCCCTGTTGTTACTCCACCTACTACTAAAGTCCCTTATGTTGAGGTTCCCCTTGTCTGTTCGGAGGAGCCTATGCAGTTGGGAGGGACATCATTTCGTAGGAGGGGATTGGCGGTACGCCGCAGGACTAGAAGGTGTTTCTTCTGCGGGAAAGAGGGACATTTTGTTGGGGGATGTCCATCCCGTGCCTTGTTGAGCAAAAAGTCGCCGGAAAACTGTTAATCCCAGGTTGTGTGGTGGACGACAACCTGGGAGTATGTATTTCGTCCGCTAGTTCTTCTCAGTTCCTTGTACCAGTGGAGGTGGTGGTTGGTACGAGAGTGGAGAGATTTTCTGTTCTTCTTGATAGTGGGTCCGGGGCTAATCTGGTTGACGCTCAGTTTGCTCAGGCTCAAGGTATGCATCTGAGTGTATTGGTCAAACCGATCCCTATATTCTCCATTGACGCCAGGCCTCTCGGCCAAGGTAGCTTTGTTCATGAGGTTCATAACATTGACCTTCGGGTAGGGGCAATACATAGGGAACTATTATCTTGTTATGTGTTGGAGGGTCTACCTACTCCTATTGTGTTGGGACTTCCTTGGTTGGTTAAACATAACCCTGTGATTAATTGGCAGTCCAGAGATATAAGCCAATGGGGGAGTTTTGCAAAAGTAACTGCATGAACACAGTCATCAGTGCGGTCGTGCCTAGTACTTTGCCTCCTTTTTTGGAGGACTTTGGGGATGTGTTCTCTGAGGAGGGGTGTCAGGAGTTGCCTCCTCATCGCGTGTATGACTGCTCTATTAATTTACTTCCTGATGCTAAGTTACCTAAAGCTAGGTTATATAACCTTTCTGGTCCTGAGAGGCAGGCTATGAAAGATTATATTTCGGAAAGTCTGGCCAAAGGGCATATTAGACCTTCATCTTCCCCAGTGGCCGCGGGGTTCTTCTTTGTGAAGAAAAAAGATGGAGGCCTACGCCCTTGCTTGGATTTCCGCGAACTTAATCGGATTACTGTTCGAGATCCGTATCCACTCCCTCTGATTCCTGATCTCTTCAATCAAATTGTTGGCGCCAAATGGTTCTCTAAATTGGATCTCAGGGGGGCGTATAATCTGATTAGGATAAAAGAGGGGGATGAGTGGAAAACGGCGTTTAACACGCCGGAGGGACATTATGAGAACCTTGTCATGCCTTTTGGTCTGACTACTGCACCAGCAGTATTCCAACATTTTGTTAATGACATTTTTCGTCATCTGGTGGGGCTGTTTGTGGTCGTATATTTGGATGACATTTTAATTTACTCACCAGATCTTGTGTCTCACCAGGAGCATGTGAGACAGGTGTTGCAGATCTTGCGAGACAATAAACTATACGCCAAACTGGAAAAGTGTGTATTCGCCGTACAGGAACTTCAGTTTTTGGGTTTCTTGGTGTCAGCCTCCGGTTTCCGTATGGACCCTGAAAAGGTGAGAGCAGTGCTTGAATGGGATCAGCCAGAGGATCTTAAGGCTCTGCAGCGTTTTCTGGGGTTTGCTAACTACTACCGGAAATTTATTTGTAATTTCTCATCTGTTGTCAAACCTCTCACTGACATGACAAGAAAAGGGACGGATTTTTCTAAATGGTCGGACAAAGCTTGCCAAGCTTTTTCCTCTTTGAAAAAATGTTTTGCTTCGGCACCCGTTCTCATCCAACCAGATGCATCACAGCCGTTCGTTGTGGAGGTGGACGCGTCTGACGTAGGGGTGGGTGCAATATTGTCCCAGGGTCCGTCCCCTGGTAAATGGCATCCGTGCGCTTTCTTTTCTAAAAAATTGTCGTCCGCCGAAAGGAATTATGATATCGGCAATAGGGAACTTTTGGCCATTAAGTTGGCTTTTGAAGAATGGCGTCACTTTTTGGAGGGGGCAGTCCACCCGGTCACCGTCATTACTGATCACAAGAACCTGCTGTATTTGGAATCTGCTAAGCGTCTGAATTCCAGACAAGCTCGATGGTCGTTGTTTTTTACCAGGTTTAATTTTGTTGTCACTTATCGCCCTGGATCTAAGAATGTTAAGGCGGATGCCTTGTCTCGCAGTTTCCCAGGGGCCGGGAAAATGGATGACCCGATTCCTATCCTTCAGGAGGGGGTGGTAGTGTCGGCTGTATGTTCTGAGCTTGAGGAGGAGGTGTTAGAGGCTCAGGGGGACGCCCCTGCAGGACCTCCAGGGAGACTGTTTGTCCCAAATCAGTTGAGACAAAAGGTTATTGAGGCACATCATAATTCTGCTTTAGCAGGACATCCAGGGAGTAAGGCTACTTTAGATCTCCTTTCTCGCCGGTTTTGGTGGCCTAACGTTAATAAAGATGTTTTAACTTTTGTCGCGTCCTGTGGGGTTTGTGCTCGCTCTAAGACCCCTCATACCCGTCCGTCTGGGACCCTCTTACCCTTGAAACTTCCGGAGCGTCCATGGACTCATTTGTCTATGGACTTCATCACGGACCTTCCTCAGTCGTCAGGGAAGACTGTCATACTGGTGGTTGTTGACAGGTTCAGTAAGATGGCACATTTCATTGCTCTTCCTGCCCTCCCTAATGCTAAAACTCTGGCGCAGGTGTTCATTGGGGAGATTGTGAGACTTCATGGGTTGCCTTCTGATGTGGTGTCAGATAGGGGGTCTCAGTTTGTGTCCAAGTTTTGGAGGGCATTTTGTTTACGTCGGGGGATGCAATTGTCATTTTCCTCGGCTTTTCATCCGCAGACCAATGGTCAGACAGAGCGTCTGAATCAAAGCCTAGAGACTTATCTTCGGTGTTTTGTCTCAGAGAACCAGGAGGACTGGTCTTCTTTCTTGCCTCTGGCAGAGTTCGCTCTTAACAACAGGCGGAGCAAGTCCACTGGTAAGTCCCCGTTTTTTGGGGCATATGGTTTTCATCCCCAGTTTTGTACATTCAATGGGGGGGGCCCTTCTGGGGTTCCTGAGGAGGAGCGTTTCTCGTCGTCACTTGCTTCAGTGTGGAGAGGTGTATTGAATAATCTGAGTGCTATGGGGAACTGTTATAAACGTATGGCTGATAGGAGGAGAGTTTCTGGTCCAGATCTTAATGTGAACGATCTGGTATGGTTGTCTACCAGGAATATAAAACTTAAAGTTCCCTCCTGGAAGCTGGGCCCCAGATTCATCGGGCCGTACAGGATCAGTTCCATAATTAATCCTGTGGCATTTCGTCTGGACCTCCCTCCTACGTTTAAAATCCACAATGTGTTCCACAAGTCATTACTTAAGAGGTACGTGGCACCAGTCATACCATCACCTCTACCTCCTCCTCCAGTGGTGGTCAATGGTAACTTGGAGTTTCAAGTGTCAAAGATCATTGACTCACGTCTGAATCGCCGGTCCCTTCAGTACTTGGTGCATTGGAAGGGGTATGGTCCAGAGGAGAGGACGTGGGTTCCTGCGTCTGACATTAACGCAGATCGTTTGGTGCGGACCTTCCACAGAACTCACCCGGGCAAACCTGGCCCTGAGGGTCCGGAGGCCCCTCGTAGAAGGGGGGGTACTGTCATGTGTGCATCGCCACGAAGATCGTCGCGGTTGCACATTCTGACTTCTCACAGCTGAGTTGCTGTTTCTTTGTGTTTGGCAGTTAGGGAGTTAATTCTGTCTGTGCTCAGTTCTGGGACTGGGTGCAGTTTCTCCCGGCTGCAATTAATTATTTGTTGATTGGTTTCCTTTAAATCTCTGGTTGTCTGTGTTGGGAGTTGCCAGTGAAATTCTTCATGCAGACCACAGATAGGATTGTATCTGTATAGACTTAAGTTAAAGAGCTCCTTAGTTGTTTTAAGCTCACCTTGCTTAGAGTTTAATATCCCAGATCATTTATGTTCCTTCTGTGTTTGAGTGTGTATGCAAGTCTGTGTTTTCTCCAGTCTGTCTTATATGTCTAATCTGTGTATTTAGCAGAGATCAGCCCATATCCCTTTGGTGGTAATCAGTATCCTTCTTAGGACTGATTACAGGGTTCAGGGACTGATAGGAGACAGGGTTAGGCTGGAGACTTGGACCTCTGAACCATTATCAGTACCTCCAAGGTGAGGGATTAGTTAGGACCCCAGTTTAGGGTCAGGTTAGACCCCCGGTCCTCCTCTTTCCTGTGACAGTGTATCAAGTCCTCAAGATTAACCCTGAGTTCAACGGATATCGTGTCAGGTAAATCTATTCTATATTTACATGCTGATGTTGCTAATCTATATGTTGTATAGAGTGTTGTTCTTTTAAGAATAGTTTACTGACATCGTACACATATCATAAGACCGCGTGACAACTTCATTATAAACTGCCCCAGCCGTTCTCGTAAGACTACTGCAGCAGTCATTCACTGTGAGTGTTGCGAGAGGAGCTCTGTCATGTCCGAGCCTCAGGCTCCAGAGAGATCTGCTGCAAGAGATCTTGATTTCTCGGACTTAAACTCTGTTAGTTCTGGGGACGATGACGGTATAAACGCTGCAATTTTTCAAGTTTCCTCAGCGGTGTCCCAGCTGAGTTGTAAAAGAAACAATTCTCATTGCTTCCTTTCCATCAAACTCTGGGTTGACTCAGTCTGGGTGTCTAGCTCTGCTATGATCGACTCAGGAGCAAGTGGAAATTTTATGGATATCTCCTTTGCTCTGAAACAGGGGATACGTTCAGTGAAGAAGGCTACTCCAGTACAGATGGAGAATGTGGATGGCTCTCTACTGACTTCTGGACCAGTGGATCAAGAAACAGAGCCTTTGAGGGTCCTTATGAGTAAAGATCATCAGGAGAAAATGTCTTTTATGCTTATCTCTTCTCCCCACTTTCCCATTATTCTAGGGCTACCATGGCTGCAGGCGCAGAATCCTACGATTAACTGGGAGACCAAGGAATTACACTTTCCGGAGAAACAGATGAGTCAAGGAGTTTCAGCTTGCTCTGTTCCTAAAGGAACCATGTCAGTCCCTGAACTACCAGCTGTATACCAGGACTATGTGGATTTATGTGACAAGAAGAACGCTGATCAGCTTCCTCCTCACCGTCCATATGATTGTCCAATTGAATTATTGCCTGGAGCCGAGATACCTTTTGGTAAGATCTACCCCTAGCGGGGCCCGAGCTAAAAGCTTTGGATTATATAGACGAAAATTTAGCCAAGGGCTTCATACCCCCCTCTTCATCTCCCGCAGGTGCACCCATCTTCTTTGTGAAGAAGAAAGATGGATCTCTGAGACCCTGCATAGACTATAGGGAACTCAATAAGGTTACTATTAGAAACCGTTATCCATTGCCTTTAATCCTGAATTGTTGGAGAGAGTGCGGCATGCCCAAATTTTCTCTAAACTGGATCTCCGTGGGGCCTATAACTTGGTCCGTATTAGACCTGGGGATGAATGGAAGACTGTTTTCAGGTCACGCTATGGACACTTTGAATATCTAGTTATGCCTTTTGGTCTGAGTACCGCCCCAGCCACTTTCCAACACTTCGTGAATGATATCTTCAGGGATCTCCTAGATACATTTGTTGTGATTTATCTGGATGATATTCTAATTTTTTCTAACTCCACAGAGGAACATCATGGACATGTGAGAATGGTCTTAGAACGCCTAAGACAAAACCATCTCTACATCAAACTTGAAAAATGTGAATTCCA
>JARQOD010000001.1:733627340-733703410 GCA_033576555.1 Oophaga sylvatica
TCACAGTCATGTGCTAGCCCTGGGGGGAAAAGGGAATGGACAGTCAAAACACACACACTGAGCCTTTTAAAGGGAAATGCCAGCCAGGGCTGCATTACATATCCCCCCCTCTGTTCAAGCTTGTGGGGTTGAACACATAATATATCCAATCACTCAACCCACAGTTCACACATAGACCATGTACTTGTCCATTGCTCTGTTCAGCCCCCGGAATATTAGTCAATGACATTCGCTCATTCCTTAGGGACCTACCGTCTGTCATTGTCCCAGACTTCGTCCAGTCACATTTCCGGGTCGTAACCTTGTCAGGTATTGCCTGGGTATCTAAGGTCCGGTTAGACTTCGTACTGTCCCGTACTCTATCGGGTCGTCTGTATGGGCCTCTCAAACCTGAGTTACTAGAGGTCTCACTACCTCTAAACCCACACCCACTACCCTCAGGACGTCTTGAAAGGTCCCTAACTTCAGCCTTAGCTGTTCTGTTATTTAGGGGGCCCTTTCTCTGTCGGGTCTCACTATTCTTAGACGGCTGCCATCTTCTGCTGCTCAGATGATGCTGTCTATCTACTCGCTGTCTAGCGAGATTCAATTGTTCTACCTCTCGCAGGTAGGTCACATGGTACGCCACCAGCATGCACACATATTCCAGACTTTCTTCCGTTCCTATAGCGTAGAATGACACCATGCCGTCTTCATCTGGTATCCAGTCCCGACGATCACGTGGACTGCTTACTTTCACCACACCAGACTTCTTCACCATCATCTGCATGGCTCGACCATTTCTCCCAATCAGCTTTCTCACCAGAACATGAGGCACCCGGATGACCTTTTCCCTCAGACTGTGAACTTTTCTCATAAGCTTCAGTTGTCTAACGGCTTGTTCTGTCTTCAACAGGAGAAACCGCTTTGTGCGAATACATCGCAAGTGCATGTCACTTAGGATTGCCACCCTCTTCACTGTAACTTCGGTCGTGGACAAGACCACCAGCTGTTTAGCTCTTGAGGTCGAGTACACCTTACAGGCTCCCACGGCCTTCTTAAACGCTTCATGCACAGACTCACGGGTGCACTCTTCTCTCAAGTCCTCGGGTACATCTACGAGGCACTTGTACCGACACGTTTCGGTCTCACCAGTGGTTTCCAGACGATCAACCAGCTCAGGGTTCAGGGACAACTGACTTTCAGCTTCTTCCCCCTTTACGCTTCTTCTGAGCCGACTCACAGCTACAAATTCGCGAATTTCCGTCCTGACCACTTCCATTTCACATTTATCTTCCGTTACCACACTCTTAGCTCTCCTCAGGTCTACCTTTTCCTGGCGAAAGGGAGCGAGTGCAATGCATTTGCCCTTTTCTTTCTCCAAAGAGGCCTTGTTCACCGACTGACACTTTATCAGGCGACTTTTTAGCTCGAGAACTTCTTCCTCTAGTTCCGCCATTCGCCTCTCAGCTGCCCGTCTCTGAAGCTTCTCTTGCGTCCACTGGGCTTGTAACCACTCCTTGAGCTCCTTGATCTCGGCTCCGACATCCACCGAATCATCCGAACTCACATCACTCGAGGAAGTATCTGCTTTACACCTCCCATCTCCAGTGGCCAACCCCTGGCCCTGGTCTGTAGCTTCTCTGATGGACTCCTCCATCTTTTCCCGCTCAGCTTCCATTTGGCTGAGCTTTTCCTTAAGGCACATCTCTGCCTTCTGGAGAGTATCACAGGACATCTGTAGCTCCTTCACCTGAGCTTCCAGACCTAGGGTCTTTCTGCGCAGATCACCATTTTCATCACGGGTGTCCTGCAGAGTGGTCTCAACCACCTGGCGCATTTGCTCTGCATCCATCTTATCCTCTTCTAGTTTTTCTTTGACCCTAAGGAGATCCCCATAATCTCTCTTAATCTGTTGCAGTTCCCTACTGCGTTCACCACATTCCTTCTTGGAGTCACACAGCTCCTGGTTGAGCTGTTCACGCAGTCGTTCTAGGATTTGTTCACTTTTAGAAACTCCATCCTGCAGCGCCTCCTTCTCACGCTTCAACTGCAAAACCTCTTCCTTGATTTTGCGGCGGTCCTCTTTAATTGCGTGGAACATCTCCTTCCACTGGATAACTTCCATGTTGCTTCCTTCTAGATCTCGCTGGTCTGAGGACACGTCCTCCAGGTTTTCACATAATTGCTGCACGTCACTCTGACACTGCAGCCGAATAGGTTCCAGCTCTTGGCCATGACTGGCCACCTCCTCTTCTACCTTTAAAGGAGGATCCACACTTGAAGCATAGGCACACAGTACTACATTCTCTTTATTTTCATTTTCAGCGAGTACTACCGGAACAACCTTTTTGTGGCCCTTGCGCCGTCGACGACGAGAGGGGGACTCTCTCCCCTCGTCTAGCCTCTCCTGACTGAACTCACTTTTTACTTTCATAGTGTCCCAGTCAGCTACGGGGTCTGTGTCACTCCCCATGGTGTTGTGGACTAACAGGTCACCTCCCACTTTGACGTCACCCCCTTCTACTGGAGCTACCCCGTTATCAACGGTCACATTGTCATTTTTAGGAGGTACCAACCCACAACCAGTAACAATTTTCAGTTTTCCACACTCTACACTCTTGTGAAAATCCGCCCCTTTTTTAGACTCCGCCCCCTTTTTAACAACCACACCGGCAGGGTAATTTTTACACAAAAAATCAGCAGTAGTCTTAGGACTCAGTTCACAACATCTCTTACCACCTCCCCGGGCACTCTGTGACAACACTGGCACCCCCGGAGAGTCCATAGAATGGTCCATTGCCGCCATTCTATACGGTGCCCACAGCTCCCGCACCATGTCCAGTTTCATGTCCAGTAGACGTTTCTCATATATGCGGTCCGACTCGTCAGACCCATTCGCTGCTCCGTTCACAGCCATCGCGGTGCACTGTTCACACCAGAACTTCACCGCTTTCCCTTGAAAAATTTTTGTGGCCCCGCCGAGCCACAGCAAGACCGGATTTGAGTGCGACGACAATCTTCGCAACCCCGCCGAGTTGCAGCCAAAAACCGGATTTGAGTGCGACGACAATCTTCGCAACCCCGCCGAGTTGCAGCCAGATGCTTTAACCTTCGTGACCCCCACCGAGTCACAGCAAGATGCTTGTATCCACACTTGTCGTCCTGTGCCGTTGCCCCTAGCAACCGGGCTTCAGTCGCCCCTAGCAACCGGACTGCAGTTGCCCCTAGCACTCTCCACCACATGTAAGGCAGCGCTTGTCATCATCTTGGGGAATACTCCCTTCGCTGCGCCAATCAATTCACACTTGCAATGTCTTTTCATTATTTTCAGTATGTAGCAGTTTATTACTTCATAAACTCCATGTTTCCGGGTCCACTCCGTGGCCCGCCGACACACATATAAACAGTATTCGTGAGCCAAGTGGCACACAGGCCCACTTGCTCCAGGTACAGCCTCCCGCAAGGTAACAATTGAACAATGTCCAGATAACTGTCCATATGACAACGAGTATTACCTTGTCCGGGGTTTGGCTACTTCAGTCCATTTAGTCCGCCACCACTGCGGCTTTGCGGCTTCCCAACTGGGGTCTCTAGCCGTCGTTCCCTTTAAGGCTACTGGTATGCCCTCACTCTAACATCCAGCCTTCGCCTTCCAGGGCTCTTCACTACAGTCCATTTGCCTTCCAAGGCCACTAGCATCCACACAGGATCCAGTCTCTGACCTTTCAGGCAGTCAGGCTTCACTCGGCCTCACTAGGCCTCACACCAACGGTGTCCCCCACACCAGGGGAACAGGAACAGGCCTCACGCCTATCACTGACACACCTGTCTCCAATTAAGCAGGGTTTATATACCCTTACACATGCACACACAGGACCTGAGCTGATGTCACAGTCATGTGTTCAGACTTGTGTGTGTAAAAGGACCTGTGTGATGTCACAGTCATGTGACTAGTCAGCTGGGGGGAAAAGGGACATGGACAGTCAAAACACACACACTGAGCCATTAAAGGAATGCCAGCCAGGGCTGCATTACACAGTACATAACAGACATACAGTACAGACCAAAAGTTTGGACACACCTTCTCATTCAAAGATTTTTCTGTATTTTCATGACTATGAAAATTGTAGAATCACACTGAAGGCATCAAAACTATGAATTAACACATGTGGAATTATACATTACACTTTACAAAAAAGTGTGAAACAACTGAAAATATGTCTTATATTCTAGGTTCTTCAAAGTAGCCACATTTTGCTTTGATTACTGCTTTGCACGCAGAAAAGGTGAACAGCTGGACTCTACATGCCTAGTTCCCACCGTGAAGCATGGAGGAGGTGGTGTGATGGTGTGGGGGTGCTTTGCTGGTGACACTGTTGGGGATTTATTCAAAATTGAAGCGGTGAGCGGTTCAGCTCACCCCAAACCATCTCGATTGGGTTCAGGTCTGGTGACTGTGGAGGCCAGGTCATCTGGCGTAGCACCCCAACACTCTCCTTCTTGGTCAAATAGCCCTTACACAGCGTGGAGGTGTGTTTGGGGTCATTGTCCTGTTGAAAAATAAATGATGGTCCAACTAAACGCAAACCGGATGGAATAGCATGCTGCTGCAAGATGCTGTGGTAGCCATGCTGGTTCACTATGCCTTCAATTTTGAATAAATCCCCAACAGTGTCACCAGCAAAGCACCCCCACACCATCACACCACCTCCTCCATGCTTCAAGGTGGGAACCAGTCATGTAGAGTCCATCCGCTCACCTTTTCTGAGTGCAAAGCAGTAATCAAAGCAAAAGGTGGCTACTTTGAAGAACCTAGAATATAAGACATATTTTCAGTTGTTTTACACTTTTTTGTAAAGTGTAATGTATAATTCCACATGTGTTAATTCATAGTTTTGATGCCTTCAGTGTGATTCTACAATTTTCATAGTCATGAAAATACAGAAAAATCTTTGAATGAGAAGGTGTGTCCACACTTTTGGTCTGTACTGTACATTAACACACCTGCAAGAATGCAAACATTTCAAGGGTTAATACCCTTGACCTCCTTACATGTTATCAACCACATATGGGGTATCGGCGTACTCAGGAGAGAAGAGGAAAAAAGGGGGAGGGGAAAGGGTAATGAGCTTGCAGGTAGAGTCCATTATAATATTCATCACAAGAAGGAAGGACAAAAAAATTTAATGGAAAAATAAAGCTCAAAGATTAAGTAGAAAGAGGGGGAGTCATGAGCTTGTAGGCAGAGACAAAAAGAGTGTCTATATTTGTATGTCAAATAAATAAGAAGGTGCCTGATAAAGAGTGACCGACCTATAGGTAACTTAATTGGTGACTTGGTTTATGTTGTGCTGCATAATCTGGGGGTTCAAGGTGCTCCCCTCACATCTAGATAAGTTCCACTGTTTAGGCACATCAGGGGCTCTCCAAATGCGACATAGCGTCTGCTACTAATTATGCCAGCAAATTTGAAGTTCAAAAAGACAAACAGTAGTTTTCTTCCACATATAGGGGGTATCGGCATGCTCGGGATAAATTTCACAACAAATTTTGGGTCCTTTTTTTCCTGTTACCTTTGCGAAAGTAAAAAAAATTTGGTATAAAGTAAAATTTTTGTGAAAAAAGTTAAGTGTTTTTCCAAATTCCAAAAATTCCAGGAAAGCACCAGAAGGGTTAATAAACTTTGTGAATTTGGTTTTGATTACTTTAAGGGATGTAGTTTTTAGAATGGTGTCACTTTTGGTTATTTTCTGCCATATAGACACCTCAAAGTCACTTCAAATGTGATGTGGTCCCTAAAAAAAGAGTTTTGGAAATTTTGTTGGAAAAATGAGAAATCGCTGGTTAACTTTTAACCCTTATAACTTCCTAACAAAAAAAGTTTCAAAATTGAGCTGATGTAAGGCTGGTTTCACATTGGCGTTTTTTAACGCAGCGCATCGTGCAGATCCGATCACATGCGCCATGCGCCCCTATCTTTAACAGGGGGGGCACGTGGTTTAGCGTTAGCATGCGATCATCAGCATTTTCGTGCGCTTGCGTTATTTTGTCGTGAGCGACTTGGAGGCGCGCACAACGCAACATGTTGCACTTTTTGGTCGGCCCAAACTCGTTAAAAAGGCGCATGCGCTCGCATCGCGCACGGAAAGCGCCCAAACAACACATTATAGTCTATGTGATCGCTGACGCGCGCTGGGTCAGGCGCAGGTCAGCGTTCTACAACGCATGTGTTGTTAGAGATAACAAATGTCTAGACACTGGTTTAAACCACCCACTAAATAAAGAAACATTGTATGGGGGTAGTGTATATAAGATAAGGTGTTGGCACTTCAGTCCACTACTCTACAGCCAGATACAGAAGAAGACAGAGAAAGACAGCAGTAAGAAAGCAGCTATTCAAGAAATTGGACTACCTTGAAACTTGGATAATGTGAGTATATAAAACCTAATGTTTTTCTCTCCTTTTTTCTCAATTTATTATGTACTAATGTCTCTTTTTTTATTGCAGCATGTCTTCAGGTGAAGAATATGTGCCGGCCCCTGGTGAACTGGCCCAAGCAGCGGGTGAAGTAAGTACCTTCCTTCCATACTGATTGGTAAGTATTTGTTGTTGCATGGACACGTGGCAATGTTTTTTTTTCTTTTCAGTCCACAGCAGCAGAGGAAGAGCGGGAGCAGCCAGTCCGAGTGCAGGCGGGGAGGCGGCCTGTAAGTATAGAGTGACAGTTTATACTCTTTTTTTACTCCTGACTTTTTTCTTGCCTGTTTTTCCTATTCAATCTTGCTTCTATTCTCAATCTTTCTTCTCTTATGTCTTGTTTTCTGTCTTTTTCATCTACAAATGTTTACAAGATTAATGTTTTGCTTTCTTTTCTAGGCTCAACAACGGGATGAGGAACTCACCCTGGACAATGACGCGCTGATCCAGTTGGTCCAGGAGCGAGTCCCGTTGTGGGACAGCCGTCATCCAATGCACTGTGACAACGTGGTGATCCGGCGGCTCTGGAATGAGGTGGCTGCAGCGCTGATGGATGGCTGGGACAACGCCTCTCCCCGGGTCCACAAGGATTTTCGTAAGTATTTAAATGCTGCGTGATGCGGCAGTGACCTTGGCCGGGATCACACAACTGTGTGGGATGCTAGTAACTCCTGTGAGTTTCTAGCATCCCACACAGCTGTGTGATCCCGGCCTACAGTGCATTTTCTAAATTTTTTTTTTTATTCCACAGTGAACAAGGTCAGAACCCGTTGGCGCTCAATGAAGGACTGCTTCAACAGGGACCTGAGGCTGGATAACCGGGTTGCCAGTGGTGCTGCGGCAAAGACCACAAGAAAGTATCGCTATCATCGGGCTTTGGCTTTCTTAAGACTGGTCCTTGCCACCAGAGCGTAAGTATTTTGTTGTTGTTGTATTGTGTTGAATCTGTGTTTTTCTATTCCACAGGAGTTGGCGTTTGTAAATGCATGATAGTAATTGTTTTTTTTTTGTTTTTTTTCACAGCACCTGGAGCAGCACCCTGCAACCTGGTCCTGAAGCGGTCCTTCAGAGAGCTGCCTCGGACCCGTCCCAGCCATCCACCAGCCAAGAAGCACCTTGCAGGCCTTCAACACAGACAGCTGGAGATCTGGAAGCTGGTCCATCAGGTCTTCCCCTGTCACAGGTCTCTGCCACAGGTTATGCGGGTACTTCCCGCCCGCGGCAGAAGGCCTCTGACAGGAATCTCATGCCCGAGTTTTTACATTTGAGCACGGTTTTTCAAGATAGCCACAAGGCGTTGGGCGACAGAGTGGATAGCGGTTTTGCACTAGTGGACCAACGCATCCATTCTGTCGAGCGATGCCTTGACTATCTTGAAGCCGAGCTCAAAAGACCAGCGCACCATTTTTTCCAACAAATTGAACGGGGCATGTTGGAATACCTTACTCCTGATCTCCAACTGACTGTGATGCATGCCTGCAACAATGCTTACATGCAGGCTATGCAGCAGAGTCGGTGCCACCACTGACTCGCTTCACCGCACTACCGACTTCTGCTGCATACCACTGCACGGCCACCAGCATTCCAAGCCATGCTGGACCACACTACACCACACACAGTCACAGTGCAGCTGGACACTTCCCCGCCACCACGATGCCAAGCGCTGTTCCTGTTTGGACTTCCTCCACCACTGCTTGGACCTCCACCCCCGCTTGGACTGCGTCCACTTCCCAGGACGCCACCACCACCGAGCAGCAGCTGGGGGACCCTCATTCGATCTTCAGGGCCTCGGACCCTGGCAGGAGGTCCAGCAGCCCACGGAGGTCCCCAAGCCACACGAGGTCTCCAAGCACCAGGAGGTCCCCAAGCCACAGGAGGTCCCCAAGCCACAGGAGGTCCCCAAGCCACACGTGGTCTCCAAGCCACACGTGGTCTCCAAGCCACATGAGGTCTCCAAGCCACAGGAGGTCCCCAAGCCACACGAGGTCTCCAAGCCACACGACGTCTCCAAGCCACAGGAGGTCTCCAAGCCACACGAGGTCTCCAAGCCACAGGAGGTCCCCAAGCCACAGCAGGTCTCCAAGCACCATGAGGTCCCCAAGCTACACCAGGTCTCCAAGCACCAGGAGGTCCCCAAGCCACACCAGGTCCCCAAGCAGCAGGGCCTCAAGCAGCAGGATTTCAAGCACCAGGTCCCCAAGCACCAGGTCCCCAAGCACCAGGACCTCCAAAAAGAAAACAAAGATGGGACGAAGAGTCCAGAAAAAGACTTTTTTCCTCCCAGTCCTCCCACCCCCTCACCTCCCACTGTGTTTTTCCCGCTGCCTTCCCCACCACTTCGTTGCCCCTTCCCCTCGAACCCCTTCGTCTCCCTCCCAAAGTCAGTCCTCGTCGCTCCACACCCCCAAATTACCTCCTTCACCCAAACGTCGTCCACATTAATTTTTTTTTGTGTCTTGTAAAAATAAATGTGCCTTTTTTTGCCCCCAAACTGTTTGTTTTCATTGTGTCTTTTGCCGCCTACACACACTGCGCCGTACACACTTCGCCGTACACTTTGTGATTTTGCCACCACATAGCTCCAGCACTGACACTTGCTTGTTGTGTCAGTCTTGGATCTATGTGTTGTCAAAAACACAAATATATGACTTGTATTTTCACCACCAGTCTCTTCAGTCTAGAAATCTTAGTAGACTGAATAGAGGATGTTGGTGAGTGCAAGGCATATCTATTATCACCTTGCCAGGTATCATAAAGAGTGAATTGAGGATGGTGTGTTTTGCCCATCATCGTTTCACTCTTTGTGACACAAGGCCAGGGGATTGTAGATATAGCAAAGAGAAGAGAAGGCAATCCGGCTTACAAGTGACGGCGGGGTGGCACCTAGTGAAAACAGCGACGCGTTTCGACCACCAAGGGTCTTTGTCAAAGCTGCTTTGACAAAGACCCTTGGTGGTCGAAACGCGTCGCTGTTTTCACTAGGTGCCACCCCTCCGTCACTTGTAACCATTGGAGGACACCGTTTGTCATTTTTTATTCTTACGAAAATAAAGTATTTCACGTTTTAAGAAGCCGGATTGCCTTCTCTTCTCTTTGCTGCATTCAACATCCAGGTCAGGACTTGTGGATCCGTGCTCCGGTGGAAGTTAGGTGAGCTGGCATAGGGCTGATGCCTGAATCTTCACGTTGATTGTAGATATACCTTGCAATTAACCACATCCTCTATTCAGTGTGTGGTGAATAAACTGAAGAGATGATGGAGAAAATACACGCCATATCTACAATCTCCTGGCCTGGTATCATAACTATTTATCACACCTGGCCAGTTGACTATACCTATGAGTTGTCATCTGCAGCGTCGCTTCAGTCTGCATCATCTATTGCACATTGGAGAGATGCTGGTGGTTACTCATATGTGTATTCACCTGCCCAGGTGTCATTTAATTCTGAAGTCAGGATGCTTTTTTTGGCATCCTCACTTCAGCATGACACCAGGCCAGGGGCTTGTAGAAGTTGTATAAACTTTATCATCTCTCCAGTGGAAGCCACAGTGGAGCTATTACAAATAATATTTATACTCATATGGTCAGGTGAAGGATGCTATTGCATCCCAAACTCACTATTTGTAACATCAGGCCAGGTGTATAATACTTGTGTGAAGTCCACCGTCGCTGCATATATCTCCACCGGCACTGCAATATGTTTTAACATAGACTGGAGAGATGATGAAGGTCATACAACTTTTATCTGTTGACTCACCTGGTAGGAGTCCTAATAAAGTCACGATGCAGAAAACACAGCATCCTGACTTCACTGGGACACCTGGGCAGGTGATTATTGTATTGGAGTGTATAAAAAGTGAGTGCACTCGGTACAGGTATCAAAACAGGTTATTTATTAACATAAACACAAGAAAATAATTGTATTACACCATTTGATCTTGCCATTCCACACGTCCCACATCAGATAGAAAATAGGCCGCAAATTGGTCCCTCATTTGCCCAACTTCAACAAATGACCTGAGAGGGTGCTGAGTGAATTCAGTCAATGGGTTGACAAGTGTTTCATCAAGTTCAAAGGTAGGGTGGTCTTTAGCCATCACAAAATTGTGAAGAACCATGCAGGCTTTCACCACCTCATCCACAGTTTTTAGTTTAAGATTAATGGCTGTGCCTAGAATGCGCCATCTGGACACAAGAATCCAAAAGGCACACTCGACAGTTCTTCGGGCCCTGGTCAGTCTGTAATTAAATATTTTTTTGCTGTGGTCCAAGTCCCGGCTGGTGTAGGGTTTTAACAGGTTTGTGCACATTTGAAAGGTCTCATCACCAACCATTACAAATGGCAGTGGCCAGCCTTCGGTGTGGGGAAGAGGGCGTGACAGGGGAAATTAAAATGGTTGCCATACACCCTACTGCCCATGTCCGAGTTCTTAAAGGTCTGTGAGTCATTGCCCCGGCCAAATGCCCCAATGTCCACAGCAATAAACCTGCAGTCTGCATCTGCAATGGCCATGAGTACCGTAGAAAAGTACTTTTTATAATTAAAGTACTCAGAGACACTTCTTGGGGGTTTTGTTATCCGGATGTGTTTCCCATCCACCGCTCCCAAACAGTTGGGGAAATTGCAGACTGTCCAGAATTTTTCTGCAATATCTATCCACTTTTCCGCGGTGGGCAGGGGCATAAATTCAGGACAGAGAACGTCCCACAAAGCCGGCAGGTGTCCGCAACTATTCCGGACAAGATGGAGATTCCAAGCCGGTACTGAAAGTGAAGTGAAGAGAGGGTCTCGCCAGAAGCCAGGAAGCTGCAAAACAGATGAAAAAAAATTGTGATTGCCCAGGCTTTGTCAAAACACTGACATAAAAAGCATTCTGTACATGTCAGAACTATAATTCAGCAGGCTTTTAGTAAATGGCAGAACAAAAACAATACACGCATTTGTTTAATATTACGTACCGTAATGTGAGGAGGAGCCGTTCCTCCGGAGGAATTGCACGACGGAGCTCTGTGTCCTGTCTCCGGATGGCTCCTTCAACACGACCAAGCAAATCCCTAAAACTTTCTTGGGACATTCCTGTATAGTCCGAAAATTTAGCCGGGTTTGCCTGGAGCTCGCTGAAGAGGGTGTGGTATGCTCCACAGCTCTCACGGACTTCAATAATCTCCAAAAACGCCGCCGCTGCCGTCTTCGCTCTCTCTCTCTCCCTTTGCTGCTGGCAAGCAAAAGCCTGAAACAGCGCGATGTCCATATCCAAGTTTATGCGAAAACTCTCCCAACGCAGATCCATGGTGACACAGGGAACACCAGCAAAATCTGAAGAATTCAGCTAAACAGAGTCTATTTAAAGAAGTCCCATGACACTCACCCACTTGTGTCCCATTGGTGGGGTCTGTTTCTAGGATTTTCCTCTTGCGCAATGTGTGACTCATGCACCTAAAAAACGCAAACGCATGGAAAACGCTTGATAAACGCATTTAAACGCTACGTTTTTTGGTCGTTATGCGTACCATGTGTTCGAAAGCGCTTGTTTGCGTTTTTGCACACGTTTTCAGTAGCGCACGAAGCGCTGCGTTAAAAGACGCAAATGTGAAATTAGCCTAAAGAACACATGTGAAAAATGTTATTTATTAACTATTTTGTGTGACATAATTCTGTGATTTAAGGGCATAAAAATTAAAAGTTTAAAAATTGTAAAATGTTCAAAACTTTCACCAAATTTCCATTTTTTTTTTTACAAATAAACGCAAGTCATATTGCACAAGTTTTACCACTATCATGGCGTACAATATATATAGAAAAAACGTTCTCGGAATCAGTGGGATCTGTTGAAGCGTTCCAGAGTTATTACCACATAAAATGACATTGGTTAGAATTGTAAAATTTGGCCTGGTCATGAAGATGCAAACTGCCTTGGTAGGAAAAGGGATTAAAATGTCACTTGTGCACATATCAAAGTTAAAAAAAACTAATGCTACAATTTTAACTTAAATTACTTAAATAGGTGAAGTGCTTGACTGAGCTGCCTACGGCCCAACAGTGGATATGATACTAGGACACCTATAGCTATATGGAAATATTATATGTTTGTTTGTTTTTTTGTATATATTCTTTATTTAGAAAATTTCAATAATATAACAGGAAAGGAAAAAAGGGTAAATATTTTCCAGAAATAGTAAAAGAAAGAGAAAGAAAAGAAAAAAACATTCGTAATAAATCACAACGATAACACTACAAGGCTGCGGTTTTGCGAACCAAAAGGGTTATAAGAAGAGTTTAAAAAACAAGGGGCAGTGGTGGTGTCACGCGGTCTTATGATATGTGTACGATGTCAGTAAACTATTCTTAAAAGAACAACACTCTATACAACATATAGATTAGCAACATCAGCATGTAAATATAGAATAGATTTACCTGACACGATATCCGTTGAACTCAGGGTTAATCTTGAGGACTTGATATACTGTCACAGGAAAGAGGAGGACCGGGGGTCTAACCTGACCCTAAACTGGGGTCCTAACTAATCCCTCACCTTGGAGGTACTGATAATGGTTCAGAGGTCCAAGTCTCCAGCCTAACCCTGTCTCCTATCAGTCCCTGAACCCTGTAATCAGTCCTAAGAAGGATTCTGATTACCACCAAAGGGATATGGGCTGATCTCTGCTAAATACACAGATTAGACATATAAGACAGACTGGAGAAAACACAGACTTGCATACACACTCAAACACAGAAGGAACATAAATGATCTGGGATATTAAACTCTAAGCAAGGTGAGCTTAAAACAACTAAGGAGCTCTTTAACTTAAGTCTATACAGATACAATCCTATCTGTGGTCTGCATGAAGAATTTCACTGGCAACTCCCAACACAGACAACCAGAGATTTAAAGGAAACCAATCAACAAATAATTAATTGCAGCCGGGAGAAAACTGCACCCAGTCCCAGAACTGAGCACAGACAGAATTAACTCCCTAACTGCCAAACACAAAGAAACAGCAACTCAGCTGTGAGAAGTCAGAATGTGCAACCGCGACGATCTTCGTGGCGATGCACACATGACAGTACCCCCCCTTCTACGAGGGGCCTCCGGACCCTCAGGGCCAGGTTTGCCCGGGTGAGTTCTGTGGAAGGTCCGCACCAAACGATCTGCGTTAATGTCAGACGCAGGAACCCACGTCCTCTCCTCTGGACCATACCCCTTCCAATGCACCAAGTACTGAAGGGACCGGCGATTCAGACGTGAGTCAATGATCTTTGACACTTGAAACTCCAAGTTACCATTGACCACCACTGGAGGAGGAGGTAGAGGTGATGGTATGACTGGTGCCACGTACCTCTTAAGTAATGACTTGTGGAACACATTATGAATTTTAAACGTAGGAGGGAGGTCCAGACGAAATGCCACAGGATTAATTATGGAACTGATCCTGTACGGCCCGATGAATCTGGGGCCCAGCTTCCAGGAGGGAACTTTAAGTTTTATATTCCTGGTAGACAACCATACCAGATCGTTCACATTAAGATCTGGACCAGAAACTCTCCTCCTATCAGCCATACATTTATAACGGTTCCCCATAGCACTCAGATTATTCAATACACCTCTCCACACTGAAGCAAGTGACGACGAGAAACGCTCCTCCTCAGGAACCCCAGAAGGGCCCCCCCCATTGAATGTACAAAACTGGGATGAAAACCATATGCCCCAAAAAACGGGGACTTACCAGTGGACTCGCTCCGCCTGTTGTTAAGAGCGAACTCTGCCAGAGGCAAGAAAGAAGACCAGTCCTCCTGGTTCTCTGAGACAAAACACCGAAGATAAGTCTCTAGGCTTTGATTCAGACGCTCTGTCTGACCATTGGTCTGCGGATGAAAAGCCGAGGAAAATGACAATTGCATCCCCCGACGTAAACAAAATGCCCTCCAAAACTTGGACACAAACTGAGACCCCCTATCTGACACCACATCAGAAGGCAACCCATGAAGTCTCACAATCTCCCCAATGAACACCTGCGCCAGAGTTTTAGCATTAGGGAGGGCAGGAAGAGCAATGAAATGTGCCATCTTACTGAACCTGTCAACAACCACCAGTATGACAGTCTTCCCTGACGACTGAGGAAGGTCCGTGATGAAGTCCATAGACAAATGAGTCCATGGACGCTCCGGAAGTTTCAAGGGTAAGAGGGTCCCAGACGGACGGGTATGAGGGGTCTTAGAGCGAGCACAAACCCCACAGGACGCGACAAAAGTTAAAACATCTTTATTAACGTTAGGCCACCAAAACCGGCGAGAAAGGAGATCTAAAGTAGCCTTACTCCCTGGATGTCCTGCTAAAGCAGAATTATGATGTGCCTCAATAACCTTTTGTCTCAACTGATTTGGGACAAACAGTCTCCCTGGAGGTCCTGCAGGGGCGTCCCCCTGAGCCTCTAACACCTCCTCCTCAAGCTCAGAACATACAGCCGACACTACCACCCCCTCCTGAAGGATAGGAATCGGGTCATCCATTTTCCCGGCCCCTGGGAAACTGCGAGACAAGGCATCCGCCTTAACATTCTTAGATCCAGGGCGATAAGTGACAACAAAATTAAACCTGGTAAAAAACAACGACCATCGAGCTTGTCTGGAATTCAGACGCTTAGCAGATTCCAAATACAGCAGGTTCTTGTGATCAGTAATGACGGTGACCGGGTGGACTGCCCCCTCCAAAAAGTGACGCCACTCCTCAAAAGCCAACTTAATGGCCAAGAGTTCCCTATTGCCGATATCATAATTCCTTTCGGCGGACGACAATTTTTTAGAAAAGAAAGCGCACGGATGCCATTTACCAGGGGACGGACCCTGGGACAATATTGCACCCACCCCTACGTCAGACGCGTCCACCTCCACAACGAACGGCTGTGATGCATCTGGTTGGATGAGAACGGGTGCCGAAGCAAAACATTCCTTCAAAGAGGAAAAAGCTTGGCAAGCTTTGTCCGACCATTTAGAAAAATCCGTCCCTTTTCTTGTCATGTCAGTGAGAGGTTTGACAACAGATGAGAAATTACAAATAAATTTCCGGTAGTAGTTAGCAAACCCCAGAAAACGCTGCAGAGCCTTAAGATCCTCTGGCTGATCCCATTCAAGCACTGCTCTCACCTTTTCAGGGTCCATACGGAAACCGGAGGCTGACACCAAGAAACCCAAAAACTGAAGTTCCTGTACGGCGAATACACACTTTTCCAGTTTGGCGTATAGTTTATTGTCTCGCAAGATCTGCAACACCTGTCTCACATGCTCCTGGTGAGACACAAGATCTGGTGAGTAAATTAAAATGTCATCCAAATATACGACCACAAACAGCCCCACCAGATGACGAAAAATGTCATTAACAAAATGTTGGAATACTGCTGGTGCAGTAGTCAGACCAAAAGGCATGACAAGGTTCTCATAATGTCCCTCCGGCGTGTTAAACGCCGTTTTCCACTCATCCCCCTCTTTTATCCTAATCAGATTATACGCCCCCCTGAGATCCAATTTAGAGAACCATTTGGCGCCAACAATTTGATTGAAGAGATCAGGAATCAGAGGGAGTGGATACGGATCTCGAACAGTAATCCGATTAAGTTCGCGGAAATCCAAGCAAGGGCGTAGGCCTCCATCTTTTTTCTTCACAAAGAAGAACCCCGCAGCCACTGGGGAAGATGAAGGTCTAATATGCCCTTTGGCCAGACTTTCCGAAATATAATCTTTCATAGCCTGCCTCTCAGGACCAGAAAGGTTATATAACCTAGCTTTAGGTAACTTAGCATCAGGAAGTAAATTAATAGAGCAGTCATACACGCGATGAGGAGGCAACTCCTGACACCCCTCCTCAGAGAACACATCCCCAAAGTCCTCCAAAAAAGGAGGCAAAGTACTAGGCACGACCGCACTGATGACTGTGTTCATGCAGTTACTTTTGCAAAACTCCCCCCATTGGCTTATATCTCTGGACTGCCAATTAATCACAGGGTTATGTTTAACCAACCAAGGAAGTCCCAACACAATAGAGTAGGTAGACCCTCCAACACATAACAAGATAATAGTTCCCTATGTATTGCCCCTACCCGAAGGTCAATGTTATGAACCTCATGAACAAAGCTACCTTGGCCGAGAGGCCTGGCGTCAATGGAGAATATAGGGATCGGTTTGACCAATACACTCAGATGCATACCTTGAGCCTGAGCAAACTGAGCGTCAACCAGATTAGCCCCGGACCCACTATCAAGAAGAACAGAAAATCTCTCCACTCTCGTACCAACCACCACCTCCACTGGTACAAGGAACTGAGAAGAACTAGCGGACGAAATACATACTCCCAGGTTGTCATCCACCACACAACCTGGGATTAACAGTTTTCCGGCGACTTTTTGCTCAACAAGGCACGGGATGGACATCCCCCAACAAAATGTCCCTCTTTCCCGCAGAAGAAACACCTTCTAGTCCTGCGGCGTACCGCCAATCCCCTCCTACGAAATGATGTCCCTCCCAACTGCATAGGCTCCTCCGAACAGACAAGGGGAACCTCAACATAAGGGACTTTAGTAGTAGGTGGAGTAACAACAGGGGGCGGAGTTACCTCGCACCTCTCCCGGAGCCGTCTATCAGTACGGATAGCTAGGGCCATAGCAGCCTCCAGTGATGGAGGAGAATCATACTGAGCCAAAACGTCCTTTAATTTGTCAGAAAGCCCATGACAAAACTGGCTCCTAAGAGCTGGGTCATTCCACTGAGTATCTGTGGCCCATCTACGGAACTCAGAAGCAAATTCCTCCGCCGGACGATCTCCCTGCTGTATCTTACGTAATTTTGTCTCAGCAAGAGAGACCCGATCTGGGTCATCATATACCAAACCCAGGGCAGTAAAAAATCGATCTACTGACTGTAGAGCCGGGGATCCCGGAGGAAGGGAGAAGGCCCAGGATTGAGGGTCCCCTTGTAGGAGCGAGATAACAATTCCCACTCTCTGCTCTTCACTCCCTGATGATCGAGGCCGAAGCCGAAAATACAATTTACATGCTTCCCTGAAGGTAAAAAATTTGTCTCGCCCACCAGTGAACCTGTCCGGGAGAGCTACTTTAGGTTCAAATCTGGTTTGCTCCAGGGGAGACAAAACTTTGGACTTAATGTCCGTCAGCTCCATGGATAATCCCTGCAACTGCAGAGCCAGCTGGGCTACTGGATCCATGGCAACTGGGAATAATTTTATGGGCCAGTGAAAATGTCACGCGGTCTTATGATATGTGTACGATGTCAGTAAACTATTCTTAAAAGAACAACACTCTATACAACATATAGATTAGCAACATTAGCATGTAAATATAGAATAGATTTACCTGACACGATATCCGTTGAACTCAGGGTTAATCTTGAGGACTTGATATACTGTCACAGGAAAGAGGAGGACCGGGGGTCTAACCTGACCCTAAACTGGGGTCCTAACTAATCCCTCACCTTGGAGGTACTGATAATGGTTCAGAGGTCCAAGTCTCCAGCCTAACCCTGTCTCCTATCAGTCCCTGAACCCTGTAATCAGTCCTAAGAAGGATTCTGATTACCACCAAAGGGATATGGGCTGATCTCTGCTAAATACACAGATTAGACATATAAGACAGACTGGAGAAAACACAGACTTGCATACACACTCAAACACAGAAGGAACATAAATGATCTGGGATATTAAACTCTAAGCAAGGTGAGCTTAAAACAACTAAGGAGCTCTTTAACTTAAGTCTATACAGATACAATCCTATCTGTGGTCTGCATGAAGAATTTCACTGGCAACTCCCAACACAGACAACCAGAGATTTAAAGGAAACCAATCAACAAATAATTAATTGCAGCCGGGAGAAAACTGCACCCAGTCCCAGAACTGAGCACAGACAGAATTAACTCCCTAACTGCCAAACACAAAGAAACAGCAACTCAGCTGTGAGAAGTCAGAATGTGCAACCGCGACGATCTTCGTGGCGATGCACACATGACAGGTGGGGAGGGACACGGGAAGGAAAGGAGAGGGTAGGGAGTCAGAAAGTCCTGCTTAAAATATAGAGATTAAGCGATTTGGGAGATCAAACTCAAATCAAGGCATGAACATTACAGAACAGGCTATATGTAAAAAATAAGGAATAACAAAAGAAATTTGTAGGGAGACAGAAATTAAGGATTATCGTTACCGGTTGTGCTTATTTGGTGATCCTCTGAGGTGTTCAACCAGGCAATTCATGTGTTTAGAGCCTTTAGGCTTTTAGATCCTGAAAGTCTAATTTTCTCATATATACCGATTTGGTTGGATTCTTTTATCCACTCTTTGCAGGTAGGGGTCTCTACATCTTTCCAGTGTCTTGTGATAGCTATTTTAGCTGCGTTGAGCAGGTGAGGTATAAGGGAGCCTTTTTTAAAATGTAAATTTGAAGGATCCAGATTAAATAGAATGAAACTGTCACGTCGCCGTTGGATTCAGTGGCTGGTGTTCCTGCCTCGGCCGCTGGGAGGCGCCGGACTCCTTCGGCTGGTGGTGCCGGTGATAGGAGTGCGGTATCCTCATATGGTTCCGCTCCCTTGACGCCGGCCTCTGTCGCTGCGCATCGCCATGTTTCTCCTGTGGGTAATGTTGGCGACAGAGAAGGGGTCCCTGCTGCGGCGTCTGGTGGGCGTAGGCTTCGCTCTTCTGTCAGAGGTGAAGTGGTTGGTGTCAGTCATGCATCACCATCTGGCCTGGTTCTGGGGGCGGTCCAGATGAGGTCATCAGACTGTGAGCCTGTCAGAGGTAGCCATGCCCTTCAAATGCCTTGGAGCCTGGCTTGTAGGCCGCCAGATATAAGGTACTGCCACACTAAACAATCCCGCTAGCGATCACGATAACGACGCATACTAATGCGATCGCTAGCGGGATTGTTTCTATATCGCTAAGTGCGGCCACATTTAGCGATATAGTTAACAACGCTATCGCCGTTAGCGATCTTCTTAACGACTTTAGCGGTACAAAAGTACCGCTAAATCGCTAAGAAAAGGTGCCACACTAGCGATATATACTTACCCAGCGGGAGCGCCGACGAGAAAATAGGGTCCGGAACGATTCCAGCGACGAGCGAGATCACAGCAGGAAGCTCGTCGCTGGCAGATGCCGCACTGAACAACATCGCTAACGGGATCGCTAAATAGTGACTTTTTTTGCGATCCCGTTAGCGATATTGTTCAGTGTGGCATACCCTATAGTCTTGGTTTCCCCAGTGTGCTAGTGTGTTTTGCTATTGTATTTCTGACCTTTGCCTGGATTTCTGACTCTTCTACTGCCTGTCGATTTTGTACCTCTGCTGCCCGCCTGGTTTTGACTTTAACTTTAGCCTGAATTTCTGACCCTTCTACTGCCTGCCAATTTTGTACCTTTGCTTCCCTCCTGGTTTTGACCCTTGGACTTCAGACTACGCATTTTGTCTCGCTTTTTATTCCCTTCCTAGCGTCCTTCCTACTCCGGTCCACTGCTCTCATAGGCAGCTACCCCCTGGGCTTCTCTGTAATTCCAGATCCCTGTATAGGGGTAAAGGGTCTCGGGGTTTCTCGGGGTGCTGTCTTACCTGCAGTTCAGACCTGCAGTGGGCGGACATCACAGAAACTTGATGTTAACGGGATGTCTATGTTTAAGGTTTTCTTTATATGCTCTCTAACTTTCTCCCAAAAACTTTAAATTTTTGTGTATTCCAGCCAAATGTGAGATGGAGATGCATCTCTAACAAAGAGGGGAGATTGAGCTGTCTATTTTATTCAATATGTCAGGTGTTTTATACCATCTTGATATGATTTTATAGTTAAGTTCTTGGAATCTCACTGAAGACATTAGGAAGTGGATGTTTTTGAAAATTGTATGAATTTCTTCTGACAGAAATGTTGTATTTCGTTCTAATTCCCATTTTTTTATGAAATCTGGGATCTCGTGTGTTTTGGGTTAGGTTTTTATTTATTTTGGCTATCATTTTTCCCTTTCCTTTTGTGTTCATAAATAGTTTAAGAATTGGCAGATCAGGTGGTGAGGTAGAAATGTCTGGGTGATAAAGTTTGGTTACTTCCTGTAGAGTTTGAATTTCCTCATCTTTCAAGTGAAGGTCTTTAGTGAGTGAGCTGATCTTGTTCTTGCTAATACATCTGTTTTTGTACACCAAGGAGTAAATCGGCATGTTTCTGAAGGGAATCGAGAGCCTGATTTTCCTCGAGAGATCTATAATTATTAGGGATCAAATGCAAGATAGGAGTGGCTTTGCATATATTTGGAATAAGATTCATTTTTTAATTTGTTTTGTGCCATAATCTGAGGGTAGTCATCGTGTACGGGTTCGTGATATTATTGTATTTAAATCTATTAAATGGGGTGGGCCATAGGTAGTATGATTTATCCTATGGTTATTATCTGCACTTATAAATTTTGAAATTATATTTTTGAGTTTTTGAAAAAATTGTTGAGGAATATCTATTGGGAGGTATGTTTTTTTTTACCTCATAAACATAGGCATTTTGTTAGACAATACAGCATGCAAAACAGCATTATAGAAAAAAAACAAACAATAAAAATGTTATTCAGCTTTTCTGGATCCAACATTGGGTAGTGTATCTTACTCTGGCTGCCACCAGCTTCCTCTGTTCCCGTGCGGACCCCTGTGATTTTAATCTAAAGGGCCATATAGTCTGATTCAGGTAGTTGGCTAGTTAACTCTGCTACAACACTGACCAATTCTCCATTGATTGTATAACAAATCCAGCTTTGTTATATTGCTGGGTAATGCTGTTATACTTCTGGCTAGTTCTCCCTGACCTCTTGACAAACTCAGCTCTGCTACACTGTCGGTTAGTTCTACCAGTTCTACCAGAACTGTGTGTAACTCAGCTCTGCTATATTGCTGGGTAATCTTGTCTAACTGCTTCAGTGCTGCATGGGAGTCGGCGACAAACTCAGCTCACTTATTCACTCTGCTATACTGCTGGACCAGTTTTCCCTCAGAACCTCGTGTGTCACTGTGCTCTGCTTCTCTGGTTCATCTTCACTTAGTCCACTCTGCTACTTTGCATCCAACAATGCTACACCAGTTGCCGTTACTTCTACTGTTCACCAGTTCCAGTTCTGCTCCTTGAGTTGTGGTCCTGCTGCTTCAGCATCTTCTGTTCCAACTGGTTACTTTGCTGCACCAACAGCATCTGTCCTTGCTTGATCAGAACTGCTCACACCGACCTAAGGCCCCAAGGTTCCACCTCGCCAGGTGAGACATAAACAAAAACTAGATGGTCACATTGATCTATCAAATGGAGTGCCTTATTAACACATCCTCAGACCTTTGCATCTACTAAGGCATATGAGCTAGAACACTGAGAGAGATGCTCTGCAGGTACGGCTTCCATTCTGGCAAACTCAAGATGTCCTTACATCACATTGTCGCCCATTCTTCATACTGGAGTCTTAAGTGGGAACAATAGTAGATTGTTGTGAACGACTGGAGACGACTTCGGAGCAGAATCTCCCTCTGGTGGTTGCTGAGGGTATTGAACCTATGTTGAACAGCAAAAGTCCACCACCTGCTATTGATGAATGGTTATCAGGTGGGACGGACTGGCCTGATATAAGTGAGCTGACCTCCCATGATCCTCGCCGGTGATCAATTGTTACTTCCTGGTCTTGGCTGAAATTCAGCTTGTTTTTCTGCTGTCTCCTTGTAACGGGTCTGGGAGGCGGAACCTCTGAGCTTTATTATACAAGGAGGCTTTCCTTGTAAAGGAGCGGGTGGCGCCCGGGGAGACGGACAGGAAGTCACTGCAAGTGACGGGGCAGTCCCTGGACAGACAGGTGGGAGGTCACGGCAAGTGACCGGGGCAGTCTCTGGATAGACAGGCGGGTAGTCACGGCAAGTGACCGGGGCAGTCTCTGGGTAGACAGGCAGGTAGTCACGGCAAGTGACCGGGGCAGTCTCTGGATAAACAGGCGGGTAGTCACGGCAAGTGACCGGGGCAGTCTCTAGGTAGACAGGCAGGTAGTCACGGCAAGTGACCGGGGCAGTCTCTGGGTAGACAGGCAGGTAGTCACGGCAAGTGACCGGGGCAGTCTCTGGATAAACAGGCAGGCAAGGGGCCGGGGCAGTCTCTGAATGGACAGGTATATACGACCTGAGACGGTGGAGCCTCCCGGTAGGCTAGCAGGCAGATGACAGATGAGCGCCCCCAAGTGAGCAGGCAAGAGTCTCTGGAATAGCCGATGGACACCGCGGGTGATGGCCGAACCTCCAGGTAGGCTTGCAGGCAGATGGCAGATGAGCGCCCCCAAGTGAGCAGGCGAGAGTCTCTGGAATTGCCGATGGTCACCGCATGTGACGGCCGAACCTCCAGGCAGGCTTGCGGGCAGGTAGCAGACAGCAAACTGGCAGGAAACAGGCAGGTAACTGGTAACGGACCCTGAGGGCTGAAGCAGAGTAAACAGTGCAACAACAACATTGCTCGGGCACCTCCATTAAGGAGGAAGTACTTTATATAGGGTGGAGTCCTCCGGCATTGGCCGGGGACCTTTTTTGAAAGATGCGCGCGGCCCCTTTAAGAGCGGGGGCGTGCACGCGCGCGCGCCCTAAGCCCAGTGGCAGGGAAGGAGCGCGCAGCCCCAGCAGGGCGGAAGGAGGACGCTGTGTGAGGGTAAGGGGAGCGACGTCCCTGCCTGGCAGAGGACGCTGGCGCAGGGGAACAGCGTCCCTGCCTGGCAGAGGACGCCGGCGCTACAGTACCCCCCCTTTAGGCCCCCCTTTTTTAGGCCAGAAAGAAATTTAGCTAAGATGAGAGGGGCATGGATGTTCTCCCGAGGCTCCCACGTTCTCTCCTCAGGACCAAACCCCTTCCAATCCACCAGAAAATAGGTCTTTCTTCCTACCCTTTTGGTGGCCAGAATGTTCTCTACCTCAAATTCGTCTTCAGCAGACACTGGAGCAGGAGGTGTACCTGTAGACTTGACAAAAGAGTTAAGTACCACCGGTTTGAGGAGAGATACATGGAAGGAGTTAGGAATCCGCAAATTGGCCGGGAGTTTCAATTTATAGGACACCGGGTTGATCTGACTGATGATCTCAAAAGGACCGATGAACCGAGGGCCTAACTTGTAGGAAGGAATCTTGAGCCGGACATACTTGGACGAAAGCCAGACCTTATCCCCCGGACGGAATTGAGGAGGATCCAGATGTTTTTTGTCAGCATGTTTCTTCATGCGCTCGGATGACAGAATGAGTGCGGACCGGGTACTCTCCCATATGGAGGAAAATTCGTTAACCAGAGATTCCGCAGCTGGATTGTCCACAGAGATGGAGACAGGAACAGGGATCCGAGGGTGTTGACCGAAGACTACAAAAAACGGAGATTTGGAGGAAGATTCGCTCTCGTGATTGTTATAAGAGAATTCGGCCCAAGGCAGGAGATCCACCCAGTCAGAATGGTGGGCATTAACGAAGTGTCGGAGATAACTGGTCAGATTCTGATTGATTCGCTCGACTTGTCCATTGGACTGTGGGTGGTAAGCGGAGGAGAAATCCAAGGTGACGTCTAGCAACTTACAAGTGGCTCTCCAGAAACGTGAGGTGAACTGTACCCCACGATCCGACACAATGTGACGAGGCAGACCATGAAGATGGAAGATGTGGCGGATAAAGTCTTTAGCCAACTCGGGTGCAGACGGAAGCCCTGGCAGGGGAATGAAGTGAGCCATCTTGGAAAATCGGTCAACGACCACCCAAATGACCGTACAACCGGCAGAGACGGGCAGATCTGTTATGAAGTCCATGGCTATATGCTGCCAGGGGGCAGGGGTACAGGAAGCGGAAGAAGACGGCCGGCAGGCAGGTGTCTTGGAACTTTGTTGCGGGCACAGGAGACACAGGCAGAAACAAAGTCTATTACGTCCTTGTGCAGGGTAGGCCACCAGTAATGCCGAGTAATGAGCTGGAGGGTCTTTTTCTGACCAGCGTGGCCAGCTAGTTTAGACGAATGACCCCAGTGTAGGATTCTCTCCCGATGGTTACCGATACGAACGTCTTACCAGGAGGGAGACGATTTAAACTCACGGGAGCCACCTGCATCACTCTGGCGGGATCGATGATATGTTTAGGTTCCTCCTCGAGATCCGACACCAGGAAGGACCGGGACAAGGCGTCCGCCTTGATGTTCTTGTCGGCCGGGCGAAAATGTAAGAGAAAATCAAAGCGGGCAAAAAACAAGGACCACCGGGCTTGGCGAGGGTTAAGTCTCTGGGCATGCTGGAGGTAAGCCAGATTTTTGTGGTCAGTGTAAATGATTACCGGATGAAGAGCCCCCTCGATTAGTAACGCCACTCCTCCAATGCCAGCTTGATGGCCAATAACTCTCGGTCTCCTATGGAGTAATTGCGCTCTGAAGAGGAGAAGAGTTTGGAGAAGAAGCCGCAAGATACCATCCTCCCGGATGAAGATTTTTGAGTAAGTACCGCTCCGGCTCCAGAAGAGGAAGCGTCCACCTCCAGGAAGAACTGCTTGTTGCCGTCCGGGCGATGCAGCACTGGAGCGGAAGAGAAGGCCTGTTTTAAAGAAAGAAAGGCCTCCTCTGCTTCGGGCGTCCACTGTTTGGGATTAGCATCCTTGCGGGTGAGCGCGGAGATTGGAGCCGTCCGGGAAGAGAAGTGCGGTATGAAAAGGCGGTAATAATTGGCGAATCCCAGGAACCGCTGAATGGCCTTCAACCCCTCCGGTCGGGGCCATTTCTCGATGGCAGACAGTTTCTCCGGATCCATTCGTAGGCCTGTCTGAGAAATGATGTAGCCCAAAAACGGAAGCGAGGTCTGCTCAAAGAGGCACTTCTCATATTTGGCGAAGAGGTGATTCTGCCTGAGCCTGAGCAGAACCTGACGAACATCCCTCCGGTGAGACTGGAGATCGGAGAGAAGACCAAGATGTCGTCTAGGTACACCACAACGCAGGAGTAGAGAAGGTCCCGGAAGATGTCATTGACCAACTCCTGAAAGACTGCTGGAGCATTACAGAGACCAAAGGGCATCACCAAATACTCGTAGTGGCCGTCCCGGGTGTTGAATGCCGTCTTCCATTCATCTCCCCGACGGATACGGACTAGGTTATATGCCCCACGAAGATCCAGTTTGGTGAAGATTCTAGCCCCCCTCAGACGATCAAACAATTCTGGAATGAGCGGAAGAGGGTACTTATTCTTCACCGTGATCAAATTTAGGCCTCTGTAGTCAATACAGGGACGGAGAGAGCCGTCTTTCTTTTTTACGAAGAAGAAACCTGCTCCCGCTGGGGAGGTGGATTTCCGGATGAATCCCTTGGCCAAATTCTCCTCGATATATTCGGACATCGACCTGGTCTCAGCAGCGGACAATGGGTAAATACGCCCACGGGGAGGCGTAGTACCGGGTAGCAGGTCGATCGGGCAATCATACGGTCTGTGAGGGGGTAATGTCTCTGCTTCCTTTTTATTAAAGACATCAGCGAATGACCAATATGGAATCGGGAGCCCTGGTAGATTAGTTGGTGTAGGAGAAGGATGGATGGGATGAACAGGAACCAAACATGTTTTATGACAGTCCTGTCCCCAGCGAAGGATCTCTCCAGTCTGCCAGTCGAGCACGGGTGCATGCTTTTGGAGCCAAGGCAGACCTAGTAAGAAAGCGTGAGAGAGTCCAGGCAGAACATGAAACGAGATGCTCTCAGAATGCAACATTCCCACCTGCAGGGTTATGGCTTCAGTGATAAGTTGGATGGGACGTGGTAGGAGACCCCCATCCACAGCAGCAACAGATACTGGTTCAACCAGAGGTTTGGTAGGAATGCGATATTTTTCTACTAGAGTCTGTGAAACAAGATTCCCGGCTGCTCCAGAATCAAGTTGGGCTAGTTCGAAATAACGGTTCTCACCGAGGAGAATTGAGACTGACAGCAGCAGAGATGAAGAGGATTTATTTTTGTCTAGGTGGACCTCTCCGAGCGAACCTAGACACAGGCGTTTCCCGACCTCTCTGGGCAGGTACGGATCCGGTGCTCCTTACTGCCACAGTAGAAGCAACTCCCCTCGGCACGACGTAAGTCCTGACGGGCTTTGACCATCTTGGTCTGGTCGACTTGCATAGGCTCAGAAGAGTGTACCTGAGGAGAAACGGAAGGAGTTACAGGTCTCTGAAAAGAAGGAGCTAGACGAGGAAACCTTCTCTCACGGGTGACCTCTTTAGCGCGCTCCTGGAACCGTAGATCAATTCGATTGGCAAGAGTTATTAGGTCATCGAGAGAGGTTGGAATGTCCCGACCGGCAAGTTCATCTTTAATACGGCCGGACAGACCCTCCCAGAAGACAGATATCAGAGCGTCATTATCCCAAGCCAGCTCCGAGGCAAGGGTACGGAACCGTATGGCATATTGACCCACGGTGAGACTTCCCTGACGGAGACGCAGCAGAGATGATGCAGAGGAGGTCTTCCGTCCGGGTTCGTCAAATACCTTCCGGAAGGCTGAGAGAAAAGCAGACAGGTCAGACACCAGAGGATCTTCTCTCTCCCAAAGAGGATTTAGCCAGGCCAGGGCCTCTCCGGTGAGATGGGACATGATGAAGGCAATTTTGGCCCGGTCGGAGTTAAACTGGTGTGCCAGGAGTTCAAAATGCAGGGTGCACTGGTTAATGAAACCCCGAGCCAGAGCAGGGTCGCCTCCAAACCGAGGAGGAGCTGAAAGTCGAGGTCCAGGAACGGAAACCACGGAATTGGTAAGCAGCGGAACTGCCGGATTGCGAGTCATGGCGCCCGCGGTGGTTGCTGGTGAAGTAGTCAGGGTGTCCAGGCGGGAATTAACATTCCGCAGGTGACCCAGGATGGACTCCTGTTGAGACCTCTGACGAGACAGTTCATGACACAGGTCAGAGAGCGAGGGAGTTTGGGTGACACCGGGTTCCATGGCCCGAGCAAACTGTAACGGGTCTGGGAGGCGGAACCTCTGAGCTTTATTATACAAGGAGGCTTTCCTTGTAAAGGAGCGGGTGGCGCCCGGGGAGACGGACAGGAAGTCACTGCAAGTGACGGGGGCAGTCTCTGGACAGACAGGTGGGAGGTCACGGCAAGTGACCGGGGCAGTCTCTGGATAAACAGGCGGGTAGTCACGGCAAGTGACCGGGGCAGTCTCTGGGTAGACAGGCAGGTAGTCACGGCAAGTGACCGGGGCAGTCTCTGGGTAGACAGGCAGGTAGTCACGGCAAGTGACCGGGGCAGTCTCTGGATAAACAGGCAGGCAAGGGGCCGGGGCAGTCTCTGAATGGACAGGTATATACGACCTGAGACGGTGGAGCCTCCCGGTAGGCTAGCAGGCAGATGACAGATGAGCGCCCCCAAGTGAGCAGGCGAGAGTCTCTGGAATAGCCGATGGACACCGCGGGTGATGGCCGAACCTCCAGGTAGGCTTGCAGGCAGATGGCAGATGAGCGCCCCCAAGTGAGCAGGCGAGAGTCTCTGGAACAGCCGATGGACACCGCAGGTGATGGCCGAACCTCCAGGTAGGCTTGCAGGCAGATGGCAGATGAGCGCCCCCAAGTGAGCAGGCGAGAGTCTCTGGTATTGCCGATGGTCACCGCATGTGACGGCCGAACCTCCAGGCAGGCTTGCGGGCAGGTAGCAGACAGCAAACTGGCAGGAAACAGGCAGGTAACTGGTAACGGACCCTGAGGGCTGAAGCAGAGTAAACAGTGCAACAACAACATTGCTCGGGCACCTCCATTAAGGAGGAAGTACTTTATATAGGGTGGAGTCCTCCGGCATTGGCCGGGGACCTTTTTTGAAAGATGCGCGCGGCCCCTTTAAGAGCGGGGGCGTGCACGCGCGCGCGCCCTAAGCCCAGTGGCAGGGAAGGAGCGCGCAGCCCCAGCAGGGCGGAAGGAGGACGCTGTGTGAGGGTAAGGGGAGCGACGTCCCTGCCTGGCAGAGGACGCTGGCGCAGGGGAACAGCGTCCCTGCCTGGCAGAGGACGCCGGCGCTACACTCCTGCTAGCATTCAGATAAATTCCTTTCAGTTTTTTTTACTGTGGTTTGATTTTCCTTGTTTTTTCTGTCTTGCTTTTTTGAGTTCAGCCGGGTCCCCTTTGGGGGTTTGTGCTGGTCTCTGTTCTCCTTTTGTATTTGTTCATTTGCTCAGTTCTTGTGATTTTTGTCTGCTGGGTAGCTGCGTGTTCACACCAGAGATATGATATAGGTGGTAGAGACCGTGTGGTCTCAGCGTTTTTGGATTCAGAAGTGTTGGAGTTTTTCCTAAGGTTTTTCTGGGTTGCAGACAGTATTCTCTCCTGTGCTGTCCTATCTAGACAGTTTGGGCCCCAGCGTTTGCTCATTCTATTTTCTGTCTGTGTCCGTGTTTTCATTTTGTCTAACCGCCATTATATGTTTGGGGGCTTCCTATTCATTTGGGGCTCTACTCCGGGGCAGTTAGCTTTCCTGTTTCCGACTTCAGGGATAGCTATCTCTCCGGCTGTGATGAGGCGTCTAGGGCACCGTAGGAATGTTCCACGGCTGCTTCTAGTTGTGCGGTTAGTTTAGGGGTCTGCAACCTATTAGTTACCAACCTGTTGTGAATATGCTGGAGGCGGCTTCTGAGCTAGGGCTCCCTCCGGTGGTTGCTGAGGGTAATGAAATGATTAATGAATGGCCTTCAGCTGGGGCTGAATGGTAGGATATAAGTGGCCTGAGTTCCCAGCAGCCTTGCCGGTTATCAATTGTTCCTTCTGGTTTTGCTTGAAGCACTGCTAGGTTCCTGCTCTCCTTCAGATAAGTGTTTGCTTTTTTTTTTTCCTCTGTTTGATTTTCATTGCTGGTTTGCTGCTTGTAGTGGACTGCAGCCTGTCCCCATTTGGCGCTGCAATTGTGCTCTGTTTTTGTCTGCACTTTTGCTTTGCTCCTTTGTTACTTTTTATTTGCTGAATAGCGTTTGTTACACCAGAGATCTGATTTAGGTGAATGAGATTGTGTGATCTCAGGTTTTTTGGCAATCAGAAGTGTTGGTATTTTTTAGGGTTTTTGTTGGATTGCAGTCAGAATTCTTTCCTGTACTTTTCTGTCTAGACAGATTGGGCCCAGCGTTTGCTCATTCTATTTTCTGTCTGTGTCCGTACTTTCTTCTTGTCTAACCGCCATTACATGTTTGGGGGCTTCCTATTTTCTTTGGGGATCTGCTCCCGGGCAGATAGCTTTCATCTTTCTGCCTTGAGGTGTAGTTATCTCTCAGGCTGTGACGAGGCGTCTAGGATCAACGTAGGAACGCTCCACGGCTACCTCTAGTTGTGTGGTTAGTTCAGGTTACTGCAATCCAATAGGTTCCAGCCTCTCTGGTGTATTACCGTTTTTGCTATTTCTCCTTTGTTACCGAAACATAACACCAACCTCTCTGGTGTTTGCCTGCCTCTGTGCTTTTTTGCTCCTGCCTCCTCAGCTACCAAAACATAACAGTAGACTTGATTACAGAGGAGAATTTATTCAGGATCAGTGGATGGAATAAAGATCAATGGAATCTGTTGAGATTCATCAGAGCAGAAGGCAATTTTACATGTAAAATAATCGCATTGGTTTGCTCAGGTATTTTGAATGGACTAATACATTTTGGAACAAGCTTTTTACAGACAGTCTTTAAATAAATGTATTTTGGGGGAGAGCCAAACTTTATCACCAGGACAGATGTTAGCATTTGGCTTGACTGTGTTTATTCACACTCAGCTTAATCTGCAGCAGAAGACAGATTGTGTTGCACTTCAGTCCAGATGTCATGTCTTGACCAACGATTTTCTCTGTAGGAAGTTGACTTTAGAGGTGCACTAAGCAGAGGTAAATGAGACTCCCAATCAAAGACTGTAGATAGAGGTGATTGCTAGTAGAATCTGAAATATTGTTCTATAGACTGATCAATTGTCTCAGTTTACCATTACTTTGAGCATAGTATGGACAGGAGAATTCCAAGGAACTCTTAAGAGTCTTGCAAATTCCCCTTAAGAATTTTGAAACAAATTGCACTCCTTGGTCAGAAAAAATACGAGCAGAAGCGGAACATTTCTCTGTATTATATTAAATGTAAGTATTATATTCCAGATCATGGAATACAGTTTGACGTCTTTGAGAACTGATCCAACAAGACCCAGATTATAGTGGATGCTTTATGCGAAGGAGTAACTATTCTGTAGTGACTCGCAATGTACCAGGAAAAGCGCAGTCACAGACGCGCTTTGAGCCAGCCACCACTGCTAGGCAAGTCCTTAAGGTCGGGATATTCTTCACCCACTTCCAAAGGGGAGGGGGGCTTTACAGAGACATTCCCAGACTGCTGTCGCATTATAGCTTGCGTCTGATAATGCGAACGATGTAGAGTCACGTACAAGAGTAATTCCAAGCTAACCTCATAAAAACCAAAGATAAAACCTGGATCAATAGCTAATAAAGCAGGACAATAACGACCATTAGCAACTTACGAGAAGCAGCCAAAACCCAACCAGGAAGCACTCACCATACCTCTATGCAAGGAAACTCTCACGCTGTTACGGTCTTCGGTAAGGGAGGGGGACCTCAAACTGTCCATGGAACTGGAACCCTAACTATTCCTCTCCCGAGGGTATTCTTGAAGGTAGAGAGGCCAGAGTCTCTGACCTTACTATGCTTCTGTTAAACCCTTATCTGCCCCCTTCCCCGCAAGAGATGAGCGAACATCGTCGCCCCCTCCTTATTCGGCAAGCAGGCTCTCCATGTATGTGTTGTGACTGTATCTGGGTTCCCGATGCAGCTTCTTCGGTAACCACTATTCTCTATTCCCCACCCCATGAGGCATGGGATAGAAATGTAATGTAAACAATACACAAAGACAAAACAGGAATAACAGAAAACCTGTGCCATACAAAAGCGCTAACCAGCAATAGGGAGGAGGATAGGGACAGGGAGGAATAAACTAAATGGGAACAGGGGCCAGGAGATAAACATACACGTACAATAGCAAACCACGGAACAATTCTACAACTCTACTCCAATCACAAAGCTTTAGCACACAGTACAGGAAGACAAATCTTTCACTGGCAGGTATAAGAAGGTCAGACCAGTTTATATGGGAAGAGGTAATGACCAGATCAGAAGCAGCTGAAATGAAGCTGCCTGCTTCTGACTAGCATTGAAAGGGTTGTTAACCTCTTCAGCACCAGAAGAAACTAAATCCATTTAATATGGGACACAAATCACCCCATCTCTAAAATAGACCTGTAATTCATTACACGACCTAACTTCAGGTCTTCCAGTGGGACATGACACCCTCTTGACAGGAACTGAATAAACAGCACTGAACTGGATTAGAAGCAGGCCTTAAATAGCCAGCTCAAATCTAAGGATAATAATCAGGTCATGCATTCCTCTCATTCATGTTCAGGGAGCCACTCCCTGGTCACCTGTACATCAGGGTGCAAACATTCCCACCATTGGCTAACACCAGTCAAGGCAGCGTTCTGCGCTGTCTGGCAACCGGTAGACACAGCGTCCTTTGTCTCTCGGGTCATGAAATAAGTGGGAAGCACGGCATCCCGTGTTGGGCTGAAGAGACCCAAGATACAATTCATGAGAGGTTTTGAATTGGGTGTATTGAGGGCTAGATGGTTCCGGCTCTTTAACATCCTGCTTGGTCCTCCAATAGAAACAAAAAAAGAGTTCAACAGCTTGTTTAACTACTTTTGCCACTTTTGCCTGTAGGGTCAGTTACAGTGGTGCTTGAAAGTTTGTGAACCCCTCAGAATTTTCCATATTTTTGTGTGGAGTCCTAATAGTAGATAAAGATAACCAAATAAAACAAATGAGTCAAACACTTTAGACTTCTAGCCAATTTTTAAATGAGGAAAATGATGCAATATCACATGTCTGTGAATAGCAAATTATGTGAACCTTTAGGATTAGCAGATAATTTAAAGGTGAAATTAGAGTTTGGTGTTTTTAATCAATTAAATGAAAATCACACCTGAGTGTGTAATAAGCAGGTACTGGGATGCAGTAACACAAATGCTGCAGAGCAGGGATTAACTATATTTAGCCCCTTAATGACTGTCAATACGTCTTTTAACTGACCTGAGATATAAGAGAACAGCATCTCCATGCAGGTGACAATCCAGCAGCTGTCGGCTGTCCACTATAGCTGACAACTTGCTGCATCAGCCACGATCAGTGTTGTCACCGTCCATATCATTTTAACCCATTAGATGCTGCTGTCAATAATGACTATATCATATAAATGGTTAACAGAGTGTGGGGGCTCCCTCTTTATCCCCATCGGCCCCCAGAAATCATGATCGTGTGGTCCTGATATTTGCCATGGCAATTCACGAGCAAATAGCGGCTTTAGAGTTTGCCGGCTACACTGACCTGATGAAAAATCAGTGACATTTAGTTGGTAAAAATCAACTTTTTGATTCCTGTTATGTCACTTTGTATTAATTCCTGAAAAGCACCTGAAGGGGTGCTGTTTTTAAAATGGTATCACTTTTGTGAGTTTTCCAATATATAGGACCCCTAAAGTCACTTCAAACCTGAATAGGTCCCTAAAAAAATAATTGGTAAATTTCCATGAAAAAATGAAAAATTACTGCTACATTTTTAAACCTCCTAAAATGCTAACAAAATAAAATAACATTTTACAAATGGTGCTGATGTAAAGCAGACATGTGGGAAATATTATTTATTAATGTTTTGCTATGGTATGACTATCTGAATTAAAGGGATAATCATTCAAAGTTTGAAAATTGCTATTTTTTTTTAATTTTTGTCAAATTTCTGATATTTTTTATAAATAAACACAAAACATATCAATCTAAATTTACCATTATCATAAAGTATAATGTGTCACCAAAAAAAAATTCAAAATCACTGGAATTTATTCCAGAGTTATTACCACATAAAGTGACACTGGTCAGATTTTTAACCCCTTTACCCCCGAGGGTGGTTTGTACGTTAATGACCAGGCCAATTTTTACAATTCTGACCACTGCCCCTTTTTGAGGTTATAACTCTGGAACGCTTCAACGGATCTTGGCGATTCTGAGAATGTTTTTTCATGACATATTGTACTTCACGTTAGTGGTAAAATTTCTTTGCTATAACTTTGGGTTTTTTGGTAAAAAAATGGAAATTTGGCAAAAATTTTGAAAATTTCACAATTTTCAAAATTTTAATTTTTATGCCTTTAAATCAAAAAGTTATATCGCACAAAATAGTTAATAAATAATACTTACCACATGTCTACTTTACAACAGCACAATTTTGGAACCAAATTTTTTTTGTTAGGAAGTTATAAGGGTTAAAAGTTGACCAGCGATTGCTCATTTTTACACCTTTTTTTTTAGGGACAACATCACATTTGAAGTCACTTTGAGGGGTTTATATGATAGAAAATACCCAAAAATGACACCATTCTAAAAACTGCTCCCCTGAAGGTACTCAAAACCACATTCAAGAAGTTTATTAACCTTCAGGTGCTTCACAGGAATTTTTGGAATGTTTAAAGACAAATGAACATGTAACTTTTTTCCACAAAAAATTTACTTCAGATCCAATTTTTTTATTTTACAAAGGGTAATAGGACAAATTGGACCCCAAAAGTTGTTGTACAATTTGTCTTAAGTACACTGATACCTCATATGTGGGGGGAACCACTGTTTGGGCGCATGGCAGAGCTCTGAAGGGAAGGAGCGCCGTTTGACTTTTCAATGCAAAATTGGCTGAAATTGAGATCGGACACCATGTCACGTTTGGAGAGCCCCTGATGTGCCTAAACAGTGGAAACCCCCCACAAGTGAGACCATTTTGGAAACTAGAAAGTAGACCCTCTAAGCAACTTATCTAGATGTGTGGTGAGCACTTTGAACCCCCAAGTGCTTCACAGAAGTTTATAACGTAGAACCATAAAAATAAAAAGTCATATTTTTTCCACAAAAATGACTTTTTTCGCCCCCAATTTTTTATTTTCCAAGGGTAACAGGAGAAATTGGACCCCAAAAGTTGTTGTGCAATTTATCCTGAGTATGCCGATACCCCATATGTGGGGATAAAACAATGTTTAGGCACATGGCAGAGCTTGGAAGGGAAGGAGCACCGTTTGACTTTTTCAACGCAGAATTGGTTGGAATTGAGATTAGACGCCATGTCGTGTTTGAAGAGCCCTTGATGTGCCTAAACAGTGGAAACCCCCAAATTCTAACTCCAACCCTAACCCCAAGACACTCCTAACCCTAATCCCAACCATAACCGTAATCCAAACCCTAACCCCAACTCTAGCCCCAACCCTAACCCTAACTTTAACCCCAACTCTAACCTTAACTTTAGCCCCAACTCTAACCCTAACTTTAGCCCTAACCCTAACCCTAAAGGGAAAATGGAAATGAATACTTTTTTATTTTATTATTTTTCCCTAACTTAAGGGGGGTGATAAAGGGGGTTTGATTTACTATTTATAGCGGGTTTTTATAGCGGTTTTTTTGGTGGGGCAGTTACACCGTTTCGCGTGTGGTAAAATTGATAAGGCAGTTTTATTCTTCGGGTCAGTATGATTACGGCGATACCTCATTTATATAATTTTTTATGTTATGGCGCTTTTATACAATAAAAACTATTTTATATAAAAAATAATTATTTTTGCATTGCTTTATTCTGAGAGATATAACTTTTTTATTTTTTTGCTGATTATGCTGTATGGCTCGTTTTTTGCGGGACAAGATGACGTTTTCAGTGGTACCATGTTTATTTACATCCATCTTTTTGATCGCGTGTTATTCCACTTTTTGTTCTGCGGTATGATGATAAAGCATTGTTTTTTTGCCTTGTTTTTTTTATGGTGTTCACTAAAGGGGTTAAATAGATTGACAGTTTTATAGGTCGGGTCATTACGGACACGACGATACCAAATATGTGTACTTTTATTGTTTAGATTTTTTTTTATTCATGTATTTATTTAGTGATAGAATAAATATTGATTTTTTTTATTATCTTTTATTATTTTTTTAAATATTTTCACAATTATTTAAAACATTTTTTTATTTAATTCTTACTTTTTCACTGTGTCCCACTATGGGACACTCATTTTGTGCAGGCTGATTGCTTATATGGCATGCAGATCTGCATGCCATATAAGCTGTCAGCGCTGCACTCTGTGCACACTGACCTCAGAGACTTCCTGACATGACAGGAAGTCTCTCAGCTCTGGTAACCCGGATGTTGTCATGACGTGCAAAGGTCGGTCCGGGTCCCTAAGCTTTCCCCCCAGCAACAAAGTTGACAGCCCCGACAGTTCCTGACCCGGCGCAAGAAAGGTACCCCTGGTCCGGTCCTTCTTCTTGCATATGCATAAACAAAGAGTTCAAATTCTTCTGTTGCAGGAGACACATTGCAAGGAAGGACACGTGCCCATCTTAAAAGACAGATATTTTTCCATTGATTCCACAGCCCTAACCCAGTGTTGATATCCAGAGGGTATCCAGAGCAATTCACAAATTCTTGGCTCATACCCTTCTTGATTGTCATATTGATGATTAGGGCAGATACATACAGTATTTATTGAATTAAGAATAGCAAATTCAGCTTGTACGAAAGCAAACTGGTATCTTCCTAATAAGGATCAGATTTCCACATGTCGTTCTTTTCTAACATATCTCTCTAATTGTACAGGAGTCAGGCGGCTACTTCAATTTCACTTTGAATCCTTCACTGGAAGGGGTACTGTTCTTTTGAGACAACTTTGTTCATTGAAATGGTTCCTCCATGCTCTCCATCCGGCAGACATCTGGCGTATGTTAAATCCGTAAGGTAAAGATGACATCTACTTCTCTCCTGCTTACAACTCAATATAGTCACATAGATTTCATTCTTTTGAGTCACCATGCTGTGTCGTGGCAACAATCTGCTACAATTGGAGACATACTGTGGTCAGACCACGCTTCAATTTTTCTTTCTTTAATCCTTCCATCTCCTACGGAATGCTCCTGGGCATTTTTGATTGAATGATAACTTTCTCAAAGATAACCTATGCACAACTGAGCTGAAAGATTCTATTGACTCCTTTATTCAAGTCCACACATCAGATAAAACCTCACTCCCTTTACAATGGGAAACTCTAAAGTGTATCATGAGGGGTATCTTAATTACGCATGGTTCCAGAATTAAAAAAGAGAGAAAGTGCTAGAGGTTGATAATTTGCTGCATCAGATTCATACCCTTGAGTCCTCACTTAAGCACACATTCTCGCCAACTTCTCTTGCAGACATATCTAAAAAGAGAAATCATCTCAGATCTTAATTAGGTCAGAAATATCTCAGTCATAGGGAAAAATTAAAACCCTTTTTTTATGAAGCTTCAGATAAATGTGGGCCGCCTCTTTCAAGACTCCTCAATCCTCATTCTGCTGCGACATATATCCTGTGCATCAAGAGACATGATGGTAGTGACTTTCATAACCCCAATGAAATTATTGACATCTTACACTTATATTATGAAAAGTTTTATAATATTAAAGGACATTTTCAAACTTTTCCCCTGTGTATCTTGCTGATCGTATTGGGAAATATATCCAAGAAACCTCTTTACCTTCCTTAGATCGTCATGTCTCTGATGCATTGGAAGATGACATCTCAGAAGTGGAAATTAATATCCCAATTCAATCCACAATCTTTGGTCAATGCCCTCGACCAGACGGATTCACATTGATGTTTTATAAAAAATTTTAGATCCCAATTAGCTTCTGTAATGGCTAAAACCTTTAATTCCCTGGATCAACATTCTTGTTTTGTCCCTCAGTCACATCAATGTACTCCCTAAACCAGGAAAGGATGATTAGTTCACAGCTAAATATAGGCCCATAATCTTGTTGAATGTCAACATTAAATTATTCTCAAAAATGTTAGCGGACAGATTAGCCACTCTATTACCCTCCCTTATCAACACAGATCAGGTGGGATTTGTTCAAGGCCAAGAGGCAAGAGCAATAAGGGCCCCATCACACATAGCGACACACCAGCGATCCCCACAACGATATGCACTTGTCAGGATCGCTGGTGTGTCACTACATGATCACTGGTGAGCTGCCAAACAGGCAGCTCAGGCAGCGATCAGGACAGCGACACTGCGTGTAACGTCGCTTAGTTACCCGCAGTGTACGTTGGATACCAGCCCGCTGGTGCAGGGAGCTGGTAACCAAGGTACACATCGGGTTTCTAGGTGCTGCGTGGCGCCTGGAAACCTGATGTGTACCTTGGTTACCAGCTCCCCTGCAGCAGCTCGCTGGTATCCAACGTACACATCGGGTTTCCAGGCGCCGCCCGGCACCTGGAAACCCGATGTGTAACTTGGTTACCAGCTGATCGCTGGTCTCCTGCCTGCCACACGCAGCGATGCATGCTGGCGAGCGGGAGACCAACGATCAAAAAAATGTCCTGGTCTTTGGACAACGATCAGCGATACCCGGCAGGGGGGCCGGTCGCTGATCAGTGTCACACACAGCGATATCGCAGGAGAGATCGCTGTTGCGTCACAAAACTAGTGACTCAGCAGCAATCTCGCTAGCGAGATTGCTGTGTGTGACGGGGGCTTAAGACAATGCTTATCATTTGTAAAGTTAAATCTAATTCCACTCCCTTTGGTCTTTTATCTGTTGGTGCAGAAAAGACTTTTGATAGGGTTTATGAAGGAGGTGCTACATCAAATGGTCATTGTTCCATGCTTTTTGCTACAGCACGTTAGTGTTATTGGAACATTATCCTCCCCTTCTATGATTCCAAACCGAACTAGACATGGGGGCCCACTTTCTGCCCTACTTTATGTCATAGTGCTGGAACACTTGGTGTCATGGCTCGACTGTGGGATTTGATCCAGTGACCTCTGGCTGTGTGGTCAGTTTCCCTATCTGTTGGACTACAGCCTGTGTTGTCTTTGTCCAACTGATGGTAATGCTGTTGTCTTTCTTTCGCTTTGCCTTGCTGTGTTGCTTCTATGCAGGTGTTTTCACGTCCTCATTTGGTTTGCCCTATGACATCTTGGAAGGGGCTACTTATACTCTCCTGGAACATGAAGTCTTTGTAGGCTATATTCCAAGTTAGATGGATGTTTGGAGTACCAACTCACTCGGTAATGGTTATTTTGCTAAGGTTTTCTCTATTGCTACTCCTGTAGTTTGTTTGCATGTTCCCCTTCCCAGCCTTCTTCCCATTTTGTTACCTTTAGAGTTTGGGGATTTCCAGCTGTTGGAGAACTAGAACTCGCAGCATGCCTCAACTGCTGCCTCAACTGCTGCAGGTTGCAAGGGCATGCTGGGAGTTGTAGTTTTACAACAGCTGGAGTGCCAAGGTTAGCCATCACTGACCTATAACCTTCCCATTTAATGTGATCTGGGGCTTCTGTATTGATCCGGTTTGCGCCTTGACCGCACAAACACAGAACTTGTCTCTGCAGGTCATAGAGATTAGGGACCAGCAGCAGCATGCATGTTCAGCTGCTTCTATTGACCGAGGTCATCCGAATACCACGTTGGAACCTAAGGCAAAATTACTGGATTGCTTCAACAGAGTTTTCTATGTTTTTCTGCTTCATATAAATTATACTTCCGTTTACATCCGGAATCCTCTGGGTACTATGTTACACATATGGTGGAATGTTGTAGCATTAAACCATTCTGGAAGAAAGTGTTCTCAGACTATCATTTAGTTACTGGGTGTAAGGTTGAGAACAGCCCTCAGATTGCTCTTCTCTCCATTCAACCCTCTTCAATAAGCTTTCGAAAGAAAGACATAAGGTACTTTGCTTCTGCTTAACAGCTGCACGATCAGTGATACCACGGCACTAGAAGTCGTCTCAAATACCTACTATAACCAAATGGAATACTGAAATAGTTAACATTTGCATAATGGATGAACTTTTTGCTGAAAATTCTGGACACTCAGACAAATTTTTAAAAGTGTGGAATGTTTCGATCTTTTCTCAAGATCCCTTATATTTTTCAGTAGGTGTGTGTTTTGCTGGGCAGGACCTGAGTTGGTGCTGTGTGCTTGCTTGGTTATTTGCATCCTTTCTGCCTACTCCTATCCCCCCTTTCCTTTTCTCAGCTGAACTTTTTTAAAGCACCACTCCAGCGTTTTGGTTGTTTTTTTTCAGCGTTGGAGTGGTGATTTAAATGTAACCACCTCTATGAACCAAGATGGTGGTATGGGCATCTACATCAGGATTTCTTCAATCATTGATGGAACAACGAATTCTGAATTACATAAGCAACATAAGGTCAGGACATCGGTCAATGAGCTGAATCTCAAGAAACTGTGTGTGATGCAGCAAGACAACGACCCAAAGCACACAAGTCGTTCAACAAAAGAATGGTTAAAGAAAGAATGGATAAGATTAAAGTTTTTTAATGTCCAAGTCAATGCCCTGAACTTTATCCTATAGAAATGTTGAGGAAGGACCTGAAGCGAACAGCACATGGGAAAAAACGCACAGAGTACAGAAGTTGCTTTATAGGGATGAATAGGTTAAAATTCCTCCAGGCCAATATGCAGAATTCATCAACAACTACTTACCAGACTTTCAGAGTTACTGAATTCATTGCTCAATTATGACTTTAGTAAGCTCACTTAGGGATCAGATTACAATTGCTGCTCATAAAAATCTATGGAGAAGAAGGAAGAGACAAAGGCAGACACAGACATGCTGTACGTAATTTGCAGTGTTTATAGCATAAAATACAATTTTCCGTAATTTTGTGCTTCCATGCATCATCCTTGGTGCCACTGTTAGTCTATTCTGCTAGAGATAGGCTTTATACAGATTCAGTCTCCTTCCTCTTCTGGCAGCTATCAATATTGTACCTTCTGTAGTGCAGCGGGGTTGGTGCAGTGTGACAGATAGGCCATACAGGAGTGATATCCTCCGGATTGCAGCCAAGTTTCCACAAATATAGTCCGTGTTCAGAACCCGTTGCCATGGACAATGGCACCATTGTGACTCTTGGGTGCGTTAGCTGCCTTATAGACCCTTGCATATGATCCCCCTCACTGCCTCACATATCCCCCCTCTGTTCAAACTTGTGGGGTTGAACACTTGTCCTCATACAGGTTGGCCGTGACAGGGCATCCGCATTTTCTTGAACCTTCCCTGTACAATTTTCCACAGTGAAATTAAAGTTTTGCAGTGACAGGAACCATCTGGTGACCTGAGCATTCCTCTTCTTGGTATTTCTCATCCAGACCACGGGTGAATGATCTGTCACCAAGCGAAATGGTCGACTTAGCAAATAATAGTGTAGGGACTCCAAGGCCCACTTAATAGTCAGGCACTCCTTCTCCACTACACTATAATTTTTCTCGGCCTGGGTGAGTTTCCTACTCAGGTAGGTGACCGGATGCTCCTCTTGTTCACCTCTTGCGACAGGACCACTGCTAGGCTGACGTTAGATGCAGGGCCGGCATCAGCACCCGGCGCACTCGGGTAAGTACAGGGGGCCCTGAGCAGGCCGGGGGGTCCCACTCACAGTCGGGGACACCAGCATGCTATGGGGACCGGTGCCTGTGCCAGTAAAGGAGGCTGGTGCCAGTGAGGAGAGGTGAGTATTTCATTTTTTATTTTTTTTTATGTTTGGCGCAATATATGGAGACAATCATATAGGGCCCATCATGCGCTGGAGCATCATATAAGGAGCCCATCATACACTGAAGCATCATATATGGAGCACTACATGGGGCCTATTATACACTGGAGCATCATATATGGGGCCCATTATACATGGAGCATTATATGGGGCCCATAATATACTGGAGCATCATATATAGGTCCATTATATATGTAGCATTATATGGGCCAATCATGCACTGAAGCATCATATATGGGGCCCATCATATACTGGAGCATCATATGGGGCCCATTATATATGGAACATCATATGGGGCCCATTATATATGGACCATCATTTGGGGCCTATTATATATGGAGCATCTTATAGGGTCCATTATATATGGAGCATTATATGGGGGTCATTATTCTGTATGGAGCTCTATGTGGTGACCAAAATACTGTATGGAGCAATATATAGGGCTCATTATTCTGTATGGAACACTATGTGGTGCCCATAATACTGTATGAAGTAATATATGGAGTTCATTATACTGTATGGAGCAATATATGGGGCTCATTATTCTGCATTGAGCTCTATGGGGTGCCCATAATACTGCATGGAGCAATATATGGAGCTCATTATACTGCATGGCAGGGCCGGCCCGAACGTATAGGCGAACTAGGCGGCCGCCTAGGGCGCCAACCCTAAGGGGGCGCCAGAGAAAAAATAGAAAAAATTATAAAAAATCTTTTCAAAAGGCAAAAAGTTTTAGGGATGGAAAGAAAAGTGTACATACATTTTTTTACCATAAATTTAAAAGAAAAACCGTGGAGCTTCAATTTACGCACGGAAAGGAGGCGCTAAACTACGGACGTGAGTCGTTTGCATCGTCTGCTGACAGGTGTTTGATCCCGCGCATTTATTTTGCTCCTAAGTTTTCAAATGTTGGCAAAGCAAACAACCAAAAATGCACACACTACACTAAGGGGGCGTCCGAGAGAAAAAAAATACGTATACTTAATAGTATTGAGCGATACTGCCCGATATCCCTAAATATCGGATCGGATTGGATCGGCCCGATACTCAAAAAGTATCGGGTATCGCCGATCCGATTCCGGAAACACAATGCAAGTCAATGGGACAGAAATATCGGAACTAAAAAAACCTCTTTCTTTCCTTGTAAACACTAGATATACACACATAGAATACATATATATATATATACATGTCATTGTGACATATATATACATATATTTATAGTTCATACACTTCTACATAGTAAAATAGCCTCTGATTCAATTGCCGGGCAATGCCGGCTTTTGTGAAATTACAGAAGCACCCGACATGAAATGACACATGGTTTACATAGAGTTAACCATGTCTTTACATGTAGTTTGATATATGGTTTTCACTAACAATTACATGAGTGTATGTGTGCAAAATTTGACACATGTAGGTGTTAATTAAAGGTGTAAATTCGTTGTAATAAAAACACATTTTTTTGCTACGAATTTACACCTTTAATTAACCCCTACATGTGTCAAATTTTGGTTAACTCTATGTAAACCATGTGTCATTTCATGTCAGGTTCTGTATTTTCACAAAAGCCGGCAATTGAATTAGCGGCTATTATACTATGTAGAAGTGTATGTACTATAAATATAAATATATATATGTGTCACAAATTTAATGACATGTATATATATATATATTATATATATATATATATATATATGGTGTAAAATTTTTGAAAAAAAATGCGTGGGCTCCCGCCCTATTGTAAGGTTCTGTGTACATGTTCCTGAAACTCAGTTTGTTCGTCAGCCATTTTACTTTCTGTCTTGCTGCAGCTATCTTGCCCTCAGTCAAAATGGAGTTTCCAGCTTGCATGTTCCCGCCCTGATTCTCTCCTTTTGCTTCTTAAGCAGCCACAGCTGAGCAATCAGTGCTTCAGAATCTAGCCTGCAGTGAACCTGTGACCTGACTCCTAAAGCCTTGGACCTTGTACTCCAGCTATTCCTACTGAGGAACTCTGAAGCACTTGTGGACTCTGAACCCTGCTCTTTGAAAGACCCACGTTTGCATGGACTTACGGTAACAGAGAAGAAGATCCTGAACCTGTTGTGGAGAGTGATTGCTGAGCTTAGATTACTCTGGCCTGCTGTGTCTCCTGCTTCTGTGTCTGCAAACTGTGTGACTATTTTTGCCAACTTGTATGAAGTAATACAAGACTTTCTATATCAAACCTGTGTCTCATGTATTTTCATCGCACCCAAGCACAAGACGCTATATGAACTGTACTACATACATTACAAGATTCTGAAGCCAAAACGTTAGTGTCTGCTGGGTCTGGAAAGGCTGTGTCTGCTGTAACTGTGGATATCGGATGTCCGGTTGTACTTTCTGTGATGACAGTGGTTGTGACTTCTCACAACCATTCCAGGTGAGCAATTCCCTTAAGTGTTTTTTTTTTTTCTGCAGTGTTACCACAGGTAAACACTATTGTTTTTTTTTTTTTTCTTCTTTTCTCTTTTTGTCTGCTGTAACTGTGGATATCAGATGTCCGGGTGAACTTTCTGTGATGATAGTGGTTGTGACTTCTCACAACCATTCCAGGTGAGCAGTTCCCTTAATTTTTTTTTTCTCTCTGCAGTGTTACCACAGGTAAACACTATTGTTTTTTTTTTCTCCTCTCCTCTTCTTCCAGTACTCCAGTCTTAAAAGATCTGGAAAATGGAGGCCCGCATAAAGGAACTTTGCGGAGTGACTGATAATATCCTTGCAGATTTGCAGAATATAAAGACCCGTTTTTCAAGCCTACAGGACCTCACTAATCACAATTTGCAAGTGTTTGGACAGACTGCCCAGGATTTGCGAGCCAGGATTGAGGTTCTAGAAGAGCGAGTCCAGGCTCCTGCCGTAGCCCCGAGTTCTGGGATTCCCAAGTTGCCCCCTTTTCGTTTTGGCGGTGAACGTGAGAAATTCAGGGGATTTATTAATCAATGCAATCTTTTTTTTTTCTGCACATGCTTCACAATTTCCCACTGAACGATCTAAGGTGCTTACTATAATTATGTTGCTTACCAACAAGGCTTTGATGTGGGCAAACCCTCTGATTGAGACTGAGGATGATTGTTTGAATCACCTTGATGCTTTTATTTCAGCCATGGGGCAGGTGTTTGATGACCCCAATCGAGGTGCAACAGCTGAAGCAGCCATGTTAGCTTTGCGCCAAGGTAAGCACTCGGTAGCTGAATATGCCTTGGATTTCAGGAGATGGGCCCTTGATACCACCTGGGACAGTTCCGCCAAAAAATCTATTTTTCGTAAAGGGGTTATCTCCACTGATTAAGGATGAACTTGCTCGTGCCGACCCTCCCACTGCGTTAGGTGACTTTATTAACTACTGCATCCGTATTGATACTCGTCTGACTGAACGCAGGCAAGAGAGATGGTTCGAAAGCAATCGCACTAACCTTTTCCTACCTTCCTCTCCAGCTAAGGAACCTTTGAGTAGGATTACACGGGAACCTGAACCTGAACCCATGCAGGTAGACTCTTTACAACGACGGGTTAGTGATGCACGCAAGGAACATCGTTTTAAGGAGAATCTATGTTTCTATTGTGGTAAGTCAGGGCACTTCATTATAAACTGCCCCAGCCGTTCTCGTAAGACTACTGCAGCACTCATTCATTGTGAGTGTTGCGAGAGGGGATCTGTCAGGTCCGAGCCTCAGGCTCCAGAGAGATCTGCAGCAACAGATCTTGATTTCTCGGACTTAAACTCCGTTACCTCTGAGGACGTTGACTGTGTAAACGCTGCCATTTTTCAAGTTTCCTCAGCGGTGTCCCAGCTGAGTTGTAAGAAAAACAATTCTCATTGCTTTCTTTCCATCAAACTCTGGGTTGACTCAGCTTGGGTGTCTAGCTCTGCTATGATCGACTCAGGGGCAAGTGGAAATTTTATGGATGTCTCCTTTGCTCTGAAACAGGGGATACGTTCAGTGAAGAAGGCTACTCCAGTACAGATGGAAACTGTGGATGGCTCCCTGCTGACCTCTGGACCAGTGGATCAGGAAACAGAGCCTTTGAGGGTTCTTATGGGTAAAGATCATCAAGAGAAACTGTCCTTTATGCTTATCTCTTCTCCCCACTTTCCCATTATTCTAGGGCTACCATGGCTGCAGGCTCAGAATCCTACCATTAACTGGGAGACCAAGGAATTACACTTTCCAGAGAAACAGATGAGTCCAAAAGTTTCAGCTTGCTCTGTTCCTAAAGGAACCATGTCAGTCCCTGAACTACCAGCTGTATACCAGGACTATGTGGATTTATGTGACAAGAAGAACGCTGACCAGCTTCCTCCTCACCGTCCATATGATTGTCCAATTGAATTATTGCCTGGAGCAGAGATACCTTTTGGTAAGATCTACCCCCTGGCGGGGCCCGAGCTAAAGGCTTTAAAGGATTACATAGATGAAAATCTAGCCAAGGGCTTCATACGCCCCTCTTCATCTCCTGCAGGTGCACCCATCTTCTTTGTAAAGAAGAAAGATGGATCTCTGAGACCATGCGTAGACTATAGGGAACTCAATAAGGTTACTATTAGAAACCGTTATCCATTGCCTTTAATCCCTGAGTTATTGGAGAGAGTGCGACATGCCAAAATTTTCTCTAAACTAGATCTTCGTGGGGCCTATAACTTAGTCCGTATTAGACCTGGGGATGAATGGAAGACTGCATTCAGGTCACGCTATGGACACTTTGAATATCTAGTTATGCCTTTTGGTCTGAGTACCGCCCCAGCCACTTTCCAACACTTGGTGAATGACATCTTCAGGGATCTCCTAGATACATTTGTGGTAATTTATTTGGATGATATTCTAATTTTTTCTAACTCCACAGAGGAACATCATGGACATGTGAGAATGGTCTTGGAACGTCTAAGACAAAATCTTCTTTACATCAAACTTGAAAAGTGTGAATTCCATAGGACCGAAATTCAATTTCTGGGGTATGTACTGTCTACACAAGGAATTAGTATGGATGGAAGCAAAACCCAAGCCATCAAGGATTGGCCAAGTCCTAGAAATGTGAAGGAGGTACAGCGCTTCATCGGGTTTGCCAACTTCTATAGACGTTTCATTAGAAATTTCTCTGAGGTAGTGTCACCTATCACCCAACTTACCCGGAAAGAGTCTAGGTTCTCCTGGACTCCCCAAGCCCAGGAAGCATTTTCCCGTCTAAAAGATAAATTTACCACTGCACCTATCCTAGTACATCCCAACCCCGAGCTTGCCTTCATAATAGAGGTGGATGCTTCAGACTGTGCCGTTGGAGCTATACTCTCTCAGAGAACAGGTGAGAAGAATGTCTTGCATCCCTGTGCCTTCTTTTCCCAGCAGTTGTCTTCGGCTGAGAGGAACTACGATGTGGGCAATAGAGAGTTGTTGGCCATTATTGCCGCCTTCAAAGAATGGAGACACCTTCTTCAGGGAGCTGCACAGCAAATAGTCGTCCTGACAGACCATCGTAACCTTGAGTTTATCAGGTCGGCTAAGTGCCTGACTCCTCGCCAGGCTCGCTGGAATCTTTTCTTAAACCAATTTAATTTTATCATTTCTTATAGACCAGGGTCGCGCAATGGAAAGGCTGATGCACTCTCTAGGATTTACTCAGCAGAGACACGTCCAATTACTACTCCTAAGACTATTCTTCCTGACTCTAGATTCCTAGGAGTAATTCATAATCAAGACCTACTTAAGGACATCAAGGAAGCATACCATGCGGATTCCTTTTTGGCACAACCCCCAAGGGACGTAAGTCTTGTCTTTAAGAATGGTGTGTGGATTCAGGGACAACGCCTGTATATTCCTGAAACAGTCAGATTGAGAGTATTGCAACTCATTCACGATTCCAAGATAGCTGGGCATAGAGGAATTCTAAAGACACAGGAATTTCTCTCTCGTTTCTTTTGGTGGCCCACTTGCAGGAAGGATGTTTTAAACTATGTCACTTCATGTGAAGTCTGTGCAAGATGCAAAACACCTCGCTCCTCACCAACTGGTCTGTTACAGCCTCTTCCCACCCCGTCCCGCCCGTGGGGATCCATTTCTATGGACTTCATTGTGGAGTTACCAACCTCTCAAGGGAAGAACACCATTCTAGTGGTGGTTGACCGTCTAACAAAGGCAGCTCATTTTATCCCTTGTGTCGGCTTACCCACTGCAAAACAGACATCAGATTTGATGATTAAAGATGTGTTTCGCTTACATGGAGTACCGGATGAGGTTATTTCGGATCGAGGGGTGCAATTCACTTCTAGGTTTTGGCAAAATTTCTGTGCAGCATTGGACATTAAAGTAAACCTTTCTTCTGCTTTTCATCCCCAGACTAATGGACAGACCGAACGAACCAATCAAACCCTGGAGCAGTATCTCCGCTGCTTTATCTGCCACCTACAGGATGATTGGGTGGATCTACTTCCATTAGCTGAGTTCTCGTATAACAACTCTCAGAGTGCCTCCACTAAGCAGTCTCCTTTTTACTCTAATCTAGGTTATCATCCTAACATTCTACCACGATTTCCCATAGAAACGCCTTTACCAGCAGTGGCTGAAAGAATCACGTCTTTACAGAAGAATATGGATCTTCTAAAGGAGAATCTGGAATCGGCTCAGGAAAGGTACAAGAAAGCAGCAGATAAATTTCGTAAACCTGCACCAGCTTTCAAGGTAGGAGACTTGGTCTGGCTGTCAACCAGAAATCTTAAGTTAAGAATTCCATCGTCTAAGTTGGGACATAAGTACATTGGACCCTATAAAATCAGTAAAATTATAAGTGCCGTTGCTTGTCGTCTTCAACTGCCCAGAACTATGAGAATTCACCCTGTCTTTCATGTATCCCTACTAAAGGCTGCGACACCCAATACGTTTCCTGGACGTTCTTCTCCTTGCCCTGACCCAGTGCTAGTCGATGGTCAGGAAGAATTTGTGGTGGAAAGGATTTTAGATTCCAGGTTGTATAGAAATCAGTTACAATATCTGATTAAATGGCAGGGCTACCCAGTGGAGGACAACTCATGGGAACCAGTCAATAACGTTAATGCTCCTCGCTTGCTCCGTCAGTTTCATCAGAGGTACCCACACAAGCCTGGCCTGAGGTCATCCGGAGGTTGTCCCTAAGGGGGGAGTAATGTAAGGTTCTGTGTACATGTTCCTGAAACTCAGTTTGTTCGTCAGCCATTTTACTTTCTGTCTTGCTGCAGCTATCTTGCCCTCAGTCAAAATGGAGTTTCCAGCTTGCATGTTCCCGCCCTGATTCTCTCCTTTTGCTTCTTAACCCCTTACTGCCATCGGACGTACTATCCCGTCCATGGTACCTGGGCCCGTATGACCGGGGACGGGATAGTACGTCATAGGCGATCAGCTGCGCTCCTGAGGGGAGCGCAGCTAATCGCCGCCGGGTGTCAGCTGATTATCACAGCTGACACCCATGACTGTGTGTCAGGAGCAGTCACGGACCGCTCCCGGCGCATTAACCCCTAGCACACCGCGATCAAACATGATCGCGGTGTACTGGGGGCACAGGGGAGGATCGCGCAGGGTGGGGGCTCCCTGCGCGCCCCCCTGAGACCCTCAGAGCAGCGCGATGTGATCGCGCTGTTCTGAGGGCTTCCTCCCTCCCAGGACCCGGATCCAAGATGGCGCCGGGGTCCTGGAGGGAGGCGGCTACCTCAGTGCCTGCCGAGAGCAGGCACTGAGAAGCCTGCATCTATGCCTGTGCATTCGCTGGTGTGACAGAGTGCTGTGCACACTGCCACACCAGCGATCTGATAAAATACTGTGATGTCCCACCCTGGGACAAAGTAAAAAAGTTAAAAAAGTAAAAATAAACATGTGTAAAAAAAAAATCCAAAATAAATAAAAAAAAAAAAAATATTCCCCAATAAATTCACTTCTTCCTGTAAATAAAAAAAACAAAACAATAAAAGTACACATATTTGGTATCGCCGCGTCCGTAACGAACCCCCCTATAAAATTGTCCCACTAGTTAACCCCTTTAGTGAACCCCTTAAAAAAAAAAAAAAAAAAACCGAAGCAAAAAATCAATGCTTTATCATCATACCGCCGAACAAAAAGTGGAATAACACGCGATCAAAAAGACCGATATAAAAATACATGGTACCGCTGAAAACGTCATCTTGTCCCGCAAAAAACGAGCCGTCATAAAGCATCATCAGCGAAAAAATAAAAAAGTTATAGCTCGCAGAATAAAGCGATGCAAAAATAATTATTTTTTATATAAAATTGTTTTTATTCTATAAAAGCGCCAAAACATGAAAAAATGATATAAATGAGGTATCGCCATAATCGTACTGACCCGAAGAATAAAACTGCTTTATCAATTTTACCACACACGGAACGGTATAAACGCCTCCCCAAAAGAAATTCATGAATTGCTGATTTTTGTTCATTCTAACCTCCCAAAAATCGAAATAAAAAGCGATCAAAAAAGTCACGTGCTCGAAAATAGTACCAATAAAAACGTCAACTCGTCCCGCAAAAAATAAGACCTCACATGACTCTGTGGGCCAAAATATGCAAAAATTATAGCTCTCAAAATGTGATGATGCAAAAACTATTTTTGCAATAAAAAGCGTCTTTTAGCGTGACAGCTGCCAATCATAAAAACCCGCTATAAATAGTAAATCAAACCCCCCTTTATCACCCCCTTAGTAAGGGAAAAATAATAAAATTAAAAAAAAGTATTTATTTCCATTTTCCCATTAGGGTTAGGGTTAGGGTTGCGGCTAAAGTTAGGGTTAGGGTTGGCGCTAAAGTTAGGATTAGGGTTAGGGTTGGGATTAGGGGTGTGTTAGGGTTAGGTTTGTGGTTAGGGTTGGGACTAGGGTTAGGGGTGTGTTGGGGTTAGAGTTGGAGTTAGAATTGGGGGGTTTCCGCTGTTTAGGCACATCAGGGGCTCTCCAAATGTGACATGGCGTCTGATCTCAATTCCAGCCAATTCTGCGTTGAAAAAGTCAAACGGTGCTCCTTCACTTCTCAGCTCTGCCATGCGTCCAAACAGTAGTTTATCCCCACATATGGGGTATCAGCGTACTCTGGACCCCAAGAGTTATTGTGCAATTTGTCCTATTTCTTCTGCTACCCTTGGGAAAATAAAAAACTGGGGGCGAAAATATCATTTTTGTACAAAAAAAAATATTTTTTGTTTTTATGGCTGTACATTATAAACTTCTGTGAAGCACTTGGGGCTTCATAGCGCTCACCACACATCTAGATAAGTTCCTTGTGGGGTCTATTTTCCAAAATGGGGTCACTTGTTGGGGATTTCCACTGTTTAGGCGCATCAGGGGCTCTCCAAATGCGACATGACGCCCCCAGACCATTCCATCAAAGTCTGCAATCCAAAACGTCACTACTTCCCTTCCGAGCCCCAACGTGTACCCATACAGTAGTTTTCTCCCACATATTGGATATCAGCGTACTCAGGACAAATTGGACAACATCTTTTGGGGTCCAATTTCTCCTGTTACCCTTGTAAAAATAAAATATTGGGGCAAAAAAATCATTTTTGCAAAAAAAAAAAGGATTTTTTATTTTTACGGCTGTGCGTTATAAACTTCTGTGAAGCACTTCGGGGTTCAAAGTGCTCACCACACATCTAGACAAGTTCCTTGTGGGGTCTATTTTCCAAAATGGGGTCACTTGTGGGGGGTTTCCACTGTTTAGGCGCATCAGGGGCTCTCCAAATGCGACATGACGCCCCCAGACCATTCCATCAAAGTCTGCAATCCAAAACGTCACTACTTCCCTTCCGAGCCCTGACGTGCGCCCATACAGTAGTTTTCTCCCACATATTGGGTATCAGCGTACTCAGGACAAATTGGACAACAACTTTTGGGGTCCAATTTCTCCTGTTACCCTTGTGAAAATAAAATATTGGGGGCAAAAAAAATCATTTTTGTAAAAAAAAAAAAGATTTTTTATTTTTACGGCTGTACCTTAGAAACTTCTGTGAAGCACTTCGGGGTTCAAAGTGCTCACCACACATCTAGATAAGTTCCTTGTGGGTCGATTTGCCAAAATGGGGTCACTTGTGGGGGGTTTCCACTGTATAGGTGCATCAGGGGCTCTCCAAATGTGACATGACGCCCCCAGACCATTCCATCAAAGTCTGCAATCCAAAACGTCACTACTTCCCTTCCGAGCCCTGACGTGCGCCCATACAGTAGTTTTCTCCCACATATTGGGTATCAGCGTACTCAGGACAAATTGGACAACAACTTTTGGGTTCCAATTTCTTCTGTTACCCTTGTGAAAATAAAATATTGGGGACGAAAAAATCATTTTTGTAAAAAAAAAAAAGATTTTTTATTTTACGGCTGTACGTTATAAACTTTAGTGAAACACCTGGGGGTTAAAAGTTCTCACCACACATCTAGATAAGTTCCTTGAGGGGTCTAGTTTCCAAAATGGCGTCATTTATGGGGGTTTCCACTGTTTAGGCAGATCAGGAGCTCTCCAAACACGACATGGCGTCCAGCCAATTCTGCGTTGAAAAAGTCAGACGGCGCTCCTTCCCTTCCAAACTCTGCCATGCACCCAAACAGTGGTTTACCCCCACATATGGGGTATCAGCGCACTCAGGACAAATTGCACAATAACTTTTGGAGTCTTGTTACCCTTGGAAAAATAAAAATTGGGGTGAAAAGATCATTTTTGTGGAAAAAATATGATTTTTAAATTTTACGGCTCTACGTTATAAACTTGTGTGAAGCACTTGGGGGTTCAAATTGCTCACCAAAGATCTAGAAAAGTTCCTTAGGGGGTCTAGTTTCCAAAATGGGGTCATTTGTGGGGGGTTTCCACTGTTTAGGCACATCAGGGGCTCTCCAAATGCAACATGGCATCCAATCTCAATTCCAGCCAATTTTGGTTGGAAAAAGTCAAATGGTGCTCCTTCCATTCCGAGCTCTGCCGTGCGCCAAACAGTGGTTCCCACCCACATATGGGGTATCAGCGTACTCAGGACAAATTGTACAACAACTTATGTGGTCCAATTTCTCCTGTTACCCTTGAGAAAATAAAAAATTAGTGACTAAAAGATAATTTTTGTGGGAAAAAAATAGGATTTTTTATTTTCATGCCCGGGCATTATAAACTTGTGTGAAGCACTTGGGGGTTCAAAGTGCTCACCAAAGATCTAGATAAGTTCCTTAGGGGGTATAGTTTCCAAAATGGGGTCACGTGTGGGGGGTTTCCACTGTTTAGGCTCATCTGGGGCACTGCAAACGGAACATGACCCCCATCAACGTCTGCATTCCAAAACGTTACTACTTCCTTTCCAAGCCCTGCCGTGCACCCAAACAGTTCCCCCCCCCACATATGGGGTATCAGCGTACTCAGGACAAATTGGACAACAACTTTTGGGGTCCAATTTCCTTGGGAAAATTCAAAAATTTGGGACTAAAAAATCATTTTTGTGGAAAATTGTTTTTTTTTTTTTTTTTCACACCCAGGCATTATAAGCTTTTGTGAAACACTTGGGAGTTCAAAGTGCTCACAACAGATCTAGATAAGTACCTTAGGGGGTCTAGTTTCCAAATGGTGTCACTTGTGGGGGTTTCCACTGTTTAGGCGCATCAGGGGCTCTCCAAACACGACATGGCGTCCAATCTCAATTCCAGCCAATTTTAGTTTGAAAAAGTCAAACGGCGCTCCTTCCCTTACGAGCTCTGCCGTGTGCCCAAACAGTGGTTTTCCCCCACATATTGGGTATTGGCGTACTCAGGAGAAATTGCATAACAACCTTATTTGTCCATTTTCTCCTTTTACCCTTGTGAAAATAAAAAAAAAGTTTGTAAAAGATCATTTTTGTGGCTAAAAAGTTAAATATTCATTTTTTCCTTCCACATTGCTTTAGTTCCTGTGAAGCACCTGAAGGGTTAATAATCTTCTTGAATGTGGTTTTGAGTACCTTGAGGGGTGCAGTTTTTAGAATGGTGTCACTTTTGGGTATTTTCTGCCATATAGACCCCTCAAAGTGACTTCAAATGAGAGGTGGTCCCTAAAAAAAATGGCTTTGTAAATTTTGTTGTAAAAATGAGAAATCGCTGGTCAACTTTTAACCCTTATAACTTCCTAACAAAAAAAATTTTGGTTCCAAAATTGTGCTGATGTAAAGTAGACATGTGGGAAATGTTATTTCTTAACTATTTTATGTGACATATTTCTCTGTTTTAAGGGAATAAAAATTCAAAGTTTGAAAATTGCAAAATTGTAAAAATTTTCGCCATATTTGCATTTTTTTCAAAAATAAACGCAAGTTATATCGAAGAAATTTTACTTCTAACGTGAAGTACAATATGTCACGAGAAAACAATCTCAGAATCGCGAAGATCCGTTGAAGCGTTCCAGAGTTATAACCTCATAAAGAGACAGTGGTCAGAATTGTAAAAATTGGCCCGGTCATTAACGTGCAAACCACCCTTGGGGGTGAAGGGGTTAAGCAGCCACAGCTGAGCAATCAGTGCTTCAGAATCTAGCCTGCAGTGAACCTGTGACCTGACTCCTAAAGCCTTGGACCTTGTACTCCAGCTATTCCTACTGAGGAACTCTGAAGCACTTGTGGACTCTGAACCCTGCTCTTTGAAAGACCCACGTTTGCATGGACTTACGGTAACAGAGAAGAAGATCCTGAACCTGTTGTGGAGAGTGATTGCTGAGCTTAGATTACTCTGGCCTGCTGTGTCTCCTGCTTCTGTGTCTGCAAACTGTGTGACTATTTTTGCCAACTTGTATGAAGTAATACAAGACTTTCTATATCAAACCTGTGTCTCATGTATTTTCATCGCACCCAAGCACAAGACGCTATATGAACTGTACTACATACATTACACCTATTTTCTCAACCAGACAGACAAAGCCAGCGAGTGGGGGCAGATAATAATAGCACAGAGAGGGACCATTATTTTTGGCCCCCCCGGCTACTAACATCTGCCCCCAGACACCCCAGAAAAGGCAAATCTATAATTAGATTCACCCTTTCTGGCACTTTGCCCATCTATTCCCATTGCCCTGTAGCGGTGGCGAATGGGTTAATAAGGGGTTAAAGCCACCTTGCTATTGAAAGGTGACTTTAAGCCAGGTTAATAATTAAGAGCTGTCAATTAGACAACTATCAATTATTAATCCTATTGTATGAAATAAAAATAAAACACACACACTTTAATTAAAAATCATTTTAATGAAATAAACACACAGTTTTTGACTATATTTTATTTTACTGCTATTCCTTGCGAAGCCCTTGTTCACCTGTAATAAAAATAAAATAATAAAGCAACATTATTCTTACCTATCCGATGTTCAGTCAGGTCCCCCGATGTAATCCTTCTGAAAGGGTTAATGTTTACTGCAGGAACCGCAGCTAATTGTTATGATTTGGTAACTGAGGAGAGCAGGCAAAAAACGGCAATACACCAGAGAGGTTGGAATCTACTGGATTGCAGTACCCTGACTAACCACCACAACTAAAGGCAGCCGTGGAGCGTTCCTAAGTTGGTCCTAGATGCCTCGTCACAGTCTGAGAGGTTAACTACACCTAAAGATAGAAAGAGGAAAGCTATCTGCCCCGGAGCAGATCCCCAAAGAACATAGGAAGCCCCCAAACATGTAATGGCGGTTAGACAAGAGGAAATACAGACACAGACAGAAAATAATATGAGCAAACGTTGGGGCCCAATCTACCTGGACAGAAAAGGATAGGAAGGACACTTACTGCAATCACAAAAAAACCTACAAAATACCAACTCTACTAATTGCAAAAACACCTGAGATCACACGACCTCTACCACCTAAATTAGTTCTCTGGTGTCACAAAACTAAGCCGCAGCCACTGAAAAAACTGGAAAAGGCAAATGAACAAATAACAGTGGCTCAGATAAACTGAGAGGAGCACAAGCCCCGGAGGGGACCTGGCTGACCTCCACAGAAGTGCAGGGGACAATGCAAAAAGCAAGCACAAAAATAAAAACAGAAAATATCTTATCTGATAGCAGAAGATGCAGGCAAGACTCAGCAAACTTCCAAGAGAACCAGGAACCACAGTTTAGACAAGAACAATTGATCACCGGCAACCCTGATGGGAGGGAACCTCCCTTATATAAGACCAGTCTGTAACTCCTGATTGCCAATCTTCACAATCTTCATTGAATGGTTCAGCACTGTTTGTAACCACCAGAGGGAGCCTCTGCTCACAATTCATTTCTAACACATTCACAACAGTACCCCCCCTTGAGGAGGGGTCACCGAACCCTCATTTGCGCAACCAGGTTGGTCAGGATGAGCTCTGTGATACGCACGGATCAGTCTCCTAGCATGGATGTCCGAAGCAAACACCAAGAATTGTCCTCCTGACCATAACCTCTCCACTTAACCAAATACTGGAGTTTCCGTCTAGAAAAACGAGAATCCAATATTTTCTCAACCACATACTCCAGATTGCCCTCAACCAAAACAGGGTCAGGAGGCGCAGCCATAGGAACCACTGGCTCGACAAACCTCTTCAATAAGGACTTGTGGAACACGTTATGGATCTTAAATGTCCCTGGAAGAAGTAAACGAAAGGAAACAGGATTAAGAATCTCCATGATCTTATAAGGTCCAATGAACCTAGGCTTAACCTTAGGAGATGCAACTCTCATAGGGATATTTCTTGAGGACAACCAGACCAAGTCCCCCACTTCAAACCGAGGACCATCAGTCCTGTGCCGGTTGGCAAACCGCTGGGCCCTCTCCTGAGAGAGGGACAACCTCTCCACTACCTGGTCCCAGATCTGCTGCATACGCTCCACAACAGAGTCAACACCTGGACAGACAGAAGCCTCCGTCTGTCCCGAAGAAAATCGAGGGTGAAACCCAAAATTGCAGAAAAATGGAGACATCAAAGTGGCAGAGCTAGCCCTATTATTAAGAGCAAACTCAGCCAAAGGCAAAAAAGAGACCCAGTCATCCTGATCAGCAGACACAAAGCATCTCAGACAAGTCTCCAATGTCTGGTTTGTTCTCTCAGTTTGTCCATTGGTCTGAGGATGAAAAGCCGAGGAGAAAGACAATTGAACACCAAGTTTAGAACAAAAAGTCCTCCAAAATCTGGAAACAAACTGGACTCCTCTGTCAGACACAATGTTCTCAGGAATGCCGTGTAACCGAACCACGTGCTGAAGGAACAAAGGCACCAATTCGGAGGAGGAAGGCAACTTAGGTAATGGCACAAGATGTATCATTTTGGAAAACCTATCACAAATCACCCAGATAACGGTCATTCTCTGAGAAACAGGGAGGTCGGAAATGAAATCCATAGATATATGGGTCCATGGTCTCTTGGGCACAGGCAATGGCATCAACAAACCACTAGAGCGAGAGCAAGGCTTGGAGCGAGAGCAAGTCCCGCAGGACTGTACAAATTCCCTGACGTCACGAGACAAAGTAGGCCACCAAAAGGACCGACTAACCAAGTCTCTGGTACCAAAAATTCCGGGATGACCGGCCAACGCGGAACAATGAATCTCAGACATCACACTCTTTTTCCACCGGTCTGGGACAAACAATTTACCGATAGGGCAGCGCTCGGGTTTATCCTCCTGACACCCTTCCAGAGCCAGTCTCAAATTGGGCGAGATGGCGGAAAGAACTACACCCTCTTTCAAAATAACAGCAGGATCAGATAACTCATGAGAGTCCGCAAGGAAACTCCTCGAGAGGGCATCCGCCTTAACATTCTTAGTGCCAGGAAGAAAGGAAACCACAAAATTAAAACGTGTGAAAAACAAGGCCCACCTGGCCTGTCTAGGATTAAGTCGCTTGGCTGATTCCAGATAAACCAGATTCTTATGGTCCATGAGGACCACCACCTAATGTTTGGCTCCCTCCAGCCAATGTCTCCACTCTTCAAAAGCCCACTTCATGGCCAATAACTCCCGATTACCCACGTCATAATTACGTTCAGTTGGAGAAAATTTTCGAGAGAAAAAGGCACAAGGGTTACTTTTAGAGGTCTCTGGATCTCTTTGGGACAAAACGGCACCTGCCCCAATTTCAGAGGCATCAACCTCCACCTGAAATGGCAGGGAAACATCAGGCTGCCGTAGAACAGGAGCAGAAGTGAATCTCTGCTTAAGTTCCTGAAACGCAGAGACTGCCTCAGGAGGCCAATTCACCACATCAGAACCCTTTTTGGTCAAATCAGTCAATGGTTTAACAATAACAGAGAAATTACCAATAAATTTACGATAAAAATTGGCAAAACCCAAGAATCTCTGAAGAGCCTTTAATGAAGTAGGTTGGACCCAATCACAGATGGCCTGAACCTTGACCGGGTCCATTTCAATAACAGATGGGGACAAAATGAATCCCAGAAATGAGATCCTCTGTACGCCAAAAAGACACTTTGATCCCTTCACATACAGAGCATTCTCTCTCAAAATCTGGAACACAGTCCGAACATGTTTCACATGAGAGTCCCAGTCATTGGAAAAAATCAAGATATCATCCAAATAAACAATCAGAAATTTATCCACAAAATCCCTGAAAATGTCATTCATGAAGGACTGGAAGACGGAAGGAGCATTAGTGAGCCCAAAGGGCATCACTAGGTACTCAAAATGCCCCTCTGGGGTATTAAATGCCGTCTTCCATTCATCCCCGTGCTTAATGCGAATAAGGTTATACGCCCCCCTGAGGTCAAGCTTGGTAAACCAAGTAGCACTTTTCACCCTGGAAAACAGGTCAGAAATCAAGGGTAACGGATATTGATATTTCACAGTGATATTGTTCAAGAGACGATAATCAATACACGGTCTTAATGAACCATCCTTTTTGGCCACAAAGAAAAAACCGGCACCCAAGGGTGAAGAGGATGGTCTGATATGACCCTTCTCCAATGACTCCTTGATATAAGACCGCATAGCGTCATGTTCAGGTACAGACAAGTTAAAAAGGCGACCTTTAGGGAATTTACTACCAGGCACTAATTCAATAGCGCAGTCATAGCTCCTATGGGGGGGCAAGGATGCAGATTTACTTTCGCTAAACACATCAGAAAAATCAGTCAAAAAGTCCGGAACATCCTGAGCCTGGGGAGAGGCAGAAAAAACAGGAGTGTTGGCATTAACACATTGGCAGCCCCAACTGGTTACAGACACAGATTTCCAATCCAAAAGAGGATTATGAGACTGTAACCAAGGGAAACCTAGTACAATGATGTCATGCAGATTATACAGCACCAAAAATTTGCAACTCTCCTGATGATCAGGTTCAACCCTCATTATCACCTGAGTAGAGAACTGGGGTTTATTCTCAGCCAAGGGGGTAGAATCAATCCCCAGTAGGGGAATAGACTTCCGTAGGGGTATCAAGGGAAACCCACAACGTTTAGCAAAATCAAAATCCATCAGGTTAATAGCTGCTCCCGAATCAACAAAAGCCTGAGCAGAAAATGTGGACAGGGAGCAAATCAGGGTAACAGTCAACAGAAATTTAGTCTGAACACTACCCAAGACAACTGAGCGTGCAAAACGTCTTCCCCGCTTAGGACAGACTGAAATAGCATGAGAGGCGTCACCACAGTAGAAACATAACCCATTGCGTTTTCGAAACTCATGACGCTGTGCCCCAGAAGCCACTCTATCACACTGCATGGGTTCAGAAGCTGGTTCACAAGGCAACACTATTCCACGCATACCTCTACGCTCACGCAAACGTCTGTCAATTTGAATCGCTAATGACATAGAATCATTGAGACCAGAGGGAGCAGGGAAACCCACCATAACATCTTTTACATTCTCTGATAGACCCTTCCGAAAAAGGGCTGCCAAAGCATCATCATTCCATTTGGTCAGGACTGCCCACTTTCGAAATTTCTGACAGTATAACTCAGCGTCCTCAAGCCCCTGATTTAATACCAACAAGGTTTTTTCAGCTTGATCAGTGACATTAGGTTCATCGTACAATAACCCCAGAGCCAGAAAAAATGCATCAACATTACTCAAAACAGGGTCCCCAGGTGTCAGGGAAAAAGCCCAATCCTGAGGATCGCCGCGCAGGAGAGAGATGACAATTTGAACCTGCTGTGCTGCGTTCCCTGAGGACTTAGGTTTTAAGGCAAAAAACAACTTACAGTTATTTTTGAAATTCAGAAATTTAGCTCGATCCCCCAAAAACAAATCTGGCATGGGGATCCTAGGTTCCACAGCAGGCAACCCTGCAAGATAGGTAGCAATACTCCGAACTTCAGTGGCAAGCTGATCCACATGGCCAGACAACTGTGCAAACTCCATTGAGAGAAAAAAAAAAAAAATCCTCAGCACCCAGAGAAAAAGAGGGAAGAAAAAAAAAAATGCAACAAACAGAAAAAAAAAAAATCTCTGACAACTCTGACAACTTTTTTTTTTTCCACACTATTTTTCCCTTCTGTGAGTACCATATAATTTTCAGTTAGGCCGGTGATACTGGTATGATTTGGTAACTGAGGAGAGCAGGCAAAAAAAGGCAATACACCAGGGAGGTTGGAATCTACTGGATTGCAGTACCCTGACTAACCACCACAACTAAAGGCAGCCGTGGAGCGTTCCTAAGTTGGTCCTAGACGCCTCTTCACAGCCTGAGAGGTTAACTACACCTAAAGATAGAAAGAGGAAAGCTATCTGCCCCGGAGCAGATCCCCAAAGAACATAGGAAGCCCCCAAACATGTAATGGCGGTTAGACAAGAGGAAATACAGACACAGACAGAAAATAGTATGAGCAAACGTTGGGGCCCAATCTACCTGGACAGAAAAGGAAAGGAAGGACACTTACTGCAATCCCAAAAAAACCAACAAAATACCAACTCTACTAATTGCAAAAACACCTGAGATCACACGACCTCTACCACCTAAATTAGTTCTCTGGTGTCACAAAACTAAGCCGCAGCCACTGAAAAAACTGGAAAAGGCAAATGAACAAATAACAGTGGCTCAGATAAACTGAGAGGAGCACAAGCCCCTGGAGGGGACCTGGCTGACCTCCACAGAAGTGCAGGGGACAATGCAAAAAGCAAGCACAAAAATAAAAACAGAAAATATCTTATCTGATAGCAGAAGATGCAGGCAAGACTCAGCAAACTTCCAAGAGAACCAGGAACCACAGTTTAGACAAGAACAATTGATCACCGGCAACCCTGATGGGAGGGAACCTCCCTTATATAAGACCAGTCTGTAACTCCTGATTGCCAATCTTCACAATCTTCATTGAATGGTTCAGCACTGTTTGTAACCACCAGAGGGAGCCTCTGCTCACAATTCATTTCTAACACATTCACAACAGCTAATGCTGCCAGCCTCGCAGTAAACCCCCGACTGAATCATCTCCTCTCCTGGCTGACAGGAGAGGAAGTGGTTAGCATAATTGATTGCTTCCCACTTTCACTTCAGGTCAGCCAGGGACACCGCACTGCATCAGTGACGTCAGAGGAGATCCCGGCAGACCTGAAGTGAACTGATTAACAAAAATAGGGGATCCCCTCGAAAAAAAAAATGGCGTGGGGTCCCCCCTATTTTTGTTAACCAGCCTGATAAAGCAGACTACTGAGGCCTGGTTTTTCAGGCTGTTAAGGAGCCAATATCCATGGACCTTGCAAGCCTGATTATACCAGGCCACAGCAGTCTGCTTATCTTGGCTGGTTAACAAAAATAGGGGATCCCCTTGAAAAAAAATGGCGTGGGGTCCCCCCTATTTTTGTTAACCAGCCAGATGAAGCAGACTGCTGAGGCCTGGTTTTTCAGGCTGGTAAGGATCCAATATCCATGAACCTTGCAAGCCTGATAATACCAGGCCACAGCAGTCTGCTTAGCTTGGCTGGTTAACAAAAATAGGGGAACCCCTCGAAAAAAAAATGGCATGGGGGTCCCCCTATTTTTGTTAAAAATACCAGGCTGCAGCAGCCCCACAATTGGCGCATCCAATGATGCGCCAATTGTGGCACTTTACCCGGCTCTTCCCACTTGCCCTGTAGCGGTGGCAAGCGTGGTAATAAGGGATTAATGTCACCTTTGATTGATCGGTGACAATAAGCCCAGTTAATAATGGAGAGGCGTCAATAAGACACCGATCCATTATTAATCATAGTTTGTAAATTTTTAAAAAAAGACACAGCCAGAATAAAGTCTTTTAATGAAATAAAACACAACACAGTTTTCATTATTTTTATTCCACGCTCATCCTGCGACGCCATCGTTCTCCTGTAAAAAAACAAAAATAGCAAACCAACACAAATACTCCCTGTCCGACGCAAGTCCAAAATCATGAGTGTCCCACGACGAGTCCAGCTCTGCTACATCTGGATGACAGGCTGAGCCTGACATCCACATAGAGCAGGGCTGCTTACCATTGCGGCTTCCCCGGCGGTGACGTCATCCGGACTGGTTTACGGCCAGCTGTCGCAAGAGTACAGCTGGCCGAGATTACCCAGTACCCGGCAGCCCGTGCAGTTATCGCGAGATGCTGCATGTGACCGCCAGGGAGAGGGTAATCGCCGGCCTGGATGGACGGATGGACGTGACCGCCGGGGATCTTCTGCCAGGTAAGTGCTGCTGACACCTGACAGACCCAACCGACACTGACAGTGACAGATTCGGGAAGTTCCTGTGTCACGTACTTCGCTCTGTGACACAGGAACTCCCATAGACTTTGTCGGAAAACTCAGATTCCGGTATCCGATATGACAAAAATATCGGAACTCAGAATCGGAATTCCGATACAGCAAATATCGGCCGATACCCGATATTTGCAGTATCGGAATGCTCAACACTAATACTTAATAGTAGGGACGCAACAAAATAGTTTCACCTAGGGCACCGTAATCTCTCGGGCCGGCCCTGCTGCATGGAGCAATATATGAAGCTCATTATTCTGTATGGAGCACTATGTGGTGCCCATAATACTGTATGGATGACTATACTGTTTGTCTTTTGAGCTAGTGTAGAATTAACAATAGCCCAGGGCCCATGAAAACCTGGAGCCGACCCTGGTTAGATGCATCCGTCTGCATGATGAAAACTTTCTTAAGATTTGGGCTAATGAGGACGGGCTGTCCATGCAGCACCAACTTCATAGACTAGTGTGCTTCCTCTGCCTGAGGGTTCCACCGGACTATGACCGACTTCCTTTCCTTTAAGATATCGGTTAGGGGTTTTGTTTTCCCGAGAAGTTAGGTATGAACCTTCGGTAGTACCCAGTGATGCCAAGGAACGCTCTTACCTGTTTGGTGGTAACAGGCTGGGGCCAGTTCTGTATGGCCTTGATTTTATTTAATTGGGGTTTGATAACCCCACGGCCGATCACTTACCCTAAGTACTGAATTTCTTCAATCACTATCGCACATTTTTTGGGATTCGCTGTCAAGCCCACGGCTCTGAGCGAATTTACTACCGCTTGTACCCAGGACAAGTGGGTATGCCAGTCAGTACTAAAGATGATGATATCCTCTAAGTACGCTGAGGCATACTTCCGATGGAGTTCTAACACTATGTCCATCAGTCTCTGGAATGTGGCTGGTGCCCCGTGTAGTCCAAACGGCAAGACGACATAGTGGTACAGACCCTCCGATGTTATGGAGACTGTCTTTTCCTTCACCGACTCTCTAAGAGGCACCTGCCAGTAACCCTTGGTCAGTTCGAGAGTGGTAAAGTACTGGGCCTGCACCAGTCACTCAATCAGCTCGTCCACCCATGGCTTTGGATAAAGGTCAAATTTCGACACCTCATTCATCTTATGGAAATCATTACAGAACCGTAATAACCCGCCCGGCTTCAGTATCAGCACAATGGGAATAGCCTACTCACTCCGGGACTCCACAATTACTCCCAGCAGGAGCATTTGTTTTACCTCACTTGCAATGGCTTGTCTCCGGGCCTCGGGCACACGGTTCGGTTTCATCCGCACCCTTAAGTGAGGCACGGTGACAATGTCATGCTGGATTACAGAGGTACTGCCAGGTAGTTCCAAGAATACATCCGTATCCTCTTGTACTAATTTCTATACGTCTCGACGCTGCTGTTTAGAGAGAGTGTCGCCTATTTTTACCTCTCTCTTGACCTCCAGCTGGGCCGATATCAGAGGGTCCCCAGATGATACATCTGGAGTCGCATCTGTAAGCATACCCTCCCAGTCCTTCCACGCTTTTAACAGATTGATATGGTACAACAGTTCGAGTTTCCTTCTACAGGGCTGGCATATTCGGTAGTTCACCTCCCCAACCTTATTCCAAACTTTATATGGCCCTTGCCACTTGGCCATAAATTTACTTTTGGCAGTGGGTACTAAAACTAAAACCCAATCTCCTTCCTTAAAGGAAAGTACCGTTGCCATTCTGTTATATGCGCGGCTCTGCGCTGCCTGAGCATCCACTAAATGCACTTTTACTATCGGCAAGACTGCTACGATCCGGTTCTGCATATTGGCCACGTGCTCAATTACACTGTTATGCGTCGTAGGTTCCTACTCCCACGTCTCTTTGGCTACATCCAGCAGACCCAGAGAATGCCTGCCATACAGTAGCTCAAAGGATGAAAATCCTGTGGAAGCCTGTGGTACCTCGCGAATGGTGAACATTAAGTAGGGCAGTAACATGTTCCAATCCTTTCCATCCTTGGAATCCACTAGTGCTCGGGTTTTCTCGAGCATGCTCGGGTGGTCTCCGAGTATTTGGAAGTGCTCGGACATTTAGTTTATGTTGTTGCAGCTGCATGGTTTGTGACTGCTAGACAGCCTGAATACATGTGGGGATTCCCTAACAAACAGGCATACTCTCTCATCACTAGAAACCACCCTTTTTAACATGGACCTGAGGGTTTTGTTAAACCGCTAAACTAATCCGTAGGACTGGGGGTGGTACACAGACGTGCGCAACTGCTTAATTTTGAGGAACTTGTACAGTTCCTTTGTCACCTTGGCCATAAAAGAAGTGCCCTGATCAGTAAAGATCTACTTAGGTAGCCCAAGGCGACAGAACAAGGCAAATAACTCCCTGGCAATAAGCTTAGCCGAGGTGTGCCGAAGTGCAATGGCCTCCAGGTACCAAGTGGCGTAGTCTATGATCACTAATACATGTTGGTTGCCATGGGTAGATTTTACTATCGGTCCTACCAGATCCATCGCAATCCGCTCAAATGGTACTTGTATAATGGGTAGAGGTACTAATGGACTCTGGTAGTTTGCTATGGGTGAGGTCAGTTGGCACTCAGGACACATCTCAAAGAACCTCTGCACCTCGGCATAGATCCAAGGCCAAAAAACAGCTGTAATATGCATTTGAGTCGCACATACCAGGGCTTTGGGGTACTCGGCACCGAGCCCGTTCACTTCAATGGGGGATGTCACGGGTAGCGCAGCTCGGTCCGTGGCCCTGGGCGCTCACTAAAAGGGGGATATTTACAGGGGATTGTAGAAATGTTCGTGACGCCACCTGTGGTTCCTGGTCAAGGTGACCAGCGCTGCAGGGTAGATCCTCTGAGGGGTTGTTACTGGGCAGCAAGGTGTTAAGTCTCCCACAGGCGAGACTGATCCCTCGAGGTATATGGCGGTGTAGGGGTGAAGGAGCAATAATGCAGACACACACAAGACAGTCTCTTTCTGTACCTTTACTGGTAATGAAGTTGCAGGCACGTCCCGGGAGGCCGTCAGGGTGGAGGATGCACGTCCAGTAATCACTGAGTAGGTGTAGGGCCTCCTTACGTCTATATGTGTGTGAGTTTCTAACTTGCATGAAACAAAGTTTAACTCCGTTCTCTTTACTACGCCTGGCTGATCTTGTGGTGGAGCCTTCTTTTGGACAGAACTAAGTCTCTATCTGCAGCGTCCTGCTAGACTCCTGTTCTTCCTGACCCCGGTTACGTATCAGCACTGCTGGGCCCCTTTGTGACCTGAAGTCCAGCAGGGTCTCCGGTTTCTCCCACTAGCCATGAAGGTACTAGCAAGCTCGGACCCGGTGTCCGGTTTTGCAGAGTGGAGGTAAGCCATCATTGCTATTCATCCTCAGTCACTCTCTCTTTCTCTTTTTCCACTTGCCTGTCGTCCTACTCACACCTTTAACATAAGCACAAGCAGCAGTAGATGTCAGCTTCCTTCTCTTCACCGCTCTCCAAGCGTCGGCACGCTCGCTCTCTATTAATACCTCAGTTGACTCGGTGTTACAAATACTGCAGTTCCCTTTCCTTCACTTCTTTCTTAGGCTCTGTCCGAAGTAGCTATCAGGACCTTCCGTCAGACTGATCTATGCACACTCCGAGAGTCACTTTCCACTTCCCTAGGGAACTATCAGTCAGCACGTTCTGAGGTAACAGCTTGTTTCTCTGCTTCCGTCTCATCTGACAGGAATCTCCGTCTGTCTGAGCTACTGCTACGTCTCTCCACACCCTTATATACTCTAAAGGGCTCCCTCTGGTGGCACTATAGGGAAATGTGAAGTGTGAATGAATATCGGGTGATTGTGAATTACCTTCCATGCATCCTCCAGGGTACATGTGGCACCAAGCGCAGCTGGGCTACACATCCCCCCCTAGTTATATTCAGCGCTCCCGGGCTGAAAAAGAAAACAATTTTTTATAACAACAATAACATAACTCATCCCTTGCGGGAGGTAAGGACACTTCAAACGTTACAATGTGTACAAATGGCAAATAGAAAAATATCAAAATACTTTCACACAATAAATACAGGATTCTTGTGGAGGACCCGTACCAAACCTCCCACGGTGGTCCTGGGTGGCTGCAGGACTTCTTTGCTGCAAACCTCACTCAAGGCCACACCATACGGGTTTTTCTTCTGAGGTAGAATGGTTTACATAAAACCAAGATGGAGCACCGAAGTGCTAACTATTTACATTACAGTTCTGTGCTGCAAGAGTCCTCAGCACGCAGTCCTTCAAAATCAGAGAACTATAGAAAAATCACATTTCTATCATAACCACATTATCACTTTCACATTACCCAACTGGGGTATACTACTTCAGCATGTAAACATTATAACATTCTCAATAAAGTGCAATTCCTTGGCAACTTTGTACAGTTCAGTAAACCTTGTCTGGGTCCTACTGTTCTTCTTTGAATATGGTTGTACCTTCCACACCTGGGGCTGGAAGCATGCGGTGCGCTCTGGAATGCATCACTAAGAGATCGTGTCCTGCTACCTGTGTCTGGGTAGCTACAGTCCTCTTTTCAATTTTGCGATTTGCTGGAGGCCTTACAGGTGCCTCTTCTAAGTACAGATTTGGCTCAATAGGGATCGCTGTAGCAGTCGCTGTGCTCTGCAGCGTTTCCAATGGTGACGCATGTGCATGCAGTGGCTCAGTAGGGGACGCACTAGCAATCGCTGCGCTCTGTTGCGTTGCAGAATAGGACGCAGGATAAGATGCAGAATAGGATGCAGAATAAGATGCAGGTGCGCGGCCGGATGCTGATGTGGCTGAGGCTTGGGACGCTGAGACACGGGGTACGTTTCCGGCTTCAGGGACGGGGTCGCTGACTCGGGAGACATTCAGGGCATACCACCCCTTAAGACCCCAGTGCTGCGTGTAGGTGACAACATCCCCTTTTAACAGGTTAAACCCTACATCACAGCGGTGAACGAAGATCTTCTGAGAGAACCCGGGCTCGCGTATGTACCCCCAACCTCCCTGGAGCTTAGAGTCACACACCGTCCCCTGGCGCCGCGATTCCCGGAGCGTACCTTTATCTCGCCGGACGATCTCCTTGTCCGCAAGATTCTGCTCCCGGTACCTCTGGTGAAGTTGCTGCGCCTCTCGCTGCTCCTGCTGCTGCCGCTCCTCATGCTCCCAGCGTCGCCACTCGTTCTCCTTCTGGGCGGCGTATTCCACGTCGTCCAGGTACTCCATCTCCTCCCAATCAATCTCCATTGCATCAGGCAGGATTCCTTCCGTCATCCCTACTGGGGGACTGCATTCCGCTGCGGCCTCTGGTTCCAGGCCTGGCTGGCATTTCGGTCCGGGCAGGGTCTCCTCAGCCTCCTTCCCTCCCGCCGCGTCCTCGGCGGAGTCAGGATCAGCTCTTTTGGGGCCGGCCTCCGGTTCTTCATCAGCCGCTGGGTCCAGTGGTGGCGCGGGTGGCATTTGCGCATCTTGAGGGGAGAGCAGTGAGTCCCACAGCAGCCGCTGTTTCAGGGCACGCCAGCTCTGCTCCATCGCCTCCATCTCTGCACGTTGTCGGGCCATATCCCTCAGCGCCACATCCACTTCTTCCACACGGTAGTTCATTTCTTCGTCCTCCCGACCTGGGAAGGGTTCAGGCACAGGCTGCAGCTCTTCAGGGGAACGGGGTCTGCGCACCGCCATTCCTCCACACAGCGTCTCCTGTCCTTCCGCCATCTCACTCCAGGCCAGACTGTATGTTTCATCTGGGACACTCTGGATTTTTCTGTGGAGGTGGGACTTTCGCTTTCTCTTCTTAGCATAGAGGATGAAGAGGAGGCGGATCTCCCTTGCAGTGGGGCAGGCTCGGACATTGTAGTAACATTTAGACAGGGCGCCCATCACTTTCGCGCCACAGGGGGGTACGCCCACGAATACACGCCCCTCTTCTTCACCAGCGCCTCAGGGCGCGAATATGGCGGAAAATGGCGCCAAAATCACAAAAACAGCACACAGTCTTTTTGCACAAAACAGTCCACTTTAGGCACACAAGACTCACATATTGCGAGCTTCGGATCCTGTTTGTGACGCCAAAGATGAGTCGCACGTACCAGGGCTTTGGGGTACTCGGCACCGAGCCCGTTCACTTCAATGGGGGATGTCACGGGTAGCGCAGCTCAGTCCGTGGCCCTGGGCGCTCACTAAAAGGGGGATATTTACAGGGGATTGTAGAAATGTTCGTGACGCCACCTGTGGTTCCTGGTCAAGGTGACCAGCGCTGCAGGGTAGATCCTGAGGGGTTGTTACTGGGCAGCAAGGTGTTAAGTCTCCCACAGGCGAGACTGATCCCTCGAGGTATATGGCGGTGTAGGGGTGAAGGAGCAATAATGCAAACACACACAAGACAGTCTCTTTCTGTACCTTTACTGGTGATGAAGTTGCAGGCACGTCCCTCTGTGACCTGAAGTCCAGCAGGGTCTCCGGTTTCTCCAACTAGCCATGAAGGTACTAGCAAGCTCGGAACCGGTGTCCGGTGGTGCAGAGTGGAGGTAAGCCATCATTGCTATTCATCCTCAGTCACTCTCTCTTTCTCTTTTTCCACTTGCCTGTCGTCCTACTCACACCTTTAACATAAGCACAAGCAGCAGTAGATGTCAGCTTCCTTCTCTTCACCGCTCTCCAAGCGTCGGCACGCTCGCTCTCTAACAATACCTCAGTTGACTCAGTGTTACAAATACTGCAGTTCCCTTTCCTTCACTTCTTTTTAGGCTCTGTCCGAAGTAGCTATCAGGACCTTCCGTCAGACTGATCTATGCACACTCCGAGAGTCACTTTCCACTTCCCTAGGGAACTATCAGTCAGCACGTTCTGAGGTAACAGCTTGTTTCTCTGCTTCCGTCTCATCTGACAGGAATCTCCGTCTGTCTGAGCTACTGCTACGTCTCTCCACACCCTTATATACTCTAAAAGGCTCCCTCTGGTGGCACTATAGGGAAATGTGAAGTGTGAATGTATATCGGGTGATTGTGAGTTACCTTCCATGCATCCTCCCGGGTACATGTGGCACCAAGCGCAGCTGGGCTACACACATTCCTGTGTCTTTTTAGCACCCAAGTGCCCCCCCAGCATGTGGGTGTGAGCCATCTCGAGCACCGCCCGACAGTAGGATTGGGGGACTACCAGCTGTTCTACCACCTCGTCCCGGATTTTATCAACCCTATAGAGTAACTCCTGGATGACTGTTGCCGCACACCTGGCACAGATGCGGTTCACCCTCGGGACGAATGGATCCGCGGTGAAAATGGCCTGGGATTACATCGATATACGGCGAGTAAACCCGCAGTCCATGGGTTCGTTTGTCAGGGGGCAGTTGACAGCCATATGTCCTTGGCACCACCAACACCTAAGAGCTGCAGCATGACAAGACCGCGAGACTGGTTTATAGGAACCGGGTCTCTTGTCACTCTCATTTCGGGGTACCCCCTCAGTATGGGCTCGGTCCTGACTGGCCCCAGCAGAGGGTCATGGCCCTTTCCCAGGTTCCAGGGCTGGCAGGGACCTGCGTGCTAACCGAAGTGGAGCTGAGTCCCGTATGAGGTCCTGAGTGGCCGTATACCATTATACCAGACTGACCACCTGGTCAAGGGTGCCTGGATCCCCTTGGCCCACCAAACGCTGAATAGCGGCTGGCAGAGTTTTCACAAGACAATTGACCATCACCCGCTCTACAATTTGAGAAGAGGTTAGGGTCTCAGGCTGAAGCCGTTTTTTTACTAGCTGCAGCAAGTCATATAACTGAGAGCTGGCGGGTTGGACCTTTACAAAGGACCCTTGGAACACCCGTTGTGCCCGTACATATGTGTTAACCTCCAGTCAGGAAAGGATCTCACCTTTCGGTTTCCTATAGTCCAGGGCATCATCCTGACTGAGGTCAAAGTAGGCCTTCTGGGCATCTCCCATCAGACAGGGGGCCACCACTTCAGCCCACTGGGAAAATGGCAAGCTCTCCTGCTCTGCTGTAAGTCCAAACACGAAGAGGAAGGCTTCCATATCGTTCTCAGGACTCATCTTCCTCAGTGCTGACCGGACTTTGTACCGAGCCTCAAAACGAATCAGAGTCGTCGGTGAGGGCATCTCTCGCAGGGCCGCAATCTGTTGCAGAATCAAATTGTTGGTCAAATTGCTTCAACAGCTTCTCCATTTTGTCGGCAGGCTTGGGCTGCAGCGTTGCAGGTCTAATAACCGACATGTAGCTGGCTTTGGGTATGCCTTAGTTCACACTGCCCGCTTTCTCCGTGATATGTAGTGCAGCGGGGTTGGTGTAGTGCAACAGATAGGCAGGGTCCACAGAAAACATAAACAGTGTCTTTATTTTCAGACTCACATACAGGAGTGATAAGCTCCAGATCACAGCCGGGTTTCCACAAATATAGTCCGTGTTCAGAACCCGTTGCCATGGTCAATGGCACCACCGTGTCTCTTGGGTGCGTCAACTGCCTTGAGTTCCCTGGCTCCGTGTTAGCTCCACACAGACTTGGGTTGCACATGGCCTCCTGCTCTGCAGCTTGCAAGCTCCAAAACTGATACACCCAAGATAAAACTGACAGACTTTATATGGAATCATGGCCATAGAGCCACTTCCAAAATCCGAAGTGGGGAGAGGGATTCGCCCCACTACCAAACCTTCAAATCCCTCTAAAAATAAAAACCCTTGATGAGTTTTCCTAAAAATCTGACTGGGTCACTACTTGGACCCAATCCACTCTCTTTTATTTTGCCTTGTGATTCACAGGCGTTCTGCTGTGAACACAAGGCGCTCCAGCGGGTTTAATAAGACTCCGCCGCATACTGAGGGACACATATCAACCTTAGCATATGATCCCCCTCACTGCCTCACACTTTTTACTTCCCCTGCAGAATGAGTAGTCTCATGGTATGACTAAGACCGTAAGAGGTTGAAACGCATTGGTTGTTATGGGGACCCTATCCTTCCTTTCCTTTGTTCATTTGTATTTTTGATACATGTCTCGCCTACCATGGAAACCTTCAAAAAGAACCTGAAGACCTACCTCTTCCGACAAGCCTACAACCTGCAGTAACCACCGAACCACCAAACCGCTGCACGACCAGCTCTAGCCTCGCCTACTGTATCCTCACCCATCCCTTGTAGATTGTGAGCCCTCGCGGGCAGGGTCCTCTCTCCTCCTGTACCAGTCGTAACTTGTATTGTCTAAGATTACTGTACTTGTATTTATTATGTATACCCCACCTCACATGCAAAGCACCATGGAATAAATGGCGCTATAATAATAATAAATAATACATACATTTTAAAATGTCTTGAATAAAATAATTGATTTTATTGGAGCAAGAAAGACAACGCTTCAGAACCCTCACTGCAGAGACCGAAGCAGCGGGGGAACAATGAGAGGGGAGTATTGTATTTTTTTTTAAATCAGAAAATACATGGTGGTTGCATATATACTGTATGGAGGACTATGGGGGTGCATTATATTATATGGAGGACTATAGGGTGCATTATATGGAGGACAATGGGGAGTACATTATACTATATGAAGGACTATTGGGTGCATTGCACTATATGGAGGACTATTGGATGCAATATGAAATATATGGAAGATTATGGGGTGCATTATGCTATATGGAGGGCTATGAGGAGTGCATTATACTATATGGAGGGCTATGTGGGGTCTATTATAATATGTGGGAGGCCATTATAATATTTGGAGCTCTATGTGGGAGGTTTTATACTTTATGGTGGACTATGTGGGGTCCATTATGTATGTAAGCAATGTAAGCAATTATATTGTGTGAAGGTTTGTGTGGGGACCGTCATACTGTGTGTAGGACTGTGTGAGGGCCATTATACTGTTTGGAGGGCTAACGGGGGCCATTTCACAGTGTGGAAGTTTGTTTGGGGGCCATTATACTGTATGTAGGCCCATTATGCTGCATGGAGGGTTGTGTGGGGGTCACAGTTGGAACATACTGTGTTGGGGTCACCATATGTTGCCGGGTGAATTGAGAGGGGGTATAGTAGGGTCATCATGTGCTTGTGGAGGAATTCACTTGGGGAATCATACTGTGCTTGGGGGGCACTTTTGTTGGCATCACACTTTATGGATGGAAGTAAAGTGGAATCTAGGTCATCAGTATGAGGAAAATTACTTTGTAAGGGCTGCAAAGCTGTGAGATATGCTCTTCTGTGACCCCGCAGAATATTATATATTTTTTTGGGGGGGTGTTGGGCACTCTATGGAGCCTCGTGATTCATATGTACAACCAAGAACAGAATCAAATATTTGCTAAAGTCTCACATCTAGCACTTAAATAGATGTAATTCAATCACAAATTACACAAGATTGAGGTTCACCTAGTGCTTATCTTGAATATATTGGAGAATTGCCTAAATAACAATTGTCAGATGAACTCCCTTTAATAGAACCTATACTACAGGTCCACAGATAACCCAACAGTCTGCTGATGGATTCCCAGGGGTACGGAGGGGAAACTGAACACTCCTGCTCCCAAATGATCTGAGCAATAATAGTACTTAGTAACTGTATGGTGCTGCTGCTCAAATATTGCCCAGTATATTCTTGGAAGGCCCTGCTATTCTAGTATCTGCACTGCACACTGGGCATGAGATGGGTAGCTGTGCATAAAATCTGTTCTGGTGATTCATCAATTAATAATATGTGATTCCTGGCATGCAGAGTGTGCAGCGGAAGTGGCAGCTGTGTATGGCTATGTGTGCAGTGCCCCCATCTAGGTGAAGCCTCCCTGTACTGTGGCTGAGCCTGGCTCTGCTTGCTATGGCGGCCTGCTGTTCCCAAGCTGCTTCTGAACTTCTGACCCCTTTGCAACTCTCATTACTAAAAGCAGCAGGATTCATCCCCCCCTTTCCCCGACCTACTTTCCACGTACCGCCCCACAAAGCTGACACCTCTCAGCTTCCATTAGTGGCGCTGCCCAGAGTAACAGGCCTCACACTGCTGCTCAGTCACACAGCCCAGATTTGTCTCCTCTTCTGTGGAGTTTAGCTGTTCTCTCCACAGTCTGAGAAAGGGTCTGACAAGATACCAGCAAAATCCCCCTTAGGTCTCATAAGACGTCCATACATGTCCTATCCGAGTGTTTCACAGGTAGAACATATACCCATAAGAGTCTATGGGGCTACGCACATGTTCGTTTTTGATCCGATTCATGGATTAAAATGACCCATGTAAGTCTATGCGTCTATGAAAATCAGACGACTGTGTACAGTCTGCGTGATGTACGTGATTAACACCGCAATGGATGGGAGAAGCTGCAGTTTATTATTTTTTTTTACTTATGAGTGAAAAATCACTTATGAAACACTGATGGTAATGACTGACACACTGGCCAATCACTGATGGTAATGACTGCCACACTGGCCAATCACTGATGGTAATGACTGCCACACTGGCCAATCACTGATGGTAATGACTGCCACACTGGCCAAGCACTGATGGTAATGACTGCCACACTGGCCAATCACTGATGGTAATGACTGCCACACTGGCCAATCACTGATGGTAATGACTGCCACACTGGCCAATCACTGATGGTAATAACTGCCACACTGGCCAATCACTGATGGTAATGACTGCCACACTGGCCAATCACTGATGGTAATGACTGCCACACTGGCCAATCACTGATGGTAATGACTGCCACACTGGCCAATCACTGATGGTAATGACTGCCACACTGGCCAATCACTGATGGTAATGACTGCCACACTGGCCAATCACTGATGGTAATGACTGCCACACTGGCCAATCACTAATGGTAATGACTGCCACACTGGCCAATCACTGATGGTAATGACTGCCACACTGGCCAATCACTGATGGTAATGACTGCCACACTGGCCAATCACTGATGGTAATGACTGCCACACTGGCCAATCACTGATGGTAATGACTGCCACACTGGCCAATCACTGATGGTAATGACTGCCACACTGGCCAATCACTGATGGTAATAACTGCCCACACTGGCCAATCACTGATGGTAATGACTGCCACACTGGCCAATCACTGATGGTAATGACTGCCACACTGGCCAATCACTGATGGTAATGACTGCCACACTGGCCAATCACTGATGGTAATGACTGCCACACTGGCCAATCACTGATGGTAATGACTGCCACACTGGCCAATCACTGATGGTTATGACTGCCACACTGGCCAATCACTGATGGTTATGACTGCCACACTGGCCAATCACTGATGGTAATGACTGCCACACTGGCCAATCACTGATGGTAATGACTGCCACACTGGCCAATCACTGATGGTAATGACTGCCACACTGGCCAATCACTGATGGTTATGACTGCCACACTGGCCAATCACTGATGGTAATGACTGCCACACTGGCCAATCACTGATGGTAATGACTGCCACACTGGCCAATCACTGATGGTAATGACTGCCACACTGGCCAATCACTGATGGTTATGACTGCCACACTGGCCAATCACTGATGGTAATGACTGCCACACTGGCCAATCACTGATGGTTATGACTGCCACACTGGCCAATCACTGATGGTAATGACTGCCACACTGGCCAATCACTGATGGTAATGACTGCCACACTGGCCAATCACTAATGGTAATGACTGCCACACTGGCCAATCACTGATGGTAATGACTGCCACACTGGCCAATCACTGATGGTAATGACTGCCACACTGGCCAATCACTGATGGTAATGACTGCCACACTGGCCAATCACTGATGGTAATGACTGCCACACTGGCCAATCACTGATGGTTATGACTGCCACACTGGCCAATCACTGATGGTTATGACTGCCACACTGGCCAATCACTGATGGTAATGACTGCCACACTGGCCAATCACTGATGGTAATGACTGCCACACTGGCCAATCACTGATGGTAATGACTGCCACACTGGCCAATCACTGATGGTAATGACTGCCACACTGGCCAATCACTGATGGTTATGACTGCCACACTGGCCAATCACTGATGGTAATGACTGCCACACTGGCCAATCACTGATGGTTATGACTGCCACACTGGCCAATCACTGATGGTAATGACTGCCACACTGGCCAATCACTGATGGTAATGACTGCCACACTGGCCAATCACTGATGGTAATGACTGCCACACTGGCCAATCACTGATGGTAATGACTGCCACACTGGCCAATCACTGATGGTAATGACTGCCACACTGGCCAATCACTGATGGTAATGACTGCCACACTGGCCAATCACTGATGGTAATGACTGAAATACTGACACTAGCCAATCAATGGATACAAATCATTTCGTAGCTGAAGTTAGTGATATCTATACTGAAATCAGATGTACAAATACATCCTATGAGCTATAGTGGTCACATAATGTTACTGCTGGAAGAGAAGGCTAAGGGCCCGTTTCCACGGGCCGTATTGTCGGCGCTTTGGACAGAGCGGAAACCCCACTCCACCCAATGCGCCGCCCCCTTCTGCACGCGCGGTGATTCCGCATGTGTTCATTGCATACATAGTCCAGGTTATTTACCTTGTGGAGACTGATCGTCAAGACATGCTGCATTCTAAAAAGACGCGCCGCATGTCCGGATTCGTGGGTGTGTCACCCGCGTTTTACTACGCATAGAGGAGACGGGATTTCTTCAAATCCCCTCCACTATGCTGTAACATCTGGACGCTGCGGATTAAACGCTGTGGCTGTACACAGCGTTCAATCCGCAGCTAATCCGGATGTAATACGGCCCGTGGAAACAAAGCCTTAGAGATTGGTGGGGACCAAGAAGCAGCATGATGGGAGATCAGCAGGTGAGGTGGATTTTCCTTTTTAATTTAGTGATAATACCTGTGTTTGGCACAAAAAAAGTGCTAGACATCCGCTTCTTTTCTGCACATGGTGGCTAAGCAGCGGAGTTCACATTTTACAATGAAAATGAAAGGTGAAATCCGGGGAAACATCTATAGAATAAACTGACTTTCAAATATTCTAATCTTGTGTACAATGCCAGGATTGTAAACCAAAGTGAATTTTCCACCCAGAGATTTTTATGCCCTAAGAGGGAAAAAAAAAGTTCCCAAATGTCCTGATTATCTGCAACTGTCTAATAGTTCAAAGTGTTGTATTGGTAGGATAAGTACAGTACAGTCTTAATTTGAGGCAGGGGGCATAGCAAAAGAGCAAGTGTTTAGAGCTTTAGGGCATCCC